>JAPFBL010000114.1:307500-907500 GCA_026182355.1 Hermatobates lingyangjiaoensis | reverse complement strand
TAGGAATTAAGTAAAGAGACGAAGCTAGTAGGCAAAGGGAATAATCTGATGGTTAAATAGAGATGGAGTCGTTAGTATTTAAGAGTAAGACGGGCTTTGAAGGAGCAGGATGAGAGGAATGAGGAGGGGGGGGGGCGTGCCTGGGTGTAGGACAGAAAGGGTGTGGCAGGAGGAATCAAAGGGCAACAGTCTCCAACTGATCCGATTAGCCCTTATCTTGAAACATTCCTACACCCCAAGGACCTTGCACAAAAACTCTCCCACCCACTTCCTCTGAGCAACAAAACCTTTCCCATTTAGAGACTTCAATTTAGAATTTACTATTGCACCCCCCCCCCCCCCCCACCCAAAGCCGCATCCTGCTGACAAAAAGGACTAAAGCCGTCATCATGACGGCACAAATAAAAAAAGACGGCCATTCACGTCAAGACACCACAAAATACCTAAAATATCTAAGTTTTGAAAACATTATTTTTTGAGAACCATTGAAACTAACATCTCCGTATAAAAACAGGCTATCTCAAAATACTATCATTTAGTAATAACCTAAGTGATTCAAAAGTTGTGACCTCAGTTTCTATATGGTATATACGGGCTTGCGAGAATTAAAAAAGTCTCTACGTACAAGTTCTTACATAAAAAACAACTCGTTCTGAACATGTAGTTATGTAGTTTGGTAAAAAAATTAAATTTTTGAAAACAGAGTTTAAACAAAATACTTATCCAGAAAATCATAACGATCAATACGCAAGTAGATATCATAACATGTGTAGAAATAAAAGTAATAAATTCCAACTTCGCTGATAAAGTGAATTTAACGAGCAATTGGTTTAAAGGGTTGAATTCAATTTTTTGTTTAGGGGAATACAATTTTATTTATAATATCTATTTCTGATGGCATTTAATGCGAAGAATGTACTTGAGATTTGAGAATAACAGCAAATTACGGTTTGAGAGTTTCATATTACTGAGCTCCCCTAGTCGATATATGTTCCTTTGTTTCGAAGAAGCACACGTCTAAGGTTTCACTTTCAGTTCTTTCCCGAGGGGGCGGAAAGTCATTTGTTATTTGGTAACCATTCAAGCTCGGGCCGAGTCACATTACAACCTTCATGTCGCGTCACAGAACCACATTTTAACTTGCTTAACTTTATTAGACAAGACATTTTCAAGGAGCACCTGTAATCGTGCAGACTCGAGATCGACAGCCCGAGAGCCGGCGAGTACAAGGTTTTCCATCTTTCATATGAAATGTCTAGGGTTTTAAACGTGATTCGATCCTGCAATCTTCACTACTCACAGCAAGCACGTTGCCTCCCTCACTACAATAAGCAAAACCTTTCTAAGATTAACTCGTCTTACCTCGTACAATCTCTTTTTAATCAGACCGTTTTCTGAACTTGTACATCTTACAGAGTGAACTAAATTGGTCTGGATATGTAGGGTTCTTCAGTCACCAGTCAGGAGAAGAAGATAATTTAGGAGCTAAATGTTTATAATTTTACTAAACTAATAATAGTATATTACTTCGAAGTTTGAATCTAAAACTAGAAAGCATTGAGAATGCAACGTGCCTTACGATGCAACTGTTTCCGTAGAGCGACAGACGTTTAGGAAGCCTGAGATGAAATAACAACTTTTAACTGGAAGTGAAGCGGAATTAACAATTGAAAAATGATTTTCACCGCTTAATTAATGAGAAGTGGAAGGGAGGGAGAGGCAGCTACTGCCGGACCAAGGTCTTATGATCCATTTACTTAAGACAGCTCCTTCTAACAAGGTTAGTTAAATAGGAGCAATGCAAGGTTTAATCAAAGGGCCAAGTTAAATTTAATTTGTCCTAAGGGAGGCCACCCTCTCTTGCACCCTGATTAGCTTCACTACCCCCTCTCCTCAAGCACACCCTCTCCTCGTCACAAAACATCACTCACGTAACTTCTTCTATTCAATTTTTTCTAAAACTCCAAGATTCAATATCGGAAAACCTGATGAACTAATAACTAAACAAATAAACTAATCAAATCATTAAGCAAAGAAATGTATTAAAAAAACAACTTATCAAATAATAGAAGTATATAAAAAAGTGATACTTCTGATACTCTTAAGAAACAAATATGTCTTGATTGCATTTTCTTGATAAAACAAACTCCGATCAATAGGAAAACACGTGACGAAGTTTAGCACACAACACACAACAACAAATATATATTTCAAAGTTCTCTTATCTCGACTATATATATTTTGATTTTTTTTTATTTTAATGGAAGTTTGGTTCAGCTGGACTGTAGGAGTGACTGAGTCCTGCTCCACTGACGAGGACTTAGATAAAGTCTCACTCGTACTGAACTATAGTAAGAGAGTGACAATACTCTAGTATGAGTGATACTCTGACTAAGACCACTTGCTTGTTTTGGATGAACTATCCATGTCATATTTTGTATTCTCTTATTGTGGTTTAGACGTCTTGACTGTGAAATTTTTACTTCACTTGCTTACTGCATAATCTTGTTCACAGTAACTTATTAATAAATACATATTAATCCAGTTAATGAACATGTATGTATTGATATCGATAATATATATAGAATTTGAAATTAAGAGTAGATATAAGTATATTTTCAATTTTATATATATTCAGTGAGTGTACAACCATCACATGTATATATACTGGTAATAAGGTTTCACAATAAACATGTGAAATAAAAATCAACTTCAAAATCACGGTAAGAAATGAGAAAAAAATACGAAGATCTTTCAACCGTAACAGGCGATCTTCATCAGAGCCAAAACTGAACCTGATTGATTCACTTTTCACTCTGACGAAGTATTTTTTTTTTATTTCTTGCAGAGGTTTGACATTGATTTATCTTGGGATGGTCTGTATCGCCTACTTTCTACATGGGTACGTAGTCTTATATAAATTAACCTTACTTAACTGACGGGTTACACGTGAACAATGGTGATAGACATGTCAAAGAAGTAATTAACAATCCACTAATCTTTTAACCTAATTGTACCTTTCGATATCAATAAACTGTTAACCAGCAAACACGAATAATGGTGGTGTTATTTGTTGAAATGTGTATTAGTATAGGATTATAAGTCTGCTATGGTTTTTGAAGTTTGTTTCAAGATCTCGAATCTATTGCATGCTGATGTGTCCAGACAGAGACTCTGTTCAGGCAAGGGTCATCGCTCTCGACTGCGGCGGTCGAGGTAATTTCCCAGCATTATGGAGGGGGTTGTCTCTACGTGATAGGCCGCTCTTCATTGCCTTTTCCCTTCATGCTATCCGCCAAAATAATAACCTTAGCAAAAACTGTTTCCCGCCACAAGTACTGGCAGTCAGAGGTCTCACCCCGCCTCTGTCAATTTTGCTTTGACCAACTGCTTTGAGACTCTTCTTATAGAAAAGAAAGAGTCAACGCACACCCATTTAGATAATAATTGAGTTTCTTCAATTCACAGTAAAAAATATGCTTCTTACTTAAAACTCAGAGAAGAAACTGAAGTGGCATACACTCAAAACACATGGAGTAATTCTAATACTAAATGGAACGTTTTGTTCTATGTCTGAACATAGTCACTGAAGGTGTCCTCTCCTGCCAGGAAGAAATCATATACCGATGCTCAATAGTCATTTTCCAATAGTCAGAACGCGAACTATAGAGACGACTTTTATCCGAATAAAAAAGAATATTTTCTTGATATATTTGATGACATATATTCTGCCCATTTCTATACATTTTTTGTTAACTTCAATCAATAAATTTTAATTAATCCTCTTAATATTAAGAAAACACTTATGACAACCACGCATGGAACATCAATGTACGTTGCGGAAACTAAATTCCATTTAGTTTCTAATGATCTTGCTTTATTATTTTGATGTTTATTACACTTTTCTTTTCAAACACAGAATCAATGGTCAACAGAAAGACTTACTAATGGAAAAACTGTTACCTTAATGTGGACTAGATACCTGATGGAAAGATCTCAGTCAGATTTGTGAATATCTTGTGGCTTTGACTATGATACAACAGGGTTTTAAATGAATGGATGGAATGAAAATCGATGTACACACGACGGTCCAAAATACTTATATGAGGTAGATCATATACGGTTACCTTCCAAGGTCATAAGTTGAAAGCGAAAGCATAGTAGGTTAATATGTATACATCAATTTGCATAGTTACGACATACCATTTTCCATCATGCAATCTTTATAACAAAAAGTGAAAACAGTTATTATGAGATGTGCCACAAAGTTGAAGATTTATTTTTTCCTGTTACATTTTTTTTTTCAATTAAACAAGAAGTACATCATAGGTCAAGAGATAAGGATTGGCTAATTTAAATAATTGGGCGACATTCGCGGCAAGCTGGTGTTGTTATGGCAAAGACCAGACCGCCTTGACGAGAGATGCTTTCGCAGTTGGGCTTTCCCCCAGGGATGGCTCAAGTGTGTGGCGGTCAGGAACAGATGGTGGACGCCAGATGGGTCTCGAGAGACAACTCGATATGTTAATCATTTGAGGATGATACCCAGAAGCACCCGCCGATTCAACACCCCTTCCTACAGATACACTTTTTTCTCTTTCCTTTCCTGCACGCATATATACTACACTACATTATGTCATATACATACACTACACTATTTTCTTTATCGACCTTTGGTCAAAAATAACCTTAAGCCAACGTTTCGTTTATATTTCTAGACATCTCCAGGGCTACATCAATACAGCCCTGTATTGATTTCTTTTCTGCATATGAAACATTTATTTTTGAACCTTTTATATTCATTGTGTTCATAACCTTGATTCTTAGTGGTATCTAAATTAAAGATATGCCTATTTTTTCAGAATACAAAAATGTATCCAATAAAAAAACGTATACTGATAACCTAAGTGAACTACATAATTTAATCATTAATAGTTATATAGTATTTTTCTTAATTTTCTTGAGTTATCAGAATGTTTGTAAAAATATCATCAAGAGTAGCACTGTAGTAGACATCAAACTAGAACTAAACAATGTAATAGTATTTCAGCAAAACAAACACACCAAGGTAATAATGCATATCCATTCCATTATTGTAACTTGTCTTTTCAGGTTATGGTAATTAATTCTGCATTGACGTAGCCCCAACTTGTCTAGAAATTTCTTTCAACAATTCATATACATGTATATAATATGCAATATGTAGGTGTATAATCTACGTTGAAACCACAATAAGAATTGAGAAAAAAAAACTAAGACATTTCAACCGTAGCAAGCGGACTTCGTCACAGTCAAATCTCAACTTTGACGAAGTTGGGATTTGACTCTGAGTAAGAACGGCTGTTACGGTTGAAAGATCTTAGCCTTTTTTCTCGTTTTTATTGTGGTTTGAACGTTGATTGTTACTTCACGTGTTTATTGTGAAATGTTGTTATATGTATAATATAAATATATATTGTTATTCAAAATGTTCAACCTTTTAGTTCAACATCAATATTGCTTGATGTAATGACACTTTATTTTCATGGGGGAGAGTGGAGAATAAGTGGTTTTACAATGGCATACATGAGGGTAAAGTCCAATTCGTATACTTGTAGACTTGTTTTTGTGTAGATTAACTGTAGGGCCAGTATTTAAGAAACTAAAGTTTTTATCTTAGAAACGTTGAATAGGTTATTTGAATCAAGTTAGTATGTTTTAATTGTATTGGAAGAAAGGGTAAAAAAGGAAGTGGGAGTTCTGGGGAAAGGGCTTTATTAGAGAAGGACATTCAGGGTGACCCTAAGGGTAGGTGAATTAGTTGATACGACCGATTATTTAAGGACCACAGTGTATTGAGTCGACTGGCCAAGATCGGAACTGGAATCTGAACCCTTCCGATTGCCTTGGGTATCGATCCCAATGCTAGTGACAGCCGCTTATTGCTTCGACTTTCTAACCCCCTCCAAACCAAGCCCCAATTGATCTTTGCCAGAATCTATTATCGATACAATTGAGTTATCGATACGTTTCCTGATGTTAACAGTGAAACCTTTCAAAGGAAGTTATCAATAAATACACTACACTCTCCTTCGACCGATCTCTTATTCACCTCCTGCTATTTTTCTCCAACTTTATTATAATAAGAAAACTTCTTTATATAACAGTCGCAGTGTCACTAAACTATTTAAATTATTATTTTACAATTTACCGCTAAGTTTACACAATGATTTCAGATATTCTTGTAAAATGGCAAGGCTCTTAGAATTCTTCTAATGATTTTATGGGTCACGCACGATGTTCTAACATTAATGACAAATGAAATTCACTTTATGATCTTAAGAGAACTATCTTCATGGCTAGAGGATTTATTTTCTGTTTACAATTGTATTATCCTTTTATTTCTGAAATGCCATTAACAGTTAGAGGATTAGTGATAGCTGTATAGTGGCACAGTAATGGCTACATGTGGATCTTAAAACAGCACTTTATGTCGTAAAACAAACTTGTTAAAAGCATATCACTGCAAACCACTCCATCATCATGATTGGATTAGAAACTAATAAAACACTATTAGAAACAACTATACTAGAACCTTTTTTATTAGCGACATCCAGTCCATGACGAAATATTCTTCATGAAAAACCATTCTGTGGTGAGCTGTAGAGAAACCTCTATCTTCCATAATAGCTTACAACAAACATTTCATGGAAAGCATTATTCCCTATTAACGATGGATTTTCTTTCCATCTGCTACTCATTAATGCATCTTTTAAAGTGTTAATTTCAATTAAAAGTTAATATTAGAAATAGAATAAACCGTCATACTTTGTATACTACCTCTTATTAGACAGTTTATTCTACTTCTAATATTAATCATACTAACCTCATGCTACTAACAATATGCATGAATTACTAAAGATGATCAAGGAAATGAAAGCTTCTAAGATAAAAACAAACAAACAATCTATATTACAGCTACATAACACTAACTCTACAGGTAAACATATATGGAGATCTTACGCTCATAAATGCTAATATGCTAGGTATTATTTCAAAATCTACCGATGACTTCATTTTCTAACATATAACTCAAACTTCATTACATCGTATAAGTAAATTAAAACGTTGATAGGATTGGAATGTTCTGACGCCAGTTAACTACCAGGAAGTCGATCACACTCTGAGTCTGCACTGAAAATCTTTAGATCATCAAAAGCAATTCCTCAGAAAAGCAACATGTGAAAAACAGGATGTGTATTTTATTCCACAAAGCGATAGTACACAATGTAGTAAGCGCTTTTTTTTTATATTGTTCAAACCCATCCTCTAGCGGGTGATAACGTCAGACGTTTACCGGCTTTTTGTTTGATCGGTGATTCTACAGATTCTACATTGGGAGTCCTAAATTTTACCTAACTCAAGTGCATTTCGATTAGGGATCTTTAACAAGTACCTGACAATGTACAGGCTCAGGACCGACGGCTTGTCGTCCTCTCCGTGGGACGACGTACTCAGATTTATTCACCTCCCATATGAATAAATCGAGGGCCAGGTGGGGATCGAACCCCGGACTACCGCTCTAGAGGCTATTGTTAACTACTGATCTAACCTGGCCCAGAAGGGTAAAAAGCTTTACTTATTAGCTTGTTTCGTGCCATGATTCATGGCACCCTTCAAGTCCTAGTTCAGCCACATGGAAACAGTTATAAACTCCCTTTAACTCAATTCAAACCATCTAATATCAGAATTAAACATTATTGTAAGAACTGCTAGGTTATTCTGTATAAGAGTACCCCATTTCGTTCATTTCACTACGTTGCAGTTTCTGACGTCACTTAAGTAACTATGGCTCATTTTGCATTCAACTGAACTTGTCATATTCATGAATGATTTCTAGTGTCATATTGGCTTTATACTTCATCTAAAGCAGTCCAAACCATTCAATAAAATCATGGATATTTTAAATAATGTTGTATACCTTAATTATATTTATAGTTCAATATGAGTAAAGTGACACAAAAATACATATGTTGTCTCAAATTTTCTGCTTCAACCGTCATCAGGAGAATAAATAGAAGAAAATCAAGAGTTTTGATGCTACGACAGCAGTAAAACCAAATAATTAAATAAATTAATGTTGCCATAAGATGATATACGTTCTTAACGTATGTTTTTAGATTAAAAATGATTTAACTTCGATGTCTTAAGAGAACAGCAGAGTGAAACAGTAAATGGTATTGTAGCCTCTAAATATCACAATATAAGGACAGCAGTAACTTCTCTTGCAGTTAGGGAGATGCAAAAGCTATAACAATCTCATAATGAAAATTTCCAATATTTTGCTCCCGATTCATAGAAAGTTAATTACAAAATTATACCCGTTCACTCACAGCGATTTCTATGAAGGGCATAAGTACGAATATATAACAGTGTTTTATTAACATAATTATTATATTCAATTAAAAATGAGAAAACCTTCATTCGCCATTGTTATTTTTTTCCATGGGTGTAAACTACACATACCATCATTGAACAAACGATCCTCTCACAGTCTGCCACATCACAGCCTGCAGTGCCCTGGGACTACGAACATTTCTATTGGACGGCTCGATGTCAGAAGACATCCACGTGCTGGATAACGTTGACAACCTGAAGAGCGAAGGATGTATGTTGGATGAAGAAGAAGAAAACGAAGTAGGAAAGAAAAAATCTTTTTTATTCAAACCTAATAACATCATCGTATGTGTAACTGTATTGTAAAACACTGCTTTATGGGTTTTTTACCTAACAACAGTGCGTTTAGATTATAACTATTTTTTTAGAACATTAGTTAGAGTACAGTTCAGTTGGATAGATATTCAATTCACCCATGTTCTATACTCGTCACGTTCTTAAAAGGTATTCCTTCATAAATCCTTTAAGAAAGCAAAAACTACATTTTAATGATATAATAAACGGACAACAAAAAATAATTTAACATCATTTCTACAAATTAAATAAATTTATTGCAGTTTTAAACCTGTATTCTGCTGATTTATTAAAAATTGCTACGTTTTAAAAAAAGGAAAAAATCAATAATTTAATTATTAATTATTTTATATAAAGAAAAATTAATAGTATGCTTCTTCTGTTTTAATCAATTTGTTTAGGAAAATTAACAGAAATCAAGGTTCTGTATTTCGTTCTTGATACAAAACAACAAACTCAAGAAAAGTATTTTTCTTTCATATTTGTTAATGGAAACAAAGCGAGGAATATGCTAATATTATATTATGACTATGTATTGTAGTTTAAATACTAGTTTACTGATATGTATTGTTCTAATAATACTGTTGAATATTTAACCATATTATACTCTGTAAAACTTCACTAAATTCAGCGGGAGAGTAATTTAGAGATGTTTATAAATGAGGAAACAGTAATGAAGTTTGTAATATTATGCTATGACAATATCTGCAGAAAGCAATTATATTGTATAAGTTGTGAGAAATGAATGGTATGTTACACAAAAAGGTTAACTTGAATTTAGCATAAACACAACGTATAAGTATAGTCTTAAAATGGAAAAGTTAGAGGGATTTCAGAATGGCGATGAAGCGGTAGCGAAGTGAAATCCAGTGGGGGTCGAGCCATTTCGCCTTATACTGCAGGTATCACGTTCTGCCTCGCTTGAAACAGTTGGCGTGACATTCATCAACAATTCAAAGTCCCCGACAAAAGTCTGATTAATTATTCCGCTTATTTTCCATTAGCCTCGGCAATATTCCACTTTTGGCATCCATATCCCGGCATAATTCCACTAACAAGTCTTCACAAAGACAAGTGCTTCCTATAAAAACTCCACTCTGTTCACTGCCTCTCTCGACCCCCCCCCCCTCCCACTCCCACCCGCCACGGTACCGCCCTCAAAAAGTTAGATAAATAAGTTATCAACTTAAAACGAGAAACTGCGACAAAGAGTGTCCTATATTTTTGGCTTCTATCCAAGCAGCATTTACAAATAAGACTTTTGCCTTTCTTGCCGCATTGTGAAAATCCTCTTTATCTCGGACATGAAAACATTTTTTTTTTTCTTTTTTTTTTTTCTTTGCAATTGTTGGTGAAAACACAAAAACCCTTCAGGGCCCATAAATAATGACAGAAAATCAGTGCTCTTACGGTCAAGCCCGAAGCTTTGCGCAATCCCTTAACATAATTGCTCCCATAAAGCAAGTTAATGTAGTTGGTTTTCATAACACGTATATTCCTCTTTTAACCATTTCCCATGCCTTCCGTCGATATGTTTTTAAACATTTATTTTACCAGTGAATATATATCTAACTAACAGTTTTATTTTGCAAAAGGAACTCTAGTCTGAAAGATGTCTTACACTAACTCTCTCATAATCTAGTTTTTTTTATTAAGAAAATGAACGTGTTTTGCTTCAATTTTCGTTTATATTCACACAATATTATAACTCAACTTACCTTTGTTTACGTTACTAGTTCCTTATTCCTTTAAAATGAAAAGCAAAAAAAAGTTCAACTTTGATTTTTTTTAGAATTGTGCTGTTTTCACGTCCAACAATTTTACTTCATATATGCAAAATATAACTCTTCTATGGTATTTTCATTTGTATTGCAGTTTTATTGGTACACTATTTACCAATATCAAAAAATATATATTTTTTGATGAAAAATATAATAAAATGATAACTAAATAATTTGGTTGACATATAATTAACTAAAAAGTTTTTGTTTAATATGCCAAGAATTGAAATTTATTTCATTATGGTTACACAAATGAAGGCGGTTAAAGCATGAAGGTCAATATAAACTAAAATTAAAACCCCCTTACTTGTGTCTGATCTCCCGTTCTCGACTGGATACGGCTCATAGCTATATTCAAGACCAATCATTACCCTTCATGCTGAACCATAATTCAACCATTAATTATGGTTTAATCATTACAGTAGTTGACTTATTTACGTAGTGCTTCTCTAAGAGAGAGGAAGTAGCAAGGGGCTTCAAACGGAGGCGAATATCATCTCAAATGATTTGAGCTGTACAGGAAACTATCAAGTATGCGTTATAAAATCATCAGTACGCAGTTGAAATATCATAAGGGGATATAAGGGTCATCAGGATACAATGTTTCTAACAACGTTGTTCATCGACAGGCGAGATATAACTGGAGGAAGAAATTTAAGTTTCTGTGAAACAAGTGAGAAATAACTGGGAAGGAGTGGGGAAACCTCTAATAAGCAGTAAAAAATACCGGACTAGTGTCAACTTTCTGTTCCGGTCTTGAACATTTGGCCTCTCTCATTCACTCTACCACCAAACCTAGACAAGAGTACAACACCTCGCATTCCCTTCTTCCTCTTAATGATGGGAATGACAAATATTTCAGCAGTCTGGCGATGGATATATGATTTGTTTGAAATAATGTATAATCAATCTTTCAGTAAGTATGGAGAGGGATATCATTACATGGTTTCAGAAACCCATCAACTCTGGAACATACATTGATGGTGTTCCCACTTTTGTAAGAATCAAAAATGAAATGTCAAAAAAAATGAAAAATGAAAATGAATATAAATGAAATATAGAAATAGGGATTTTACTTATGTGTCGACCTGAGCAATATCTCAGGCTTATATCGAACTGTTGAATAAATATTTGGGAGATTATTTAGTTTGCCGGACGTTTTCGTGAACCTGTCGTCTGAAATTCAATCCTGAGGTGTACTCTATTCCCACTAACCCAGTAATAAATATTCTTTTGGAAGATAATACCGAGATAGTTACAGCGTAGTTCTATGTTAGCTACTGTGAAATGGTTCTAACCCATTTATGCATGCGGTCAGATATTCATACAGATTCTGAGAGAGTTATGCAGGATCTGACAAATAGTTGTTATGTATCCGGAAAAATGTAAAAAAAAACTATTAACCGAAATCAGGAAAAATAGTAACGAGAATTTAAAGACAACGTTAATCTCATTGAGAGCCTTTTCCGTCTGTTTTATAAAGCTTAAATGCACAGATGTACATAAGTATACTCACAACTCATGACATGTTGAAATGTAAAAGTAACCTTAATGAAATGAAAAAAGGTCTGTAACCTTACCTATCCTTGTGGGGATATTATAGAGTTTGAAAGCGGTTGAATGAATGAGCTCGGAGTGCATGTTTACTTGACTTCTCAATTTTCAACCGTGACATTCCACTTTTTCCCTTCTGGTTCGGTTCCCAACTATTCCTAATTACGCACACATCAACACACGCACACATACACAAAATCACACGTTACGATTATATTTAATATAAATATAAATATAAAATTTGCATAAAAAAGGTGCATGTAATCAACAATATTGATTTCAATATAACTTATATATATATATATATATATATATATATAAAAAGATTTCACATAAACACGTGAAACAACAATCAATGATCAAACCACAATAAGAAATGGGAAAACAAGACTAAGATCTTTCAACCGTAACAAGCGGTCTTCGTCAGAGTCAAAAACCCAACTCAGTTGGGTTTTTGACTCTGACGAAGACCGCTTGTTACGGTTGAAAGATCTTAGTCTTGTTTTCCCATTTCTTATTGTGGTTTGATCATGGATATATATATATATATATATATATATATATACTTTGAGTGTATAAACCAAAGTGTATAGTCCGATCGGATCTAATTTCATTTGAAAGTATATATATATATATATATATATATATATAAGATATTTGATAACAAAGGAGTCGTTATCAGCCTTTGGAGCGATTCACATCTATTCCTGACGACGAGGACATCGAAATATAGTAGTGAGTTCAGTGATTTCTTTTCTATGTGTTCTTTTGAAAATTCTAGTTTATATATATATATATATATAAAGATTTCACATAAACACGTGAAACAACAATCAATGATCAAACCACAATAAGAAATGGAAAACAAGACTAAGATCTTTCAACCGTAACAAGCGGTCTTCGTCAGAGTCAAAAAGCCAACTTACAGTTGGGTTTTTGACTCTGACGAAGACCGCTTGTTACGGTTGAAAGATCTTAGTCTTGTTTTCCCATTTCTTATTGTGGTTTGATCATTTATATATATATATATATATTATATATTATATATAATATATATTGAATTAAAGTATGCAGCAGCTTCTGCATTAACGACCTTTTTGCTGATGGCCTCGATTTTTCTAACTATCTTCCGGTGATGCTGAGGCAACTTCCATATATGCTGGGCCAGAGACATTGAGAAAACCAATATCAAACAACTTTAATGGATCACAAAAACACTGGGTTCAAACAAGCTTTCGACCACACATTGGTCATCTTCGGGTTAACTATTTAATTTAATTTCACTACTATTTAATTAATGAATTTTAATATAATTAACTGAAAAGTAATTTTTAAAATTAAACATAACAATTTTAACAAATAAAACAAATGATACAGTGGGTGAGATGAAAACAAAGAGCAGGTTCCAGCAAGGTTGCAACAACATACAGCTTTGCCCCTCAATTGCTATAATGAATTTTAATATAATTAACTGAAAAGTAATTTTTAAAATTAAACATAACAATTTTAACAAATAAAACAAATGATACAGTTTAACCCGAAGATGACCAATGTGTGGTCGAAAGCTTGTTTGAACCCAGTGTTTTTGTGATCCATTAAAGTTGTTTGATATTGGTTTTCTCAATGTCTCTGGCCCAGCATATATGGAAGTTGCCTCAGCATCACCGGAAGATAGTTAGAAAAATCGAGGCCATCAGCAAAAAGGTCGTTAATGCAGAAGCTGCTGCATACTTTAATTCAATTTGTCTTCAAGAAGATTTGCTGCCCATTTATACTATAATATATATATATATATATATATATATATATATATATATAGTTCAATATAAACAAAGAAACATAGAGAAATCAGAAGAACACACTTACAGTCTCTAATTTTCGGTTTGAACCGTCTTCAGGAGAGATAAGAGAGGGAAACCAAGCGCACTGGATCAGAGACGGTTGGAGACGGAGGGTCTCCAACCGTCTCTGATCCAGTGCTCTTGGTTTCCCTCTCTTATCTCTCCTGAAGACGGTTCAAACCGAAAATTAGAGACTGTAAGTGTGTTCTTCTGATTTCTCTATGTTTCTTTGTTTATATTGAACTATATTTGTCCGTTTTGGATCGTATTTCCAACGAAAAAAAGTATATATATATATATATAATAAAATAAAAAACGAAGGAAAGACACAGAAAGACACAGACATAACTCACATCGATATTTCGACAATCGTCGTCATCAGGAGGTGCGAAGAGCGAAGAGCGAAGAGTCCCGCAGGAAGACAGGGCGGTACTGAACTCGGAAACCGCAGCCAGTACCCCACCACTTACCACTTACCTCTTCGCACCTCCTGATGACGACGATTGTCGAAATATCGATGTGAGTTATGTCTGTGTCTTTCTGTGTGTTTCCTTCGTTTTTTATTTTATTGTAAAAAAGTCCGCTGGACCGTTTCTTTTAATTATATATATATATATAGCTGCATATTAATGATGAAGAATGACATGTTAAAGATTTATGAAACACATCATTTACTTGTAGATAAAATAAATTTAACTTAAAAAATCCATATCAGGATTATAAAACAAAGATGATGAGTGGTTTGGAATTCTAAGGACAAGAAGTAAAAATGAAGAGTGATATTATGATTTGTGGATTGGTTATAGAGAAAAGGAGCATTGAAAGGAGAAGGCGGAGAGGAGGCGGTGGTGGTCCGGGATGCAGGATTACCTGCCATTGGCAGGGTGCTTGCATGTTGATTACTATTGGGCAATCAATATTGTCCCACCCAGCAGCCATTATCCCATGGATATTGAGTTGTCCTCAGACGGGATCCCATCTCTCTCTCTGACAACCGCCCCCTTTCTCGCGCTTCCACCCCCCCCCCCCTCCACTCCCATCACCAACGCCAATTCAATGTACTTATTTCAGCCTGTTTGATACAAACAAATGAATCACAATTTACCCTTGAAACTAATAAGTTGGGCTACCAAGCAACAAAGGATTCATTTCACTCTCAACCAAACGTCACGTCCCCTCCTTCAACACCATACTTTTGCAAAATTCACGCTTTCCACACGATTACACCTGGGTATTTTTATTTAATATTTCGAGGTCAATACTAGAACATCAATTTTTTTATCAGGAGGCAACATTTTGATACAAATAGATTTATATTTTAATGAACAATTAATAAATGAGAATCCTTTATCTAAAAACTAATCTGCGGTTGTTAATTTTTGAGGGGGTACGGCCGCCCCGGAGATACTGATTATGGTACTGGTGTTAGAGATGTATAGATATCATCAGGCTTATTCCTTCTAGAAAACTCTTGGACTCAATCTCAAACGAGTTTTTTTTATTATCACTGTTTTTGTATATTCTTTAATTACTGTTTTTTATATTACTTCGCATTTTATATTGTTTTTTATTTCTTATCGTTTTCTTTGTTTTACCTTACTTGTCTTTTTATTTTAATTCATTAATTGTTGTATTTATATTATTCAATATTTTTCTTCTTTACTTACTTCATTTTTGTTCCTTTCTCTCCTACCGTATGTTGGCAGTACTTTTACTGGGACTACCACAAAAGGACTCTCCAGTGTGGTTTCCCTCCTCAAGCAAGTCAAATCTCCTCTTCTGAAGACGATAATTCATTAAATTATCAAAGTGAGGTTTTTTAGTGTTTTCTAAGTGATATATCTTTAATGTTGATTTATATAAATGTCAAATGAATCAAAGAAAAAAAACCTGGACATAGAGCAACAAAACTAATTTCAATATTTTGATTTTGTCGTAATAAGGAGTGAAAGAAGAAGAAGAAGATAAAAAAGATGAGCTCTACTGGGCTCATAATATTAGTGTATTATTGATATTAGTATTGAATTAGTAATATTGATTTTCCGACCTTAGAACAGCAATGAAGCCTTTGTATTGTTGAGAGTGGACCTTAGTAAAAGGGCCTCATTCTAAACATACCCAAACTAACGATTGGCATGGAGACTATGCAAACAAAACATAGTTCAAGAAAGCAAATCTGTTACTATGGTTGGTTCAAAGTGACAGTATCTTTATATATACATACCAACATTCCTTGTTATTTTAGTTATCTTATTCACTTAAAGTCAGCTTGTACCACTATCATTGCTATCCATATTATATTATTAATTTGACTGTTTTCCATATAATGTACCGCAAAGGAAAATAACGTTTTCAGATAATAATTTATTCAAAGAGTTTTCATCTCAACCATATACGAGTATAGCATACACTTTTTTCTTTATTGAGGTTTGATCCTAGCGTGAAACGATTCTTAAAAGAACAGCTTTAAGCCAACGTTTTGTACATCTTTATACATCTTCAGGACTACATCAATACAAAATCTCAAACTTTGTCTGCTACTGTGTTATAATTTGCTTACTACTATAAATAATGTAACATTTTTTCATGTTATTGTAATTGATTTTGTATTGATTGATGTAGGCCTGAAGATGTCTAGAGATATTGCGATACATTGCCTAAAGGTGTTTTTTTTAGAACTGTTTGATATTCAATCAAATCTGGATAAAGAAAAATAGCGTAGAAAATAATTGATTACAATATTAGGAAGCAAATTGATTTATGGTAGAAGATAACATTGAGGCGGTCAAACTGAAGAGGTGTAGCTTAAGTGAGTGTCTGTAAAATCCACACCAGTGAGGTCATCCTATAACAAATATATCCCATCCACTCATTAGAACAGAGGTTTCAAACACGCGACCCACGACGTTTTTTTTGCGGTCCGCGAACAGTGAAATTCTGACTAACTAAATGCTACTCATCAAGTTTACATGTTTTACTAACTTATTTTAGTTAGTAAAAAATACAAAAAGCTGTTTATAACAATGTCAGCTCTAAAGTTCCTGTAACTACTGCGAGGTTTTTAAAAATACGCAGAATACGAAAACCGTAGACGAAAGAGGCTCCATAGAATTAACAATTACATAGAATTTAGAACAGTACAAAATATTTCCAACTATGGTTTTGTGGCCAACACTTTGACATTCAAAAAAGATCAAGAAAGAACTAAAAACGGAAGAGATGTATTTAGTGAGGTATATTGAACCGTTAGACACATATAACGACTGTGAACTAAAATAAAATAAAACTTATCTCTTCAAATAAAGCTTTCAGAGCTGATTTAAAATCATGCTTTACTTAAAATCTTTTTCGTATGTCTAGAATAAAAAAAAAAAGAAATCTTATAATAATCGACAATTATACACATATAAAATTTTGTAAATATACGGGAATAAAAAGCGTCGACTATGACAGTGTTGAAAGTAAAATACAATGTAATATTACATTGGAGATTTAAAATGGATGTTTTTAAATGGAAAGTTGAGACACAACTGCTCCGTTTGAATAAACACTGCACTGATAGCTAGCACGAAGCAGAGGCCAATTGAATGGAGATCCTGTCAAGAATGAGCTTAGCCCAAGTCAAACAAAAAGGGAATTATACTAGCTTTAAACAGAATTAGTCCAGTTACACCAACTATTGAAATTTATGGAGGAATTTATCCTGATAAAGAGAGGCAAGAAATATATTGCATGGTTGATGATTGGACAGGTCAAACAATTGACCTCTTGTTTGACTCCCAGCACAGTTGAGATCTATAGTTTTTGACGGGAATTTATTTTTTTTTTTTACATTTCGTATTCTCCTGAATGATTGAATCGGATGTACAGCGGTGGGAGAAATCATTAGCTAAGTAATGAGGCTACCAATAAACTTTTATTATCAACGACAAATACCAACTGAGTGGATTCTACATGAAGTAAAATAAATAATCGACTGTTCAAGTAGGTATCTTTAACGAGTACCTCATATTGTGCAGGCTGCGATCAGGTGGTGATATATGCGGTAACCACGAAATCTTCATAACCCTCTGCATCTTTCGTACGTAGGGGTAAAATATTTTTTTTCTATTAATTAGAGGTAGTAGAAATTAGATTATAACATACGTATTTCCTTTGTTTTGTTTTCTAGTGCCCACACATTCGGTGATTCACCTTTTAGTGATGTTCTAGGGGAGGGTGGGGGTGTGTGGCTCATTTATTATTTGGCCTCCATTACAGTAATGGGCCAACAACATTACCGGGTTGAATCTATACCGGGTTGGCAGTCCTAAATATTGCCTCACTAAAGTGTCTTTAGAGTAGGGATCTTAAAGAGTATCTGACTTCGTACAGGCTCGGGACCGACGGCTAATGCCTTCACCGAGGGACGAAAACATAAATATCCGTGGCATCGCTAAAAAAGATTTGATTCCCTACAAAAATAAAATATGAAGCAGTTTAATTCATATCTTTTGCTGACTAATCATGGTCTCGTCGTAGCGCGCTTACCGTTATTTCAGAAGATTGCAGTTCGTAGTGTTTACATGTGAGAAATGAGAAATCTTGTTTACGCCGTCTATCGTAGATAAGCCCTCGGACCCCAGCCTGTATTATCTCAGTTACTCTGTTAGATTTCTACACGAATAAAATTGGGTAAGACAAAATTAAAAACTGCCGATGTATGACCAAACCTGAGGTGTTGTCACACGCGGCAACACAAGTCAACTCATGTAACAGAGAGTTATGCAACTAATTGTGTCGTCAATTAACAAACAAGCCGAGTATACCTTGACATTTATATATAGGCTTCAGAGCTAAACTAGGCCTGGAAAGTCGTCCGATGCAGACAGGACAGGAATTATAATCTCTAGTCTCAGAATGGGTCTTTCACTTAAATAGTTGCTATTTTATTGCTTTAGGTACTGTTCAATTCTGGATATTGTGAGTACGTATACCAGTTCTTTCGCAGTGAAACTGTAGAGGCAGGAAATCTGTATTACATTGTTTTCATTTTTTTATTTTTCGTTCTTTTCTGGATAAATTTTTAATTATATGAGGTAGAAGAAGATATAAATACGAATTTAAATATAACAAAGGTTTAAAACTACGAAACAGGAACACGTAGGCCTACATAGACCTTCAAGCACGCGCGTGTTTGTATAACTTAAAACCATATCTGTGACTAAAGATACATACCTAGTGATTCATCAGAATAAAACATGAAATATTAAATGCGGCTTCCTTAAAGCAAGTTTCTCAGTAATGTTTGTATACATATCAAAGAAACTAATGGACAATAGAAAAATGGAAAAAGTGCGGAGGTATTCCCATTGTTGCCAGATGAGAATGGCTATAGAACCTTTACATTCTTCCATTATTATTGACTTTTCTTTGATTTTAGTCATATGTGTTATTGAAAAATTTTCTATACACATTTGCATATACATTGGCCATTGTCTGTCTATATCTTTGTTTGCTATTGAAAAAAAGGTCAAAATCTCTATATACAAAGTTCGTGAGTTTGTTTGTTTGTTTGTTCACCCATTTTCCGTCTAGATAGAGACCTGAAATTAAATATATATTATTTATTACCTGAATAATGTTAATTAAAAGAAAATTATCACTGTATTCCAAAAATTGGAGCCAGAGTAGCAAGTGTCTTGCATGCTCGCTGGTGACAGTACTGTAAATGTATTATATATAAATGTAACAATTTTTTTTTAATTTAATATTTGTTTTTAAGATATATATACTTACTATGTAAGTAAATATATATATATTTATATATCTAAATATACCTTACTGTATTCAAATTAGATTTCCATGATATTGCCATAGTAGACAAATAAAATAGATTATCCAACCAACATATTTGGTGATTTGTATTTTAAAGCGTTAGTTTGTTTACATTACATAGTTACAACCTTACTGGTGTACCATACATAACAACATTGGAAGAGTCCAAAGACAAAGGAGACTCTTCGGAGCGACCTACATATTTCTACTTGAGGACGAGGCAGTCGAAATATAGGAATGAGTATTTGTCATCTATTTTATGACTGCATGCAATACCGGGAGCACAGCTAGAGTATATATAAACATAACTACCTAGTTAAAATTGAGAAATACAACATTGAAAAATATGTTTTCAAAGATCTTTGTATTGGACTGCGAAATTTTCAAAAGCTAACATGAAAGGAAGTAAATTGTACAAGAGAGCATTTCTAAGGGGTGTGAGAGGAGTGAATGCCCCCCCCCCCCCCCCCCCCAAATAAGGTGTCAAGTTATGAACTTGCCAAGTGAAATCAATAGAAAACAAGCCCAACTTGTCGATGGCATTTTGAAAAGTTGACACTCTTCCTTCCCTACAAGGACAAACTTTTCTTCCACGTCATCCGCTGCAAAATTATTCCCTTCAGACTCCAGGAAATAGGGAGGTTTCAGGTTGAAACAAAGTTGGGCATATTTAAAACTCGAGTGTCTACGGCTATACCTCTCTTTTATTGAGTTTCCTAGTCGTCGTTTATTTTCCCATTAACATAGGCTTTTTTTTTCTTTCACTTGCTCCCTCTTTTTAACTTCCGCTCGATTGATATTCTTATAAAGATTTCAAAATAACACTTAAAAACTTGGTTAAAGAATCGATTTAGCGACACCAAACCGACTTCTATTATTCCAACTCTGAGAAAATAAACTTTCCTTTTTCTTTTTTGATTTTATAATAAGCATTGAAAGGTTTGTTAACACTATACTTTATTTATAATCGAAATAAGTTTTAAATCCTAATATTCTGACTAAATTTCTGTAAGTAAGTAATGAAAGCGTTGTAGTCTAGCACACTGAACACACGAAATTAACAACTGCGTTTTTTTTTAATTGACTTGCAGTCAATTCTAAAAATGCAACTTGCATGCAGATCAAACATGAACACTGCTTTTGGTTTTTTACACTTGTTCATTTAACTCTTCAAATATCTTTTAATTCCTGATTTGTAATTACCTAGTCTGGAAAACGAATTAATGTTGAGTGAGGGTTTTACTGAATCATACCATTCTAGACAAAAGTGTAGTGTATTTATGAAAGGTGATCAATTTTAAAGTTCGAAAGTAACTTTTATAATTGATTAATAACAAAAAAATATTTAAACAGAAATTTCTGTAATGAAATGTTGCATTACGAATATTATAAGATAATTGGTGGGATAATGAAAACAGTTTGCAGCATGACTCAGTCTGGCGGCTCTAACTGACACTAACATCTTTGTAACAAATCACGAAAAACCACTGCGTCATTCGAGCAAGCCTCTATTTCCCTCCATTCGGGGCCTACAAGGAGGCACAGCATTGGCTAAGAATCTACAAACACTTGACTAACAGCATTCCAACACTGTTCACAATGCCCCCTCAGCTCTAGATTAACTACATCGTCATGTTAACGAATCAATACAACATAATCAAACTTTTCATCAATATTTTTTTTTTTTGTAAATTACATGAACTATGTACTCATGTAAATACATTTGTTTGTAATTAAACCAGAATTAACTTCATAATTCATCTTTCTGATTTTTGCAGAATATTGAATATTTTTTTTCAATTATTTCTGATGCAATGACGTAAATAAACTACATTTAGTTGACTTTGCTCACTCCAATATAAAAACAACGAGATGAGGCTGTTGAGTTATTTCATGATTAGACCTCGGTAAACAAAGATTTAGCATTTCAATTCTAGACTACCTTATTCTCCTAAATATTTTTGCTCAAACTTATCTTATTAAAAAAAAAAGAAAACCCTCTTTGCTATCTGGCTTAAATTATGAAGTTTGCAGGTCACGCTGGCATGCTGCTTTCTATTCTTACCTCAATCTTAAGAAAGTAACAGAAACCACTCCAGAATGTAGGAATCTTAAATCAGAATCTATAGAGTGTTCTTGGTAAATCATAAATGTTTGTAACATTATTACAGTTTTTTTTTGTCTGGAGGGATGTACTGACAGGAGTAGCATCGCAAAATTTTGTTTATTGAGGGCTACCATTTCGAAAAAGAACTATACCAAAGACATGCTTTTGGTGTCAAGACCACAGCTTTAGAATCACGAAGTTGTTGGGGGGGGGGGGGGGGGGGGACTCAGAGCATGAACCTCTGGACTTATGTAAATAATCACTTGGGCTTCGATTTATTCAAGTGAAAGGTGAAGACGTCTGAGCACATCGTCCTTCGGAGAGGACGTTATGCCGTCGTTTCCAAACTTGAACAATGTTAGATATTTGTCAAAGATACTCTGAATACATTTGAGATAGGGAAAATTCAGTACTCTCAATGTAGAATGTTCAGTGTGCAGTACCAAATATTCTCATTTTTCTGCATGTGTATTTTTCTCTCGTAGGACTGTCACTGTAACCTAATCTATGATAAAATAAGCAAGTTAATCCAATGCAGGCAGACTAATTTAATGATATTAATTTCTAACTCATCCTAAACTGCTTAGGATATGTTATTTAATTAAACTTTTGTAAGAAAAACAACAACATACACTAACCCAAGTGCAACTTGCTACACCTTCTACTATATTATCAGAATAATTACAAACCTAATAATATTGTATATGCATTCAAAAGAAAAATAAATAAATGAAGGCAGTTTATAAAAACCATACATATACCATTTCTTGTCCAATGAGAGTTGCAACCCTCTTAGTCAAGTAATATCAACACTATCAAGTTTCTATTGTCATTTATTCTGTAACATGCAATTAAATTCCGTAATTGCGACTTTAAAATTCAGGGCTGCCAACAGTTTTGGTAATATCCCTAAATCATTGGAACACTAGAATTGCTCTGAAGGCCAAAGTCTATTTGCATGGCTGTTGGAAAGAAATAAGAATACTGCTTTTAATGAGATACTAGGAATTTAATGTTTACAACCGTTTTGTTTATGTTTGTGCAGTGAAGCTAGCAGTGTTCATCAGCTTTCTGGCCATATGCAAATAAAATCAGTGTTGTTCATTAAGCAACTTAACCGGCTCTTTACAGGACTACGCATTATAAATGATTCAAGTCAAATGAAATAATATACAGAGGTGCTGTACAATGAGAACTCACCTGCAATGCAATCTAGTAGGGAAGTCGGACAGTGGGAAAGGAATTCAAAATTACGCTCACTTGAAACCGGATTTCAAGAAAAGGATGCAATTATTGGTAATAGTTGACAGGAGTTTTCACTTGGGAGTCAAATCGTGGGAGTAATTAGATAGTGGATCAGAAACTTGTTGGCCAACTGAAAAGGATTTGGAGTGAGTTGAAACCACGGAACAATGCCGTTAGCTTCCTGACCAGCAGATCGAGCTTATACCTAGAGTACACTGGCTTTAAACTGCGTTTTCGCGAACAGACCCCCATCATTACAAGAAACTGAAGCACTGCAGAGCTGCCTTGTCCCAATACTCTGATTAAATCATGCTAAAATATAATTAACAAAAATATTTTCAACATTTCCGGCATATATAACAGAGAAATCATATTAATTCACATAAACGAACTGAAAGTTTCTTGCTAATACAAACACAAATTGGTTGCGTTTATAACATAAGTTTTAATTTGTTCAAAGTTACTAATAGTGTTTCTATTCAGAGAAAAAAAATCTAATGATACCCATTCAACAATATCTTCACAGCTAACTAATGTAGAAAATAACATTTGTGTTTTTCATTTCAAGAGTTTTTAATTGTTTATACTAATCATTGGACTAAGTAAAATGAAAGATGAGAGTGAGTTTTCCAAAAATAATTCTATCTCGACGTAATTCATCTTCAGGAGCAGACTCGTGAGTACTTAAGTGTAGACGTCTTCTTGCCATACTATGATATCTCCAAATATCCAATAACAAACCACCTATATTTATGCTTCAGGAGTAATAACTACTATCATTTAGATGGAACTTGTTAAGCACCACAGAGTGCTTAACACCCTGTGGTGCTAATGAAGTAAAAGAAACTAATTAAAGCCGTCCTTGATCTTTCTCCAAAACAACTATTGTAACAATTCATATTTGTGTTAATGAAACCTTCTATCGTTGGAGGAAGATAATACGTAAACTATTAAACGTAATGGCACTAGCTATAAACACTAGGGTGAACATAACTATGAAGAGGATGTATAAACAGGAAATTCAAGTCCAGCGTTAGGCTTTTGGTCGATATAAGAAGCAGAAAACTTACTAGATCACACTACTTCTGTTTCAACCATTGTATTGGTTATCCTAAATATCTCACAAGGTGGGGATTATAAAGAGTACTTCCTGGGAATAACAATGTGTTTAGTCATTTACAGATATAAAAATGATTTAACCAAATAATTCCACATAAGAGGAAACAATATACCACATAATATTTCAATAATGATAAAATAGAAGGGTTAGAGAAAAAAATCATTTCAAAACAGAAATATAGGTTATCAAACAAGTTTTCGTCCCTCGGAGAGGAAGTTAGCTATCGGCCCCGAGCCTGTACAATGTTAGGATCTCTACTCTTAATATATTGTGTTAGGCAATGTAGAATGTTCAATGTGTTGTATCACAAAGGGCCAATCATAGGCCTATATGTATTCTTGTGAGACTGCCATTGCAACCAAACCTAACTATCGATCAAGCATGGTAATAAAAATAAACGTATAATGAATGAATTGAAGACACAAGAATATTCAGGAAGATATATTACTAGAAAGCAGAGATACTAGATATTTTATGGTTATGGTTGCTTAGTTAAAAATAAAAATGGGGACACAGATAATGAGCGATAGTCGTATACCTACCTAGTGAATACCACTTTCTAGAAACAACTTAAATAACTTATTAAATGAGTTTCTGCACTTAATTAAAAAATTTATTTAAAAAATCTAATGCAAATGGGAGTTGACGATTAAAAATAATAATACGTTTCATGGAAGTTAATTAAAAACAAGTTATTTATTCTTAGACATTTTAATGTGGAAATTGAAACTTATCGGTGAAATTAATATTACTATTATTTAATGGTATAGTTCCCATTAATGGTAATTGTGGTTAATATTTTCACATTCCCATGAAAACTATAAGGTCATTTGCTGTAATCAAACTCTAAGCCATTGATGGTATCTGCAACTATACTATTGCGTGTATATTGAGGATCTCTGAATTGTCCTTGTTCATTTGGTGGATGAGAGTGCAGCAACTATATTGTTAACGCACTACAGGTCCCATTATTTGGCACATCTTCATCGACATTGACACAATATATAGTTATTGTGTATAGAAAACAATCCAGCTGTTTTTTTTTATCTATACTATAGCATGTAAAAGTACTTTTCATTATTTATGCCAAAACCAGCTCTTTGGTCAGCAAAGAAACTAAAATTTAATATTAAAAATCTCCTTTCTGAGCATTACTTGGTATAGATGTAATATATGGTATAGTATATATAGTAATAATGGTATAGATGTACATTTTAGAGAATCGCTAAAAAAAAAAAAAAAAACTAAAAAGGACAATCATAGACTCCCATTGCAGTCACTTGTCGAATTTGCTTAGTTTAATTTTAATAAAATCAATATGAGCCAAAATGGTATTGGAAGTAACAGACCATAGTGCACTTTATATCAAGAAACAAGTAAACCTAGAAAATAACCTGATCTTGTTCAAAATACGTTTGGATTGATGAAATATGATGAAAAACGAAAGGCCTTATCTAGGTGACCATCTACATTTACCTGAACAAAATTCCCCTTTATTATTTTCATATTAAAAGAATAAGATTGAATGCAGGTAAGAAGTTTCCCTTTGTACAGATATTGCAAAACTATATAATTCATGCTAAAAATGAATAGTTTTTATCTGATGGCTAACAACTGACGAGGAAAAGAGAGGCGTGACAAGTTGGTTTTCGACACTCATATTTGAGTGATGATCGGAGAAGGGAGCCCGGGTAAGTCAGGGACACAGCTTGCGACATACAGGCCACGATAAATATCATCTTCCCACAGGAGAGGGGCTGCGAAATATGCTCGCAACGAGCTTTCTTGTCTCTTTTAGATTGCATCTTGCGACATCATCCGCCGCATCCTGCACAGCATCTTACATCTCTCAGCTCAGTGCTCTTTAACTACCATCAACGAAAAAAAAGGTGTCTCCTGCTTTCTATTATCTGCTTCGAGTCGGCATAACTGAAACAGCAACACTGCGCAACAAGCCAATATGCTTTAACACAGAGTTTTTCAAACTTTTTTGACGCGGAACCCTTTTTGGTTCGAGTAACTTTCCCATGAACCCCAGATATTCTAATGATTTCATAGAATCATAATATAAATATTTTCATATGTCTTTTTAAATAGTATGATGTTTAAAAAAAATTAAAAAAGTAATATTACTGCAATGTGTATTTTTCGAATGAAAATTCAAAACTAAAAGATTTTAATTTTCATATTTTCCACAAGTGCATAACACATAAAACAGAATTACTAGCAATTTTAACACAGAGCTTGTTTTGTAATCATTATGGGCTTTATAGTTAAGAGTTCGAATCTCAAGTTAACCCCGGCATTAAGTCTACTTCGGTATTTGGTTTCTATGGTAGTTTAGAGGAAAATCCAGTTTCACATAAGTAGGTAGTGGGAAATGGCAGCAATGTTTGAAGGGCTACTTTTGCAACACCAGGAAATTCGGGAATCAAATAGTTCCAAAAACTGACTAGCGATTCATCCTAATTATGAATAAAAGTTTGACCACTTCTACTTCTGGGTATATGTAGATATAAACATTATTCGGTTTCATGATTAACAAGAAATATAGAATAAATCCATACCCACGAAAACAAATTTTTAGAAAAATGTTTTTAGTAAATGATTTTCACGGAACCCCAGACAGTCCGTTAAGGAACCCTTGGGTCCCGCTGAACCGACTTTGGGAACCTCTACTTTAAGAGATGTACCAAATGTGAGTGCTCAATGGGGATACAATTCAACTGTAACTTGAACCTGAGTCTTCCAAGGTGCATATTATTCATAAATATTCTCGACATAATTCTATAATTCAAAGGCGAAATAATTTATCCAGTAAAGTATACAAGAGAGTATCATATCAGCAGACTTCAAATATTATTTGTTAGAAAATCAATTTTTCAAATTAAAAACAAATACTATAAACTTAGTCAGATCAATTGCCAACTTTCTGGAATGAAAACTGCTAAGCATGGGAGAAATTTAGATAATCTAAAGATTATGTTGCATGAAATAGATTATAAATATCTTGAAGAGCTCATATTCCTTCAATAAAAATAGAATTGGTTTGCAAAACTTCAACTAACCTTACCTTTCAAAAAACAATACTAACTGCAAACTCTTAGAACAGAGGAATATATGTTGTATGTTATTGGTCGCTCATAGCAGGGTCGCCCACATTCCACACGGAGAAACCAGTTGCTCGTTGATGGTGCCACGATTCAAAAAAAAGTCTTCTAGTTTTAAATAAAATCATACTATTAAACAACTCGGTCTTACCTCGTGAATAGTTGTTGTAGATGTCCAACCGGTTTTGAACTTGACTACGACCTGACAACTTGAGCAATACTTCAAGATGCCCTACGTCAAAACCGGTCGGGCGTCCACGACGATTTACGATGCAAGGCGGATTGGTATAATAGTATTACGTTTACCAACCTCTGCAGTACTAAAAAATGCATGTATTTTTAACTTAGCAATTAATTTGAATAACTACTACTGTTTTTGTTTGAATAACAATTTTCACAATTTTTTTGTGAGTCTGCACTTTGAAAAGCTTACAAGAACAGGAGATGTTGATATGACGATTCAACACTGATGCGCGTTTTACTGCACTACTGGTTACTTGATGTTTCAGTTATTCAGTTAAAATACAACAGAGGTTTGAAACAGTAAGAAAAACCAATATACGTCAGGTTTTTTTATCATAAAGTTATGTGTCCGTACAGTAAAGGAAATATGAATAATTGCCTACCGTACGAAACACTCGTGATACCAAAGGTCAAGTTCTGAAATGATATCTTGTATAACAAAAAAGAGCAAAGTCTTTGCGGAGTAGCGTCTTGATTAAGCCCCACTGCCCTATATTCATTAAGAAATATATGAAGAACTCATTCCCTTCAATGTTTTAACATAGACGATATTCCTTTCTGTTTCGCTAACCTAAACATATCTCTCTGCCAATGATTATTTTCTATGTACTCTAAAGATCTGCGATTCAGTAAATACTCTTGTTCTATTTGTGAAAAAAAAAATAGATATGATTATATGGACGTTAGAAATAAACGTTTCACAATATATACAATATATTATAGCAAAAATGAAATAGTCCGGTCCATGAGAACAAGTAGTCAAATTACACAAAGAAAGTACAATATATCTATATAGTACTTTACATACGGTAAACGGTCCAGTGGGCTTTTAAATAAAAAAACAATTAAAAAGAAGGTCTCACACAGATAGACAAAGGAATAACTCACTGAAGATGACTGGAAGTCAGTCGAAACATGTAGGTATCCACTTAATTAACATTCTCCATCGTTTGGATGAAGGAAAGAAGAAGGTATTCAGAAACCTTGAAAAACTGGTGAAGAAAATGACATCAGTGAAATACGGTCAGTTGTTTAATGAGATATATATATATATATATATTAACCAGAATAAGAAATTTAGAAATGGGACTAAGATTAACAAGTCAGCCGAGTCAGTACACTTCAAATATCTTATTTCAATTTCTGAATTTATTAGTGTGGTTAGTTATTGATATATATTCTTTCTTGACCACATTGTTCAGATACATAAGCCTTGAACTTGTATTTGGGGGGGATTATGTTTGAAAAACTCTTTTATGACAATGTTTCGACGTATATTTACGTCTTCTTCAAAACTAGGACATATTTGTACAAGAAGTACTCCTGTTTTACTATTTGAATTTCAATAAAAAAGTGGTTAAAATGATAAATGCATATTAGTTCACAGCGTGCTTGATATCTCTCTATCATTTAATCTGAAGACAGATTTTCAAAAAAACTCGAGTTATTAAAAGTGTTTTGTATGTTGCTTTGCTTCGGCTTTGAACTTCTGTATGATGGTCCTAATGTTTTAAAGGAGTAATATTGAGAAAAAAATGTTATTATTTGGATTACCGAAAATAAGTAAAATTTATTTATTTCGTAAGACTAAATGAACTGCTGGAAGAAGTCTGGACCATGCCTGCCAACAAAAACTTCTTCTGAAAATATCATGTTGGTTTGTGGTGTTTAGAAGAACTGCTGGTATGATAAAACTTGCGTAATATATCTGGGAAATATATTTTTCGTTAACCAAACTGAATATATTTACCGTCTTCATAATGGAAGCCCCACGGCGGTTGAGGATGAAGTAGTTTGTTCGTGAGGTTAACATCTGTTATCTAAGTTTAATCCTACTTTTTATTCGGGAGAACACCTCTCCAGAGATGACTCCTGCTATGATGCTTTCTTCTGTAATACATAGAAAACATAATTGAAATACAAGTGAGTAAGACGACTGCATGAAGGGATTACAAGCATAGATTTGTTGACTGTGTTGATTGGGGAATGAAGATTGAAGGGTGAGATTTACATAATAGAGCAGTGACTGGGGGGGCGGTGTGGGAGAGTGGGGGTGACACGTGACCTTGGGGGTCGTGCCGGCCGGTCTGACCTGATTCGCCTTGCACCTGCACCGGGCCCCACCTCCGCTCAAACACCACGCGTCCCATCTCAGGGCGAAGACAAGTGCATCGCCTTCAGCCGGCATTCACCTGCCCGTCGTCCGCACCGTGTAACCCTTACCTCGAGACCGATATGTTCACAAAACCGGTCTGGCCTGTGGCCTACCAGCAACCTGTGTGTGGCGCATTCCTCTGTCTACTTCAATCAACTCCAATACTAGGTATTAACGATTACTCAACAAAAATAAACGAAACAAACTTCGGGAACTTAAAATAAGAGGAATAAATAGATTTTTCCACATCATTTTATTCTGAAAATATACATCAAACTATTCAAAGTCAGTCTTTACTAATTTATGTTCATGGTATTTAATGAATACTTCCATAGTTCTGGATCGGGATCTAGGATTAGTGCACATATTGTACATGTGTTAAGCAGAACAAAAATTAAACTTGGAGGTGATCTCAGGTAATGCCTCTTTTATTTGAAAGTGTTCATTAAATGATAGCATTATTATTGTTACTAAATATGAGTACACATTTCTTCAGTGAAATACGATCCGAAACGGACAAATAAAGTTTTTTGTACATAGAGAAATACAAATTATAAATTGTATAAGAATTAAAAACATACACTTCCAGTCCCCAATTTTCAGTTTGAACCGGACAGGTTGGACAGGAACTACGGGGAAACCAAGCACACTGGTACAGAGACAGCTGACAGTATGCCAACTGATAACCTAGAGATTATTATATTTTATGCACATTTTTAGAAAATTATGCAAAATTGTAGCTGAAAATTATAAGCCACTCCGGGTAAAGGCTCTTAACTTTCGAAACCTGTACATATCCCAGAGCATAATTGTTGTTTTTTGTCATATATATTGTACCTATAGTTAAATTATATACCTCTAAACAAAATCTTTTTGTAGTCGAAGTAGATAAGACAATTATATAATTCTTTACAACCGTGTATCTTTTTTCACTAATGTTGTAACATGATTTTAGTAATAATCCACGAGACATAAAGGTCATTGTCCAATAAGAAAACTTCAAAGCCAAATATAACATGTGTGACAAAGCAATAATTTATAACACATAAATAATGTTGATGCCAGCATAAGTTTGTCTCGATGCCCTGAAGGAATGACCAGGTCATTATTAAATTTTAAATGACAAGGCTGCCAACATAATTCATTAAATAAACAAAAAAACTCATTAACCGCCATTGAAATTCAACCCTGTTGATTAGTGTTCGTCAACTGTAATGTCTAGACGCTGTTTATTTAATTTCCTTATTTACAGAATAAGGGTTGACTGAATGTTACTGGCGTGCCAATTATGTTCTTTGGAAAAGAAGGCCGCCAATTAATTAACAGATATCCAGTAATAATCGACTCCAGGAGACCAAAAATAGGCATGACGTAAGAGAAAAGGAAATTAATCTCCCACACTGCAATTTACCGCTTAGAGATTCAAATTAGAAATATACAAATCTTGGAGTGGTTTACACTCAACTTTGTTACAAGTAAACTTATTATCAAACTGGAATAATTATTTTATTTGAATTTCTGACGCTGATGCGGATACGAACTTTATTTAATATAAAAGAATATGATAAATATGCATAGGAGTTGATTTTAATATTTTAATTTAAAATTATATTATACATTTTTGTAAGCCTTATTCATCAACCCATATTGCATCTCTAATACGAGATCAACCCTCAACAGTACTTTACTGAACAACAATAATAATGTTTGAACATATATGTTCTGTCGAGGTTTGAAGTATTTCTTAGTAGTTTGAGTTTGTAGCTTGACCGGTTTCGGTGTGTCCACCTTCAAGAGCAACCGAAACCGGTAGAGCACCACGCCCAGTTGTAAGTCAACTAATAGTCATCTCTACGGCGTCAAATATGCATTTATGGAAAACTAATGATTTCGGATGCCGATAACGTACCATTTAACCAAACCCATATTACTCCAAATATTATAAAGTATTATTATTTCAACTAAGAGTAACCCCATTCGGAATTCCTTGATATGGATAGACAATGATCTTAAAGATTGATTAAAACAAAATTTTGTTACATTCTTTTCAGTTACTGATAAAGATTTACATTTATACTTCATATAAATATTATTTATATTTCACTGTTACTTGCAACAGTCTCAAAAAAAAATACATACCACCTGTACATGAGGTCATGAAAACATGGAAAAAGTGCTCTGGGGACATCAAATCGAAATATTTTTATTTCAAACTTACTCTACTTCAGGAATGTTAAAAAATAAACAAAATATCTGGACTGGCTTACACTCAACTTTACTACAAATAAACATATTAACAAACTCTTTGACAGTCAACTGAGTATTGGTTGCTTAGGTAATATCAAACTCTCTATGTTATCAATTTAATAACGTCGTTTGTTTTATTGTGGCTATACCAATTTATCATAAGCTCTTGATATGTATCAGTTATATTAAACTGGAAATCATTAAGCTGGATCAGTTTGACATGCTAGTACTATTATTAAACAGACTCGTAGCCACAACTTCTACACTCCAGAGAAAGTTGTTTAGAAGAAAAAGAGTTGTCTAAAATCACATTTTATTAAAAAAGTGACTTTTCCAAATAATACAGTGTTTACTAAAAACAACAGCACACATCTTTGGGGGAATCTATCAAAATCTCGAGGTAAAATTTTTTCATGATCATGATAGTAACGTAATTGACAAATACACAAGTGATTTAGATCTGGCAACAAATGTAACACGTTTTAAATTTTGAAAAGTGATATTGAAGAAAATCATAAAAAAATGAAATATAAATTGTAAAAAACTTTAAAAGAAACTATATGTTTGTTTTTTGATTCACACAAACAATTCGCAACAATTAAAAGATAATATTAATAGTTACACGGATGTCAGAAATTTCCACAAGGACATAGGAGGGAAGAAATAATGTTGTACCTCCTGATATGGATCAAGCGCTCTTTAAAATAATTTGTTTGAAATTTAAAGATATTTGACTGCACTTTATTGTTTAATAGATTCGGTTTATAAGTGATTGATATGCTGAAATGAAATACATCGCAAAATGTAAGACTGATGAACGATCATTCTAATGAAAAACATACTAGACATGCTCTTGAACAACACCCTAGGATGAGTGGGAGGCATGAAATGGGAGAGAATGTAAGTTGTGTTGAAACACAGCGAAGTTTTCACTGAAAGTGGGCAGGGATTTGGTTGCGTTGAAGTGGCCAATTTACTAGGGGGCCCGGTATGACGTCGACAGGACTGTTTGACATGGAGGGATGCAGAGGTCGCGACCATTGTCATGCCGCACTTGAGCCACTAACTCAACCCTACAAAACAACCCCCCCAAATAACAACCCCTGTAAGCGCAAATAACAATCACACCCCTCCACAACTCATTGCAACCCTCTAAGTAATTATACAAACACCCCAGAATGCTATATATCAAGGGGTTTCTGAGCCCGGAGTCGGAACCCGTTTCCTTCAAATTACTATTTCAGGGATTCGGCTCAGTAACTTACAATTATTTCGTAATGGCTTCTTCTTTAAATTAGAATATGGTTCACTGAACCTTTCCTGGTAACAGTTACTAAATCATTAACTTCAACCAAACAGTTCAGTGTAGTAGCGTTAAAAGAAAATACATAAAGTATTTTATAGTTCATTTCCGTGGAATATTTTTTCAATATATTAGGACTAAAGATCTACATAATAATTTATTCAGTTCCCACCGACAAAGCCAACGTAGACGACTGACAAAGTGGCCCTGTCAGGAAGGTTGATTGCTCACTTGTCCCCGACTCAGAGTCGAGAGTTATTGTTTTGCCCATATTCCGTATTTAAATGATACATAGGTATCTGCCTATAAGAAAAAAAAACATTTTTACACACTGATGGCTTATTAAAAAGAAGTATTAGTAATAAAAATAATAACGACAGATATTTATAAATAAGTGTTAGAAAATATCACGGGTGTAGGTGACAAAAATTTATTAAAACATGCAACATCTCAACGACCACTTCGGATTTCGATTTATTTCCTGATCTAAATAGTTTAAAACAGCTCTAGGAAGTTAATTAAAGATTTTTTTTCTTTTTTTTATGGTACAAGCACTAAGTGTTGTGGTTGAGTATTTTTAGTACTACTAATAAATGCACGAATCCGCTTTGTCTTGTACGCAATGCTGGAATAGTTCTGCACCTCTTCTATCTACAAGAGCAACTCAGGATATCGATAAATAGTTATAATAACCAAATGAGAATATATTAAGAAAATAAAAAAAAAGATGGATAGCAATATCGGTGAAAAACAAGAACCTAATGTTACAGTTGCTATGGACGATGTACGAGGTTTGAAACCGGTTGGGAAGGTTGAACAGTGTCTAACGTAAGATGAAACTTTATGTCTTGACAGAACCTGACTAACTCAATGACCTTTCTTATTCAAGTCCATGTCTGCGATAAGAGCAAGTGAAATATTTTTCCCAAGCAGCCGTTTACACTTGTAGACCAGACTTACTGGCAGCGCTCACCAGTTAATTAGCCTGATGAATCATCGGGAGTGGGCCACTGGTGAGCAACTGGAAACAACGACCAGCATTACAGGACACGGAGATATCCCAAAATATTCCAAAAATAAAATATTCTTAAATCACCTCAGCACTGAAAGGCATATTATAATATACTTTATCTAAAATGCCGTATATTTAAATAAAGTATAGCTCATTTAAATGTATACTTTACATTTAAATATTGTGCAGTATTTAATTAATTAATTCAAATTTTAATAAATTTATTTAATTAATTTATATATAAATTTAAAATATAATGGAAGGCATAACTTAAACATCTACATCTACTACTTGTGTAAATTACCAATGACTTTATTAAACTAAAAAGAAGTTTTATCACACACTCGTTTCAACACCACTGCTGAAAGAAATTAAACAATTAGTGAATAGATATTACAATTTCACTGACTTTGGACTGATAGTACAAACCAACTTAATACCATTCAAGATTTTTATGAGGTGGTTTACAAACTAACTAGTAGTCAAATGCCCATCTGGTCCATCTGAAAATTTGAGTGATATACAAATGCCATTTAAAAGTCCCTTGCTCTGGACTTGTAAACTGGTTTAAACAATATTTTTGTTTAAAAACCTTTATAAATTTGTTCAAAAACGATTTATTATTTCTGTATGATATATATATTTTTTCCCCATTTCATATTGTGGTTTGATAATTTATATTATATATATATATATATATATATATATCATATATATACATATATATATGCATATATATATATATGTGTATATATATACATATATATATATATAAATGATCAAACCACAATATGAAATGGGGAAAAAAGACAAAGATCTTTCAACCGTAACGAGCGGTCTTCTGACGAATACCGCATGTAGCCAACAGTGTTGACTACACTGTTTGAGTGTTTCTTCAAGACCACCGGCCAGTTGTGGTCCGTCTGCGGAGCGACTCGTTTCTATCTTCCTCATGACGAGGCCATCGAAGTATAGAAGTGAGTTTCTGTTCTATTTCTGTGTGTTCGTTTTGTCAGTGCAGTATATATATATATGAATGATCAAACCACAATATGAAATGGGAAAAAAGATGTGTGTGTGTGTGTGTGTGTTACATGTCATCAAGAATAAAGGTAAAAAGAAAAGATGGCTAAGGCATTTCACTGTATCTTAACAGAAAACGACTGAATGGATCAGAGCATATATTGTTTTACTCTTTATATATATATTCATAAGGGCATCTAAAAATATGCTTATATCAATATTATAATATGCTTATTTATTATGAAATGCAAATGCAGAGAAGTTTAACTCTTATCGTGGCAAGCGATAGAAAGAGTGAGTGGGAGAGAGAAGAAGGAAGAGAGAGAAGACCTAATGAGGTGTCCTTAACATTTGGGAAATGGCTGTTACACAAGAGAAAAGAAGACACAAGAATGTAGACAGTGAACAAAAGAAAGGGTTGAAGAGAGGCCTGCGGGCATGACTACTTCGCTAATGTCCAACTACAGTCTATCTAACAAGATGTGTTCAAAGGATTGCACTGTTGTGACCCACCGCCAACTACCCTATAATAGCCAGTCCATGTTTTATATCGAAACAAAACAACAGTGCTGGCGAAAACAACGCAATAGTAATCACAATGATTAGACTATGACCAATAACACGTCATAACTGATGGACGTTATTATTTTTTTAGTGCTGAATTCGATATAAAACTCCCTATACCACCTATTCATAATATTTTTCTCACTCTATCTGTTCATCTCTGTCTCTAAATTGTAAAATTACATTTTAGATGCTCGACCTTTCTACCCATTCAGGTTGAAGTAACATTGTATGCGTGCACACACACACACACACACACACACACACACACACACACACGGACATACGACCCACACACTTACACACGCACACTCACACACACATAAACACACATACAACCCACACTCACAGTGACACCCATGTAAGTGTCACTATTTATAAATCTTTGGGGGATTTATAAATAGACCTGATTGTGACTTACAATGAAATTGGGAGTTATTATTAAATAAATCTATCAGCAAACACATATTGCAATCATATCATTACAGTTATTCAAATTCTCTTTCAATTTTTTAGAATTCACAGTGTTTTAGTTCATAATGTTATATTAATTTTATATATTATACTCGACTGCCCTTAGTAAGTACTTTGTCGAAAATAACATATAAAGAAGAATATTAGGTGAAATTTTTTTATTTTTTTTTGATATGTTTGCAAAGTATGCAGAAATAGATGTTTTTTTTAAAAAAAAAAGAAGCATAAAACACATGCCGCCACATGAGCAGACGGCCACTGTCCTGATAACTTACGCCTATGATTCCCTTGAGGATAGGACAAGTGGCATTCTTCGCTGTAACGTCTGAGGCCTGGTTATACGAAATGACAGTTTTATGACAATTAACAAGTTTTCCTCTATAAATTATTGTAGGATAAAAAGCTTATGAAATAGTCTACACATATAGAAATTTAATAGCATGAAAATGCGTTTCGAACACGTAGTGTTCTTTTTCAGGCATTAACTAAAGAAATACAATATCATTGTATAACTCTCATTGTACATTGTATAAAATTATACAACTCTCTGATGACATTGTATTTTTTTTAGTTAATGCCTGAAGAAGAACACTACCTGTTCGAATCATGTTGTTTATCCTATTAAATTTCTATGTGTGGAGACTATTTCATTAGCTTTTTACCATACAATGAGTAAATAATACATAATAACTCCATAAATTAATATTTTGTCTAACAAGGAGGCCTTTCAAAATGCTTTGATTGCATTACTCTAGACCAGGGGTCTCCAAAGTTTTCCAGCGGAGGGCCACATTGCTGAATTTTTAAAGCTTCGCGGGCCATGGTTCTAAATTATTTATTTTACCAAAATACATGCAATGTAAATAAACAGTGAATAATAATTAAAAAATGTTATTTATTCAGTACATAATTACAATGCATATAATATCAGCAACAATTAACATGTTTTTTAACTTCGATTAATAGGGGAAATATGAAATTGTTTCATTTCTGACAAAATTTTGTCCAACTGAGGTTCCAAACGAGTGGTTTCAATAACAAGCAAAGCATTCAAATGTTCATCAGACAACTGTGATCTGTAGCAGGATTTTGTGTATTTCATCTTTGAAAAAGTCTTCTCACACAAATATATAGTATCAAAAACTGAAATGAATTCACAGGCAAACTTCCTTAAATAAACAAATTGGTCAGATGGAAGGCATTTGTAGAATTCAGTTAAATTTCCTTCTTTATATTTGTCCTTCAGGATGTCATTGGATTGCAAATCTGTAACTTCCATTTGTAACTCAGACGGTAAGTCTCCAATAACAGAGTCAAATGGATTTTCAAAAAGTCTTATTTCTGAAGAATATGCATCAAGATCAGAGAAACGTTCTTCAAACTGTTGTTTCAAAGCTAAAATGACATCTTGAGCAAACAAGTTTGGAAATGGAGTGGCAGCTTCCTGTCTATATTTGTCACATCGTGAAAAATGAGTAAAACAGCTTCTTGCTAACTGACTTTCAAATAGTGTTAATTTCTGACGAAAAGCTTTCACCTTTGAGTACAAATCACAGATGAGTGAAGTTTCACCTTGTATCCGTAGGTTGAAATCATTGAGATGCATAGTTAAATCAGCTGAAAATGCTAATTTCCAGAGCCATTCACTGTCTTTGAGCAACACCTGTGAATGGTTTCTCTCATTTAAAAATATTTCAATTTCAGTTCGAAGCTCAAAAAATTTAGACAGAATTTTTCCATAGCTAAGCCATCTTACAGAAGTATGGTAAGGTAGGTCTGGAAACTCAGCATTAATTTCCTCCAAAAAACCACGAAGTTGGCGATGTTTGAGTCCATGAGATCTTATGTAGTTAACAATGGAAATCACAGGGTCTAATACAGATGATAAATCAAGATACTTTCCACACAGTGCTTGCTGATGAAGAATACAGTGTATTACCAAAGGTTTCAATCCACCGGAATTCTCAACTGCTTTGTTAATTTGCCCAACTAAGCCCTTTTTGGTTCCACACATATTTCTGCCACCATCTGTTGTTATACATTTTAGTTTTTATACTCAGCCACTGACTTTTCCACTTCTCTAAAAATATCTATGCCTGTTGTTGTTCCATGCATGCTGTGCACAGATGCAAGTTTCTCAGTAATCTCAAAATTAGCGTTTATTCCTCTGATGAACAATAACAGTTTGTATGTGTCTGATCCATCAACTGACTCATCAAGTGCAACAGAAAAGCATACAAACTTGCCGGCTTTGTCTTTCAGCTGTGATTTAATATTTCTTTCAATATTTTCAACCCTACGAGCAACATGATCATTCATACAGTTATAAGATCTAATTGCGGAAAATTTAAATTTACTTTTTTCTGGTAACAATTTCCTTAACTACCTCATTTAAGCACTGTTTAATAAGTTCACCATCTGTAAATGGCTTATCTTTCTTCGCCAAAAGGTGAGCAACATGGAAGCTTGCACTTGTTGCTGCCTCATTTTCTATAGCCTTCTTCTTGAAAATAAACTGCATTGATGATAAATTGTTCTTTAATCTGTCAAATTTCTCTTTACGTAGCTGTCCAGTGAATTGGCAGTACTGTGATGAATGCTTTGTTTCATAATGTCTGCGAATGTTGTACTCTTTAAGTACTGCAATTGTGTCGTTGCATATAACGCAGAGTGCCTTGTTTGACTCTGTGACAAAATAGTCTATGTTCCATTGTTCCTTAAAAACTTACTTAAAAGTATATTTGTTTTTGTTATGATTATCCGAGCAAGAACCTGTCTTTCGAACATTTGTTTTCATTAAATTTTGAAGGAGGGCTTCAGGCGTTTCCTCAGATTAAAAAACCCTCGGTTGGGCCGGATTCTGCACAGCGGGCCGTACTTTGGAGACCCCTGCTCTAGACAAATATAAACAAATATCAATAAGAACCACTCAAGATTTTCATTTCATTATTTTTCTTTAATAATTTTAGACATGGAAAATGATTTTACATGCAATGAAATTCTGCACACTCTTCAGTAAATGAATCAACTCTCTAAAATTGTTTTCACTATACTTGTTATTGGACATACTGTCCCATAATTAGCATAATTACACTTAATTAACTCATGACTAAACTTGTCCCTCCCTTATTAGTCAAACTGGTAATTACGGGGTTATTACAGAATGTGTAATTACTCATCGACCTGTTGGCCATCAACAAAATTCATTATACATTGAAAGGAAATTCTTGGGACTAGGTAAACTGATACGTTAGATTTTACACTTGTTCGGTTCATCTGACGTCACGATGGGCTGGAGGGTTGCGCGGCGACATCTGGTCAGTGGAGAGGGTTCCAGGCAAAAGGCTGCCACTCCTGACTTATCCTGCACGGCTAGTAGAAACATTTCCAATCTCTTTTACCATTTCGTGTTAAAATAAAAACATTAGACGTAGACAAGTCAAAAGTTTAGATTAAAGTTAAACTTAAACAAGTTTAATTTAAGTTTAAACAAGTTTTAATTATCTTAAGTTTAAACTTAAACTTAAGATAATTATTATTACTGAAATTAAGAGCTAGTGGTTCAATAACATAGCTTTTTCCCCCAAAGCCTTTAGTTATAGGTTCCCACCTTTATTGCTGTTCTAGGATCGGAAAGTGTGGCTCCTTTATTACTTGGTACCCGTTATATTAATGGGTGAGTCAGTTTACAGGCTTGATTCTACATTGGAAGTCTTACATTTTGGCTAACTCAAGTGTATTTAGAGTAGGGATTTATAACGAATACCTAGTTCTGGGTTGTGCTGGATCTGTTGGGTCTTTATTCTTGGTTCATGTTTTTGTGTTAGTCTTGAGTATATTTTCAATGACCTGTTGAATCCTGTTATGCGGTTGTTCAGGTTTGGTTTATGTTCTATTGATTTTATGGGCTTCTGCAATTTGTATCTGGTGTGGTCGTGTGCATGGTAAAAAATTTCGGTATTTTTCACAAGCATTTCTCACGTTAGTTTGGTTCCGTATTCCTTCACTCTGTGTTATGGAAGAACATGGAACCAAACTAAAGTGAGAAATACTTGTGAAAGACACCGAAAGTTTACACCATGCACACGACCACACCAGATACAAATTACAGAAGCCCATAAAATCAATAGAACATAAATCAAACCTGAACAACCGCATAACAGGATTCAACAGGTCACTGAAAATATACTCAAGACTAACACAAAAATATGAACCAAGAATAAAGACCCAACAGATCCAGCACAACCAAGAACTTAGGGACATTTAAGAAGTATGACGGGACACCTGATTATGACAAATGGAAAACCTCCTTGTAGCCTTTCGTAGTAGGAGAATGCATGCCTTGTGTTTCTTAGTATTAAAATATAATTTTATAGTGTTAATTTAAATATGTAATGCATAATTTAATATAGTGTAAGTAAGAGAATAGTCTTTTTTAAAAATTGAATATCTCTGAAGATGGTCAAGGAGACCGAAACATGTCAGTCTTGAATATTATAAATAATTTGGAGAACTAGTGCTCTTAGTACCTGAGAGACTATAAGTACCCAGTAAATAGAAAACACACGTTCATAGTCTCTAATTTTCGATTTAAACGTCATCAGGAGAGAAGAGATAGAGACACCAAGTGCATTTGCGAAGCTACGGTCTTATCTCCTGATGACGGTTAAACCGAAACTTAGAGACTGTAAACGTGTTTTTTTATTTATTGTGTACCTATAGTTTACTCTGAAATATAGCTTAATGTTAATTAAAATAGCGAAGATACGACCAATATTAGCGTTGATAATTAAACAATGCATAATAATAATTTAATAAGCTGTATAAATTCCTGAGGAGTGATTTTAGTGGTTTAAGTGTGCTCTTGGGATAGGAATTCGGCCTTAAACCTCAAAGTTAGGAAGCATGGTACATAACTCACTCACCTCTTTGCTAGATAATCTCACCATTCTGATATCTGGTATTCGCATATGAATAATAGAAAGAACAAGGGTTCACCAGTGAAGGCGTCCACACACCCATATATATATATATATATATATATATATATATATATACAAGATTTCACATAAACACATGAAAGAACAATCAATGATCAAACCACAATAAGAAATGGGGAAAAAAGACTAGGATCTTTCAACCGTAACAAGCGCTCTTCGTCAGAGTCAAAAACCGAACTGAAACACAAGATGCAGAAACATCATGGTGAGGGGTTCAGTGGAGTGGGAGGGAAGAGTGGTATTTTAAAAGGGTGTAAAGTACAGGAAAGGACAATGGTCTAGAGAGGGATGTTTGTGAAATTTTTGTTATATATAAAGGATGAAAGAAACTATAACAACTGACTTCACCCTCCTGATGTTGGTCTGTCCACCAAAATACCTACTGACAACGAAGTAACTTAGTAAGTATTTGTGTTTTCTTCTGAGATTTTTTGACTGTAATTGTATTTTATATATTTAGTTGAATTATTTTCGATAATAAATATATATATGTTTATATATATAATTAAATATAGTTAAAAATACTCGTATAATATATATATTTAGCTGAGAACGTTAATCATCCTACATTGACTGTACAGGAACAACATTATCGAGGAGATTAACCATGCACTTCGATGCCGGTGTCCCGAAGACGATACACAGAGCATACATGGCTCAAACTAACGAGGGAAAAATTAGATCATAATATTGAAATACTTTACTAAGATATTGACCAGAGGAGACAACTTTATTTTGGAAGCCTTCAGAAAACAAATTTTGCTTTGTTATTGTATGTAATATATGTAAGTATAAATGTTTTATAAACCAGTAATAATGTAATGGACTTTATAAATAATAAATCATTTGGACGATTGTTGTTACTGGTGGATAATTAAAAGGTGGAAAAATAGTTTTGGAAAACTGTAAAAGTTAAACAGAAAACGAACCAAAATGAAGGTTGGCAAAATATTTAATGAAATACAAAATTATGCTTGGGAAATTTCTTGGTTTTATCTCTCCTATTCTAAGAATCTCCTGTAACGATATCCAAACATTTTCTCTTTATAATAAACATCATTTAATTATATAGTCTGTGGTACACCTGTGTAAACGCTTTATTGGCAATATAATTAGTGTTTGTTTGCAATTCACTGTAAATACTCTATGGCTTTATTTCCGGCCTAGAAACCTCGATTCTAAAAGATATATTACTAAATAGATAAGAAAAGGCAGCATATCTAAATGGATATGAAAACGTTCGATATTAATATAAATTATTAAATGAACAATTAATATTGAAACATGGAAACGACTATGTGAACTGTGGTATTACTAACCTTCTTATTAGTAATAAATAAATATATCTCTTTTCACTAGGTTTCGTTAAGCAGTTCATTAGATAGTAACATGCCCCATTTACTTCGGAGTCGTTTCAAAAGGAATAACAATTCATGGTCAATAAAGAGGGTTAACATTTGTCAAGAAATTCTGATGTTCCAGGCGACATTCGTGAGAGTGTTAACTGAGAACGTAACGAAACGTAAAAATGTGGTAACCGAGAACGTAACGAAATGTAAAACTGTGGTAACCGAGGACGTAACGAGACTTAAAACTGTGGTAACCAAGACCGTAACGGGATGTAATACTGTGGTAACCGAGACGTAACGTGACGTAAAACTGTGGTAACCGAGGACGTAACGAGACGTAAAACTATGGTAATCGAGACGGAACGGACGTAAAACTGTGGTAACCAAGAACGTAACGAGACGTAAAACTATGGTAATCGAGACGGAACGGACGTAAAACTGTGGTAACCGAGAACGTAACGAGACGTAAAACTATGATAACCGAGAACGTAACGTCACGTGGCACTGTGGTAACCGAGAACGTAACGAGACGTAAAACTATGGTAACCGAGAATCCGTTGAATTGCCAATTGCCAGGTACTATTCACGAAGAAAATCCTACACTAATAAACTTGAGTAATGCAAAATATATGATTTCTAAGATAGAATCCAAGCCAGTAATGTGACTCAATCATAACCAAAATGGCCACCAAATAAAAATTAATCACCCTTTCCACCTCGTACTAACATTAAAGGCTATAAGCATGGGTGTCGAAACAAACAAATCACACTGAAAATGAAGAGAATCGAGAAGATTCGTTGAAGGATTGAGAAGAAGAAAAGCGATTCACACCGCGTTCTGGTTTATTTCTTGAATATAGTGGGGTTACACACACAGCGAGATAGAAAAGTGTAGTGTTAATCACAACTCGAAAATGACGCAAACATTTGAAAATATATAGTATGCAAGGTCACAACAACATTATAAAAGTGATATATAGACAATTCAAATTGTTTTCGGCTATAATAATGACCTTGGAATGCCTCCTTTTATTTACTTCATTGACCTATAATGATATTTACACCCTGGCGGAGATTTGGGAACCAAAGATTTTATAAAATCTTTGAGTCATGTGGCACACGAGTAACATATGTAATCCACAATCCATACGGATACTTAGTAACACTTATCTTTGCATGCTTTCCCAACACAACAAACACCATTACCATTAAAATATTTACCATAACATCAATACACTTAAAGTGATGTAAAGCATTATAGTCATAAAAAAAGTCAACATTATTAGATACAACTTGAGCATATAGTAGTATTAAAATATTTTACCTGAATGATATCGCCAAAACAGAAATGGGAACTTACCTGAAAAAAAAAGAAAAAAATATAAAAGAAACGTTAATAAAGAACAAAATGTGATTAAGATACATGATGTGTTTTTAATTTAGAATAAGACAAAGAAGAGAACAAATGTTTTCTGACTCGAGTGTTGCAAATGTAAAGGTCAATGAGAAAAAAGTAGGAGGCTGCTAGTCCTGAACAAACACAGCGCTGGAGTGAGAGTCCTTAGAAAGTTAAAAATGAGTTTTAATATTGAGAGCGGAGGCAAAGCGTCAAGCATATCTCCAACTGTGCTGCAAGAGAGAAAAAGAGAGAAAACATCCACTTCAAACATGTTTGGCCCAAAACTGAATAACTTAATTAACACCTTTTTAATAAAAATCACTCCAAATACTGATTCATTAATAAGTATAATTCATATACTAAAGACGGATCATGAATGCTAAATTTATTTCCAACTAGTACTAATATTTAATTTCGAACTCCTTACCTAAGTGTGTCTGGCACTAGGCAACGCGCTGACCAGTGTAGTCCCGAGAACAGTCTATAGCTGCCTTGGCTAGTTGACTATGTGGCCGTCATCTATATTCCCACCACTGCACAGTGGTGCTGATATGATTTTCGTGAAATGAATCCGTAGGATTATATAATTTAATCTAACTCATATTGAGTTGGATGGTGCCAACTCGAATTATTTGAACACTTTCTCTTTCATTTCGGACGTCTTTTCTCACTGCCTAAATAGCATGAATGGTTTAATTAATTCATTAATGTTGTGATAATAACTAATAAACCTTTTTACGAGAAAATTACACGCTTAGTTCGGTTTTAATTTTGTCTTTTTTTTTTAAAAAAAGTAATAAAATTCACTAGTTGTGAATAAACTACATGAAAAAGATTTCTAATCAAGTGGGCTACTGCGTGAGTCATTGTTATATCTAATATATCGCCTAACGATAGTAGCGGTAAAACGAAACATTGAAACAAATTATTCACAAGCATATTTTTCCTTATAAATATAGAATATTGAACTACACGATTTTGCTATTAAACGATAAGAAAATTGAAAATCCAGCCCACCCGCGTACAGCAAGGCACACTACATCGTTGTTTCATTATAATGTGCCAATGAAAATGCAGGAAGGCCGTGAAGCAATTTACTTCGATAACACTGGAAACAAGTTTTGTCAAAACGCTTATATTATTTTACAGTACGTACTGCGACAGCAGTATATGTGTACACCATATAACCAAGTGTACTTCAATAATATAATTCATGGGGCACATATCCACGAGCAGAAGATTTTCACTAACTACCAGAAATGGGATAAAATTGTCTTAGAAGAACAAGATTATACAAAATTACTCCAATAATGACGAATTATTGCCCATGTTTTAGTGTTTACTGGTGCAAAAAGACGAAGAGAATATCACACGTGGAACGTGTATTAATAGAGAACAACACTTGTCTAGTTACTCACGTATTTGGTTCTGATTTAGAAGCTTCATAATTATAATAATTAATAATGATTAAATAGTGTTTTAAACGGTTACACATCTTATATTTGCATTTTGAATTAGCTTTAGCGTTGTCTTCCACGGTGTCAAGAACACGGTATATTCTAGAAACCTATATATCAAGTTATAAAGGTCGCACGTACGCTTTCTTAGTGTAATCATTAGTCAATTTATTAAGGTGCTAATCCTAAATGAAAAATGCCAGTTATGTAAGATTGTTTTATAATGCAAGGACAATGACATAGAGATATGAACTACGAGCTAATCGGGACTGGGACATTTTCAACTGCAGTGGTGGAAGTACAAAGAACGCGCAGTGCCTAACATAAGATGGTTATCAAATAACATATTATTATTCGTGAGTTCCACTGTATTAGACAAGAAAATAAATTAAATATGACTCACTCATAGGTCAGGACAGGATCTCAAGAAAGCCGAGAGTACAAGGTTTCCACATAACTGATCAATGCAATGCTTCAAGCTGACGTAACAGTCATTTGTAAATGTTTTAAAGCTTTTTTTTTTTCTAGCTTAAAAACACTAATACCAACCAATCTTTAATAATAAAGACACATTATTTATTTTCATTTCATGATTAATTAATTTTTTTACACGTTAAATTCAAAAATGAAAGTTGACGATAACAAGAAGTCGAATTCAATCGGTAAGGATTGAGCCCCAGTGATGAACGATAACCAAGGAGTCAAATAACTTACATATCCGTCCTTTATGAATCCCTCGAATAATACGACTGTTGGAAACAACAATATTATTAATGATTTGAATGAAAGCCGTCAATATCACTGACACTTGTCAGACTTCACATGGTTAACTACAGGAAGGTTGCTAAGCCAACTAACAGAGATCCTGCAAGAATTCATACCAAGGTTCAGCTATTTGAAGAAAAACTTAGACAACGAGCATCTCACTAAATTCAATTCAGGCGACTGTTGCCGTTCATACTATATAAATCATTTATAGATTTGGGACAAATGAACAATATCTGTCATATATCTAAACAATTTAACTTAATTAGGCAAAATTGAAGTTAACATTTTAGTATAAACAAATTCCATATATAAATTACTCAGGAGAAGGGAGAAGAAATTACCCATTGCAAAACCAAAGTTATTTGCAAATTGAAAATGACTATTAACTACACATAACTTAATTATCTGGATTATAGTGGAGGCAGGTAGGGAGAAGGATAAAAACTAATTCCTCCTGGAATAAGCTCAAGACAATGGTTACATTTACATTAGTAAAAGGGACTTTACACCAAAACTGATCTGTGGTTTCTATATATATTGACTATATATAGTTCATCTGTCCCAAATCTGCAAACAAAAGTTCCTGTCCCTTTAGTTTTATCAGTGTAAGAAATACTGCACTAGCTTGGGTTGTGAAACACAGCCATTAATCAGTGTCCAGGCTGCCAGCACAATGTTCACTTTAAGAAACTCTTTTGGGAGAATCCGTTGATAAATATAACTCCAGCAGACACAGTATAACTCCATCGACTTGCCAATTATAGACAAAATAAATAGCCAATAACAAAGTGGATAGAAGTTATTTGACAATTGCAATTTATTTGAATAAAGCACTATATCGGACAATATTTCAATCAACTGTGTCTGTTTCCCACAAAAATAGATAAAAATAATAACTTTAAAAAAATGTATAAACTATACGTTTGTTTTGATTCGCAATACATCACTATTTCAATATCTGAAATGTGACAAGCAAGTTTTGATTGTGGCTATTCCAAAATATATTTCATAATAACCTTATAAAAATATATTTCTTTAGCCGTGGGATATTTTATGACACTTTCGTATAACAAGGGTTTTGTGTAACAAGAGACTTGTTAGTTATTAAATAATTACTATTTGACAAAGAGTACCTTTATTATGCTTAAAATTATTCGGTTGTTCTACGATTTCCGTAGAGGTTTATTGAAAATATCAATAAATACAATATAGCTACTCAGAACACGGTCATGATAGTGTCAATGTATTCCCCCAATAATCTACAGAAAAACCCACAAAAAAAAGAATTAGTTGCTTTTTTGATTATTCAATACATTTTAATTATATAGCGAAGTAAAAACAGTTGTATAAACTGAAATCTGGCTACTCATTTAAATTTAGCCATATGTATTAGACTTTAATTTACTAAGCTAAACAGGTTGTGTTAGCTGAGTATAGGGAAAGATCTATGAGGGTTGCGCATTAGAACTAGTTTGGTCTCGCCTCTTCTCATTTGATAGGACCCAGAAGGCTTTTGCTAGAGAGAGTGAGAGCGATGCATAACTTAGAAATTCACAACTGCTTAAGTTAGAAAGGATAACCAAGATGAACTATTAGTGGCTGCAGTGGGCTATAAATTCACATTAACTAACACTCCAATTCGGGAGCTGCATGATGCTGCTCCCTTAGGGCTAAGCCCATTTCCCTAAGGCAATCCCTTGCGCTAATTAACCGTAAAAACTTATAACTATAGGTGTCCAATTAATTAACAAAATAAAAGCAGCTAATTAGCACTGGACCTGTTGTTTGTTTTCAGCACCCACACTTGTGCGCCCATAAGTGTGCTAACGCCCACAATTGTGCACCCATAAGTGTGCCAACGCCCACATCTACAGCTATAATACGGATTAATAGGGACGCTCATTTCTGAACTCCTGTCGATTTCCGCTGCCATTGATTTAAATACTGGTTGACTTGAGATAGGAAGTACAAATATTTTTCTTCCTGAATATGATTAAAGTATGATTTATTTAACGAATGCCTAACATCGTGAAATCAGAACTATAGTTTACGTCCTTTCCCAGGCTTCTTGAAGAGTATTTTCCATCTCACACAGTCTAGGATCATGAAGTAGATTCAAACCTACTGTATTCAGTACTAAAAGTAAACACCCTACTACAGGACAAAATGTGGTTCTGCTTTCACCGGACTTCTGTTACATTATGTCAAGGAGAAAGGGGCCTCAGGTGTCGTTTAGAGGAAGAGTGCTTGATGCTCGTATTTACGACTTTGGAAACACAATTAGGCTATAAGACCCCTAGTGTTATACATCCTTATAACCTGATTGATTCCACTTAAAGAATAGCAAATTTTTCATGATTCAAGTTTATTAGCAGAGAACTCTCTAAAAGGACTTAGCACCAAATATATTTAGACTGAAAACTTTATTTCCTCTTCCCCGAGATCTCTGAGAGATATTAAAACTTTATTATTTGTTTCCTCATTAAACATTGCCATTTAGTGCCTTTATAAACATAATTTAAACAATTTGTTAAACAAAGTGACTTTTATTTAAATAAAGTAAAAGGTCCGGGATTGCCCCGCTATATCTGGACTTATATCGTTATCAGTTTGAGGAGTATTATTTTTCAGTGATAGCAGTTTGGCACTGAATATAGTTATTATTGAACTATAATGCTCAATTGGCGACAAACTGGCAACAATGGGTAGAAGTAAAGGCACATTTGTCCCTGCGTTTATGGTGCGTAAAGAAAACGTGCGCTGAACAATTTGGCCACAGCAGCCTGACTACATCGCTTCAACGCCTGGTCTATTTACAGAGATTGAAAGTCATAAATCATCTGTGCTTACCTCATTTCTAAACAGGAAAAAAAACTATTTTACTGCGACCAATTAAAGCAATATTCATAATTTTGTCTGCCTAAGCGAGCATTTCCCCACAAAAAATAATTTAGTTACTGATGTGCATGATTCAAAATATTATATATAACGGGTTACTAGCCGTTGCGTCTACAAAGTGCTTGGTCTCCCTTTCTCTTTTCTTCTGAAGACGGATACTCGAAAATTTGAGTCTGTAAGTGTGTTTCTTTTACTTTCTCTGCTACCTATCTTCAATTTTGAACTGATATATATATAGCTCATCTGTTATCTGAAAGAACGAAAATATCAACATAGTTATTAAATCTGAACGAATAAAAATAAAACTACTCTTGTATTTCACCCGATAAGCACACGTCAGCGTTTTAGAAGATACAGTTATTACATTTAAAAAACTGGTTAAATACAAAAAGAATAGGTTAGAAATGCTTTATATTGATAAGACCTAATTATAGAAGCGACATAACCGTGCTGAGCAGTATATGGTACATTCAAGTGTATTGAGTTGATTTCGCAAAAGGTTCTATTATAAATATTTTTTGTGAATTTAGTGGTGAATGTCGTGATGGTCGTTTAGTGGAAAGTTCGTTTCTGGTGATTTGAGTATTGTCTGTAAGAAAAGTAGTTATCGTCAGTAGGGTGTACGACAGCGATGTGCGAACACAGCTACTTCACATTCCTATTGTAATGTAAAATCAATATGTTTTGATTTTCTAATATTCTTGCATTTCTAAGTTCGTGTACTTGATACAGAATATAATTATACGTGTTTGTGGTATGATTATCTGCTGTATTTTTTTTATAATTTATTTTTACTCCGCGTTGTGCGCCTATAAAAAAGGTTTTACAAAAAAAAATAAAAACTTCAATATTTAAGGTTTAATTCAAAACCTAATTTCTTTTAAGTCTACTCTATGAGAAGGTCAATCACCACTAGAATCTCAAATACAATTGATTGAGTTGTAACAATGGTGTAATTTGAAATGATATTACATCACAACAGTAAGTACAGTGTTCCCTCCCAATTCGCGGTTTTTGGGGAACAGAATCCCCCGTGAAGTAGGAAAATCCGCTTTTAACCTATAAACTTTTTTCGATCATATATGATATAAATAAGTTTATATGAAACCGTAAGTGTATATATTATCATTAAACAACCTAAACAAATCGTAGAATAGTGTTTGTTTATACTTAGCCTAGCTTAAACAAACAATTCACCTTTATATCATAAGAAAAAAAGTTTCGTGTGTGTGTGTGTGTGTTTGCATCGGTCGGAAAAAAAAGTTTTGCAGAGAATCATAGTGTACGTACTGTAAATACAGTAGTACTGTACGTACATTACTGTATGACATAGAACAGTAACACAGCAATAAATAAGAAAAAATGATTAAAATTCTTTCTCTCTCGTGCTCATGATACGAGTGTGTGTTTGTAAAAATGAATTTAAGTGTACAACCTGTAAATATTTTAAAACTTTCGCGGGAATTTTGAATTTGTATTTAATATTTTTTTATTTTTTAAATGAGAATCTTTTAAACACGCGATGCGCTGAAACCACGAAGTAGCCAGGGGACCCTGTAATGCATTAATATGACTTATTGACAGTCGCAAACTGGGGTCCTGTACTCCCCACCTTGGTGATAACCAAGAAGTGTTTTTATAACAGTTCTTATTAGGATCATGAGACTATTGATTACTTAGTTTTCAAAGAATCCATGAGTCACTGACAGGTCAATGGGTAATTCAAAAAATCGGCAGATTTATTTCATTCTAATGAATAAAAAAAAGAATATAAATCAGGAGAAAATTATCCCCCGTCATAATTAAAAGCTAATTCGAAAATGTCATAGATATTGGTTGAGTGACTGCAAATTGTGTCAGGGATATAAATGCAGACGCATAGTGGTGTTTTGTTAATATAGATTTAAATGCTACAGTCGGAGGAAATCTATTCTGGCAGAGAATGAATCACTGATAACAGACGTTTGTTGATATGCATTGTGACTCAATCCCTTTCATCAACGATAAGATATCGCCCATAGTCTTTCACACTTCAAAAGCAATAAAAAAAAAAACTATTTTGTGCTCTTTCTCAGCATTAACCAAAAAAAAAAATGAAGTCATCCCGTTTATCAATTTAAATACCAGTCCAAGGTCACCTTTTTCTGCACGTTCCACTATCTTGTAAATGTATTTTGAACTCTAAAGAAACTTTAGAAAATTGTTGAGAAAACATTTAAACATAAGACAATTATATTTATGGTTAAAAAATTTGGTCTTTCAAAATGTTTTGAAAACTGTTTCATTTCAGAAAATCAGCAGCTAATATGTGTCATCCTAGAGGGTTCAAAAAAAATTACCAGATGCTTGAATCATTAGCAAAAAAATATAAATTAAAAAAAAAATGTTTTGGTAGATTAAAATAGTATTAAATGGTTGATTTTTATTATTTTTAATTCTTTTTTAAATTATTTATTTCTTCTATTTAGCTTTTTTAATTAAGTTAAATTTATTTATTTTAATTATCTTGTGTTTGTTTTATTTCATTTTATCTTATTATTTGATCAATTCATATTATTTCTAAAAGCAATCGGATAAAAAGTATATGCATAGTTGGAGGTTTTTGAAAGGTTGGAAAACTACTAAAACTTATCCATATTTGCTGGAAGTATATGTTTTTCAACTCAGTTTCAAATGAAAAAAGAACCACTTTCAAAATGACTGTTGACTGTATTTTTGGCAGTCAGACAGACCTACTTGTCTGCTTTAATTTATGATAAAAAAGATTTCTTTTTCATTTCATTGCACTGTACATTGTATAAGAGAAGTAAAAAGGCAAAAAAAAATTCGGCAGTTTATAAAAATAAGCTTTCTTATTTCTTAATTCCGATATAATTATATTCCGAATTATATCTGAAAATTATGATTCGGATATAATTTTCTGAAATTATATCCCGGGAAATCACAAATTTCCGCGATATAACTTCAGAAATTTATCCCGGGAATTAAACTTCTCGATATAATTTAATTTCCCGAACTGAAAGAAAAAATTATATTTCGGGAATTTTGCTGAAATATGGAAGAAATGTATCTCTTGAGATGAAAGGAAAATTAAATTGACATGGAATACTTTAGGTTCAAACAATGAGGGAGGGCAATGACAATGAGTTCTTATGAGGGCAAAGGTCAACGTGGCGCTTGTAACCTGACTGAGTCCGCCATACAAACCTCACCTCCTCTTAACGTATCCAGTGTCATTTACACAAAGCATTGCTTCAAGACTTCTTTACCACTAGACATTTATTATTAGACTTTAGTAATTGACTTCTAACCACCAGATATTTGATTTGTTTATTTCATTTCTCGATAAAAGTGTCATAAAAAACAGGTTTAATAGATGACTCATACATTGCTTCAAACAATGAAATCAATTCATACTGAACCTGATCAAATCTTAGGGGCGTATTAAAACCCTTTTGACTACTCTCCCCGTGACTTAGTTTTACCAGAAAACTCAGGCCTGCGTATTACCTATTTTTAATTAACAGCAATAGAGAACAACTATGTATACAGTTGGAAACATCACTATAATTAGGAAAAAGTTTTGTGATAGTTTATTGGCACTGTTCATAAGCTGTCAATTGTCAACATGTTTAATAATATAAAAGTTTTGTCTTCACCATTCCTGTATTATTTCAACGCTTATATTCGCAGGTTTACATGTACTTCTCAAAAACATGTGGTTTAGCTATCATTATATACTTATAATTCAAATACAGTGGAAGTCAATACGCAACAACTAGTATGAACTGTATAATACAATTTACCTAACAACTATAGTACGTAATAGAACTATAGAATATGTGTTCTAAACATAACAACGTATAAAAAGCATGCATTCACCAGCATAGTGACCCAGATGAGTACAAAGAGAGTAATTTACAGTAAACTTGAGCAACAGACTAATTACTTATGTTGTTTATCGAATAGTATGGTACATGAGAAAAACAGTTACACTAAGTCCTAATCTGAACAAACTATGAACCAAACTTTCAGTTAAACTGTTAAACACAAAACTAGAAAGTAATATCTAAAACAAATTTAGTACTGATATCTACCGAACATGAATAAGACTTTGGTATATACAAACAGAATGTGGTACATTATTGTTTGTAGAGGGGTCAGGTTAGCTCAGTGGTTAACGTACTCGCCTCTGAAGTAGTAGGTCCGGGGTTCGATACCAATCTGGCCCATTTATTTATTCACGTGGGAAGTGAATAAATCTGAGTACGTAGTCCCTCGGAGAGGACGTTAAGCCATTGGTCCCAAGCCAAAGCGGTACTCGTTAAAGATCCATACACTAAATATACTTGAGTTATGCAAAATTTAGGACTTTCAATGTAGAATCAATCTTCATTATATGGTATCAAAAAGAGCCCAATGTTCGGTCAATGTGTATTCCCTTGTGGGACAGGCAATGCAACCTAAAGGGTTGCCTACTACTACTGTTGTTTGTAGCACGTCACATCAGTCCGTCAATTCGTACTACTTCCATTACTATACACCAGCTGTGTATTGCAGATATATCCACATTATCTTATAGCATTACATTGGGTAATTTAACAAGAGAGTCGTTTTCTCTTCTCTGTCTGTCTCTCACTTTGACATGATTCCGATAAGCTCTCTGTCACTCTGTCATCCGTAATCTCAAAATATAAAAAGGAAAGCTGAATTGGGAAAAGTAAATGACATCCTTTTCTTTGCTCTCCTTTCCTTTCATCATGGAGGAATTCAAGATGTTGCAACACCAAAAATATTATTACCTCCCCACTGTTATAGATGCAGTTAAAAATGAAGAGTTATACACTTAAGATAAGCAATAACACAACCATGGAGATTTTTGAGATTAAGAAAGCAATAAATGCGAGATTTGGTGTTTGTTTAATTTTAAAACAAGGTTAGTAATTGGAGAATGGTAAGAGCGTGATGCTAGAGCAGGCAGGTGACTGGGAGGAAGCGCTAATCGCCTGGCACGCTGCTCCTTCACTCCATCCCAACTGTTATCAGTCGTCATAATCTCCCTCAAGATTAACCTGCGACGAATTAACCTATAATGATAACTCTCACAAGATAACACCAAGCGCAACTTTACTGATTGCCATTCGCCAAAACGACTATCCGCAATAATAAATTACAATAAACATAAATGATTCTTTATCTGCAAGAAAATTGTCTCAACTTGACTGCAATGATGCCTTAATCTCAACTGTTTCTTTATCAGAACAGGGTATCAAAACATTTCTTATATTATTACACAGGACACATTTTCAAAACTGCCATCATTTCACTAAAGAAGTGAGACTGCAAAAGTTTTAGATTCCATTTCACATTTGTGACTATTTTAAACAATTTTAATTTCAAATACAGAGTTTTGGATCTAATGGATTTCAACACAGATATATTAAAACAAAATTAATATCGCGTGAGCATCACGGAGACTTCGGAAGTCAAACTAAACGGGTACAACTTTTTTTCTTCAAAGAAATGAACCAGGAAAAGCTAGGATTCATGATTTAAAAAAAACATTGAAATAATTTTGACTTTTCCATCCCTGACTAGGAGAGATGGAGTAGGGACAAGGTCATCACAAGTGCCAGCTCCTTTCCATTGGCTGAACAGGAATACAGGCACATTTCTTGCAACAACCTTCTCGAGAGTCATAAACATTCCATAACAATTTGACCTATGAAACTGACACGAAATGGCAATTAAATTTGCTAAGGATAGGGTCAAACGTCAGAGTTCACTAATATTTCTTAAATCGTTAATTTTAAGGTATAGTTTGCATTGTTTTTTGTAAGCAATTTACTATATCTTTTTTATAGCACAAAAATAGAGATTTCTACTTGATTAAAATAGGAGCATCTATAATAAGTGATAATTTACATATGATTCGTAAAAAATGATTGAAAATATCAGGATAAAAACCTTATATAAAGTTAGCGAGACTTAATCTAATGATCGGGAAAAAAAATGAATCAAAAGAAGAAAACAAACTTCTTTGATGTGTCACCTACATTGTGGTAGGTACGAAAGTCTTGTTCACCTGTGAGGTGTCTCTGTTTCGCTTTAGTTGCATAATAATTTGCAGGGCTCTGGGCAACGTATATAAAAAATGTTTGAAATTGCCACAAACTGATCAAGAACTTCAGTAATGCTATTTTAGCTTTTATATGAACTAGAATTAAGAAAATATTTAGCATAACTAACATCATGCGTGTATGTCAAAGTCAAAAGTTCAGCCCTATGGGATCAGTAATCAAGGGAAAAGAGACATTACTACCATCAAGTGATTTCCTTTATTTTGATATTGCCTAACGACGACTGAGTAATGTATCGATAATTAAATCATATTAGTGCTTATTAAATCATATTCGCGGGAAACATCTTGCCTCGTAGAACTCGACTTGTCATTACGCCATTCATCTTCAAGGCAGCTGATTAAAGACGCTTGTATTTCATTTGTACAAGTCCCTAGTTGTTTACTACTAAAATTCTGCTGTATGAGGAAGGTCAAATTAAGGATAAAATTTACCATCTATTTAAACCTGTGATATCAGTGAAAGACATCTTGACTGCATTGGAAACTGAAGACGAAAAAAGTAAATTGAGAATTATATATGAAAAAGAGCAATAAAAATTGATTGATAAGATCAATATTATCAACAAATAATGAAGTTTAGGCACCCTAGAAAAGGTTGTAAAAAGGAATAATACAGCTTAATATGGACGATGGTCTGAAACTGGTTGCGATCTGCAACTCATATCAGGCGAGTTGAGTCCATTGTGAGTTGTTCTATTCATGGACTGTTTAAACAATCGTCATCCCGATAGCTGACGAACTATTGGAGGAAACAAGGCTCACACAAAGTATCAAAGATGGGAAACACTCCCTTCTTACTAGTTTTTGTGACTATGAAGCTGAAGAGTAGAATAATAACTTATGCTTTTGAAATATATTTATGATGTTATTAGATGATAATGAAATCGGAACATGGAGCATGAGGTAAAAGACAAAGCGATAAAGGGCAGGAAGTGAAGAGGAATGACGTTAGTATTGGGAGCGGGCAAGATAAGGGCTGGACGGATGCAAGGGTTTATGCTAATAGAGAAGAGGGAGTGGAAGTCTTTGTGGCTAAGAAGGAAGAGATGTGGCCTGAATATCCATGAGATGCCGGGGGGGCCCAAGCACAAAGCGACCAGTGTGGCCGACACATTCTCCGGAGGCTCCCACTGTCAACAGACCTCTGTCAACATCAAACTTTTCCTATATCGCAAAGTCAATCGTACACAACAGAGGCCCAACAAACTTCTCCAACAAACCACCAATCTCAAGGCAAACTTTATCTAAATAGACTCGACAAACGCTTATTCAACACGCTGATTGACTTCTCCTTCACAGATCTTGCCCCTCTCCCTCCTTCGCTCTCGATACGAGTCTCAAGTTTCAACCACTTCCATAATATTTACTTAAAAATGCGCTTGGGGGTTATCTCTTAAAGAGACTTAAAACTCACGAGCTTAACTCAAACTTAACGTCTTCTCAACTTTCCGATAAATGCTCTAAACGATTCAGATAACGGCAAAAATACACAAAACAGATAGCTAAAACATATAGAGAAACATTTTACAAATCTTAAGTGACTCAAATTTTAATCAATTAAGTCATAGTTTCCACAAACTTCCTTAAGTCATTCGATTAACTTAATCTGGAAAAAAATAACTAACGCTTTAATAATAATTAAATACTTAAGATATTAAATACAAGTTGTTATTAAACTTTGACAATTATCCAATAATTATTACCCACTAATTTAGAAAAAAAAGTTAAAAAAATTATATTAACAAAACAAAAACAAGTAGATATATCAATAATGAAGTACTTAACAGTGTTCTCAAATTTTTTTATAGGCCTACAAAAACTTTGTTAATTATTTGTTATGAGAAACAAAAGAATAGAAAATGTTAAAACACTGCGTAGATTAAAGAGAAGAAAAAATAATGTTCAATAAAAAATTATTATTAATGAAAAATATGTTTATACACGAATACATGGCTACCATTACGGGGTAAAAATAAACAGCATTCTCCACAATATTACGCAACTAAATAAAAAAATATTTTACAGATAAAAATTCCGTTTATCGTATACCATACAAACTAGTTTCGAAACATAGCCATACAATTTAACTATTCAAATATTATTTATTAATATTATTAGTAATGAATAATTCAGTTCATAATGCACTGATAGTTTCAATTTCATTATGACATTGAAGCTATAAGAAACAAGTAAGTTGAGGTTGAGATTTATCCTCTGCCTTCAGCATCAGCCATGTTATTACCTAGCTGGTGAAACTAAAGGCAGATTCAAACGTATCATAAACGAAATATGTCATTAAACGTCATTTGATAGATGTCGTAGCGGTAAAAGTCGAATGAAGTGTGTGGGGTATGCTAATGAGAAGGGATTGCCACTAGTGTGGAGAGGGTGTCAGTGTTATATGAATTGTGTACTGCCAATCTCATACGTCTTGTGTGGTGTAAGTATTGAACCTATGTGTGCGCAGTACTTGTTTTACACATTGTAGTCTAAAAAAGGTAATGAAATAGTCTTCACATTGAACAATTTAATAATATAAACAACGCGTTTCCAACACGTAGTGTTCTTCAGGCATTAACATCATTGTCTGAGGTACGTGTTCGAAACGAATTATTTATATTTTTAAATTTCCGTATGTGGTGACTATTTCATTAACTGTTTTAAGCTATAATTAGTGGACACCAAATAAAGCCTTATTATTTAATCATTTAATATAAAATAGATACAATGAGTTTCTCAGGATAAAGTTAGTTTATCAATTCAACGGAAACAGTTAGTGTTTTTTGATTATTTAGTTACAGTGTGTGGTGTGTGTGCCAGTCTGGTATGAGTGGTGTGAGAAGTGAATGGAAACGTGTGCAGTATGCGTTGAGTATACTGTGGTTGAATTACCAGAGTTATGGTGTATGTCAGACAGTATGTCAGTGTGTAGTGTTTGTGCCAGTCTGGTATGAGTGGTGTGAGTAGTGAATATAAACGTGTGCAGTATGTGTTGAGTCTACTGTGGTTGAATTACCAGAGTTATGGTATATGTCAGACAGTATGTCAGTGTGTAGTGTTTGTGCCAGTCTGGTATGAGTGGTGTGAGAAGTGAATGGAAACGTGTGCAGTATGTGTTGAGTCTACTGTGGTTGAATTACCAGTGTTATGGTGTATGTCAGACAGTATTTCAGTGTGTAGTGTTTGTGCCAGTCTGGTATGAGTGGTGTGAGAAGTGAATGGAAACGTGTGCAGTATGCGTTGAGTATACTGTGGTTGAATTACCAGAGTTATGGTGTATGTCAGACAGTATGTCAGTGTGTAGTGTTTGTGCCAGTCTGGTATGAGTGGTGTGAGAAGTGAATGGAAACGTGTGCAGTATGCGTTGAGTCTACTGTGGTTGAATTGCTACTTTATAATTTTAGTCCTTTTTATATATCGCTATATAATTTTTGAGTTTTAGAATTTGCTTTATAAAAGCAGTAAAGAAAGATATATTTAACAACATATTGCACTGGGGAGATGTGCGCGTTTAAGATTCGATTTGTAATGACAAGGCAAGATGAAGTGCAATCGACGCTGAGCAAGATTAATCAAATTTCCACAAGGAAGAAATTTGCACAAGGGTGGCTGTTTGCACTGCTCTCCAGCCGAACTCGTTTCAATCCTGGATTTGTGAACACACCCGCAAACTTCACTTGGAATTCGCAGCACCACTTTGTCAACCGTTCCTTATTTATTAAACGCCCTTCTTCCTCATATTAAACCTAACACATTCCAGTAATGTTGGCTCAGTAAAAACTTTTGTGTATTATTTAGTAACTAAATAACCCAAAAACTAACCGTTTCCATTGTCTTGATTTAAATAGGGAATTAAGTACTTTTTTTTTTTTATTTTTGGTACTGAAGAATCTGAAGAACTCATACTGTATATATATAAAATGAAAAAAATAATGTTTCATTTAGTCTCCACTAATTATAGGGTAAACAAATTAATGGAATGGTTTCCACACATAGAAGTGTAATAATATGTAAACAAGGCGTTTCGAACACGTACCACAGACACGGTTAATGCCTGAAGAAGAACACTGAGTGTTCGAAACGCGTTAATAACCTTATGACATTTCTATATGTGGAGACTATTTCATTAACTTATTTTCCCTATAATGAGTAAATACCACATAATAACTGATTGCACTTCCTTACAATTGACCACTAACATCATTTTTATAGCTGGAGTCCGGTCACAGCCATATTTTTGAAAATTTTCCCTTCCAACATTCACATTGCGAAGCATAACTGTTAGAATTGAGCATTACATTGAGCATCAATGAACTCTGTGAGTATGCCACATAAATAATTATATTAAAAAAGGTGGATATATTTTTAACATGTGACTTTCATTCAACATTTTTCTTAAGGTATCTACTGTGATTACATCAATAAATAATATGAAAAAAAATAAAATGTAATATTATTGTTGGGAAAATATTACAAAAACAGGGAATAACTTTAGTCCGCGTCATGTTAAACACCAAATAATACGATGTTTATAACAAAAGACCTGCTCTATTAATAAGAGAAAAACTTTTTTTTATTCCTTCATGAAACTTGTATTGTAGTGCATGAATTTTTTATTGTCACTATATTGAGGCAGTCATTTTGGAATGTATTTCTTGACTTTTTTTTTTTTAGTACGTTTGGAATATTTTGTACAGTGAATATTATTTTCTATGAATTCTAGGAGCAGTTATCAATCTTGAAAAATGTAGTAAGTAGTGTTTGAATGGATGCATTCACACCAGAACAAAAATTCTATCAAGGGGTCACCTGTAAAAGATAGACGCTCTGGAAACGTTTATTTTAACTAATGCCAAATTGTTTTCAGAATGTATTGCAGCCTGAAATGAACAAATACGTTAGAATACAAAATTGTTCTACCGTAATGAAAGCAATGAAGGTGGTTAGTACCACAGAGGTTCAGGTTATTGTAAAATATGAATATATAAATGGGCAGGTAGGAACTAATACGCAAGGTTGCTTGGTCAGCTCATTCACTGAGCAGTTGACTCGAATCCCTTAAACTTAAACCGTTACAATTGTCTGTCATATTGTATGGTTCACTTCTTTAAATAACTTAGTAGAAAGCTCTATATAAAAAACAAAAAAAAACCTGATTAAATCCTTTTTCTACCTTCTACAATGTCTAGTCTGATGGACTTTGTTTATCAAGGAAATTAAAGCACGGCTCGAAACCGGTGGAACAAGTTTGACAGCGTACACGATAAAAAAATTATGATTAACACTTCATTCAGTTTAAGATTTAATCTAGATGTGAAATTGAAAAAAAAAAACATTTTAACATACCTTGTCGAATCTACAGTAGCGTCCCTCCCGCCGCAAGGTACGGGTGATTACTGTAGCCTTACTTATTACAAGCAACTCCGTTAGGCAAAAATAAAATCGAGGGTTCACAAGCCTTCTAGTCACTGTACTGGTTCTTCCAACAACCATACTTGTGAATAATCACCTTCATTATTGTTTTAAGGCAGAATGTTTGGTTTATTTGTTATTTGTTTTTTATATTAATTGTAGACGAGCCAGATTATTGAGTTAATTCTAAATCAGTAATGTTGAATTTTAACTCCCTTGTTTATTTATTTTTTTTTTTTTTTGAATACCTGACATCGTTAGACAGTTTTACAAACTGTTCATAGGACGAGGAGCAATCTTTCATATGGAACAGCCAGGTTCATGATCTTGATAAGAACCAGTCATGTTCAGTACTAAAGACAAACTCACTTTTAGTTCAACCCTTTGCCCCAAATACGGTAACTTATTTAACATCACGTCCCGAGTGATGATCTGTGATCTTCAAAAGAGGGAAGAAATGCTTTCTCACCAACACCAACCGAGATTGCTCAGAACCTTTCTTAACTATTCTACACCATTCTACAAGTTTGAAAACCATATTCCACGGAAATATGAAACATTACAGATTGAAGTGCAAACCATGGTCAGATTATCCTGAAAATCTGGAATGCTTTCAAGCAGATCCTCTTTGAGATTGCTCTGCGACAATTAAACCAATTCATGTTGTTGGAGTTAGAAACAAGTCTACCCTCCCAACTATATACATCCGAACCATGTATTCCTATAAATAATCTCTTCAAACGCGAAACATTTTCAAACAGAACATGTTTTAACACAAGCATACCTATATCATATTCAAAAGGCAAAGCTTTAGATAAATTAATATATCATTAAATATTTCCCCACGATATTTTCAAATATAAATTATTTTCATTTGTACACTATCCAAATATTGTTATAATGTATTGTTGAATATAGACATAATATTAAAAAGTCCAACCTTTATCATCTCTGTGATATCAGAACTCCATATCTCCATATTTCATTTCTGATGATATCCTACTCTGACGTCAACAATGATTCTTTTCGACTCAACTTACTTGGTCTCAGGATATTGATTATCATTTTGACATATTCCATACGGCTTGTTTTCTTTCAAAGAAATACCTCCGGACAGCAATCAAAGACCTCATGGTAAGATAGAGGTTATTATATTTTACCAAGTAAAAGGAAAGAAAACTAGGTTTTCTGACATTCAGTTTGAAATAAGAACTAGGTTATTTAAAGGTGGAATGGATAATATTTTTTTGTTTGAGGGTAAATTGATAGTGCATTATTGCGGGCTTGGGTGTGGTAGAGCCATTTGAAGGACTATGCACCAAATGGTGCACAAACAGAGGAGGGCAGAGCGGTAGTGGGGTCGGACGCTCAGAGGGTCGAGTCTCCTTGGAAACAGCACGTCCGTGTGAGCCTGGCTTCCACTTACCAGGGGGAGGGCCTAATATAGCAGGCGCAACCAACGGCTGCCTTTGTTAGCTGCCCACATCAACTCTCTAACTTCTGAATGCAACATTGATGAGTGCCCTCGACATAACTCTCTTCTATTTCTTAGAGCTGAGAGCCTTAAGGGTGTCTGAATCAACTTACCATTACCATAATCCACTGCACTTACTACTTATCATCTTATTACCAAACTGTATTAATACTTTATATATATATATATAAAGATTTCACATAAACACGTGAAATAACAATCAATACTAAAATATTTCAACCGTACTAAGATCGCTTGGTACGGTTGAAAGATTTTAGTCTTTTTTTTCCATTTCATTTTGTGGTTTGATTATTATTATATATATATATATATATATATATGACTGTGTGTCACTTTGTGTCGGTCGGTGGACACTTCCATGTCTCCGCTTCTGTGTTCCTTTTCCTACCTTTCCTGAGGACGGCGTGACAGCCAAATTGATCGATAATAGTAAGTGTCAGTCTCTTTTTTGTTTTTTTATGATAAGTTTAAATATATATATATATATATATATATATATCCGTATTATACACAAGAAATATAAAAAATGAAGCATGTGAAAATATTGCAATAAACTCTCTCCAAGAGAGGGTACTACTTTAGAAAAATATATACAGTATTTAAAACATATACGATAGTATGGCATAATCAACAGAAATGCCATGAATTTGCTATCAATGCAAGTGTGTGACACGTTTTGAGGGTATAACATGAGAATGAACTCAAAACTGGTAGTTAATACAATTGAAGGATGTAACAGGAGTATGTAGTCTAACCGAGTGTCGTACTACAAGGGTTTGTAACCAATGAGGGTGTTGTCGTACTTCAAAGATGTAAAATGAGCAAACATTCGAAACCAAAATGTGCCACATATGACGGCGTCACATGATTGAGTACCCAAAATCAGTATTTCACACAATAGAAGGATGTAACAAGAGTATGTACTCCAACCCAGTGTCGTACTACAAGGGTTTGTAACCAATGAGGGTGTTGTCGTACTTCAAAGATATAAAATGAGCAAACATTCGAAACCAAAATGTGACACATATGACGGCGTCACATTATTGAGAACCCACAAATATGAGTTTACAAATGAGTTTATTAATATGAGTTTACAATCAATAAGTTTTTTACGGCACATCCAGAGTAAAACGAAATAATGAGATATACTATGACATTGTAAAAAAAAGTGTTCGACACAATTGAAGAATATATCATGAATATGTAAGAAATACGTCCGGGTGACACAAATGTCTTCAGCACATATACTAGTTCATTACTTGAGCAATTCTTTATAGTGTAGTATTTACTCATGATGGGGAGTTACAAAAACAATGAAGTCTCCACACAAAACAACTTTAAGTTGAAAACTAACAATGCGTTTCGAATACTTATAGTGTTTTTCAAGTTTACATCTGCACTTATGAGGGTCTTATAGCAACAGGGAGCTAGGAAGGACTTGTGTTCAACAGTAATCGCGTGTTGCAAAAATGAGGGTGTAACTTTACACGAGAATGTAACATAGTCAGTTGGATAATTCTAGAGCAGATATCTGGTATACGCTGATATAATTGCACTTTTGCTACTCAAAGTCATTATGATTTCATCATTATTTACTTTAGTATAACTAAAGTATGGCAAAAAAATCTCGAGTGGTCTACACTCACCTTTACTATAATTAAACGCATTATTAAAGTCATTCACAATCAAATTATTAGCTGCTTAATTTTAAGGGAATGAGGCTAATCCAATCCCATCAATCATAACCTAAATGCAGTCATCGCTGTAACGCAATCTTAGATGATAAACTCACATTTTCTCTTATTGAACAATTGTGAAACGAATTCAGTTAATGCCATTATGAAGTCCTTAATAACTAACAGTTTAAGACTCCCTAGAATTAGTAGTTTTGGAGAAATGGTGTCAAAAAATATATTACGGTAATAATTATCATTTTATGCATGTTTAAAATGTAAGACATGATTATGCAATAATTCATGTTGAAGTAATATTTAATATCCACTATCATATTGTTTATACTACAAACGTAAACGTCATAGTAGTCCAATAGGACGTCATAGTAAATACAATACGTGACGGTATTCTTCCTTGTTTGCTTCTAGTAAACTCTATAATAGTAGCAATAATTATACAGGGTTTCCATAAACTTTGTTAAATTATTATGTAATTTTTCAATTATTATCTGAATGTTAAATAAATTTATATATATTGATAAAAGTATCGACCGTGAAGTAGAAGCGAAATAAAAGTTTATCAGGACTCGTCAGTTTTTGAGGTTCAAATTAAACTCTCATTGCCACGTTTCGGTTCTTATTTAAAACGTTTTTCATAGACGTAAAAAAGTATAACATTTTTACAGAAAAACTTAAGTATTACATTATAGATTTTTTTATAAAAAAAAAACAGTTTGCAAATTCCTGAAACAACTGTCTAGTTTGAATAACCACGAGTCAATTCTTGAACCTGAAGAACCGACCGAGTCCTGATAAAATTTTATTTTATATTTATATAAATGAAAAGATAGTAATAGAAAGTATAGACGGAAGTTAGCCTTTATGCTTCGTTGCATTCATATCAACTGTGATAGATGATTCACTAATGTTCAAATATATTTCACTTTACTTAAAGTACTACACAGAAGTAATGGAAAAACTTTACTTGGAATTTTGATCGATTTTGTGTTTGACATTAATACTACTGTTGAGGTGGTGCTCCAAGGACTGGGACGGTTGTATGTGGAACGCTCTGTGAGGACAAGCAACAGTTAGCAACCTTTAAAGGGAAATAATCCAATTTAAAGCATAAACCCTCCAATGTTAGAGACTGATTGAATGAATATCTCCTGGTCCATGTTGGAAAGTAGGAAAAGCGGGATCATACAAATTTATTGATGCATGGAAAATTTATCTCCCACAGCAGCACATTGATGTTTTTACTAGGAAAAAGAAAACGCCAATTTTTTAATGCAGTATCTTTTGTGGCCATTTAAAACGTGTAACCGATCTCATGCAGGGGTTTGTTGTTACATCAATTTTACACTCTAATAAGATTTAGTCACAGATCCACTCAAGTCTTTCTGAATAACGTTTCGAAGCCCACAGCTTCAGGTGTAACCATTATGCAACCATTAGAACTGCCGTCAGGCCGAAATTTTACTAGGGATCCCAATGCTAAAATGTATAGATACAATCTTAAACTACAGAAAGAGACAGTCTACACTAAACGATCCATGCCAAAGAATAGATATTACAAGGGCTGCTCTATGTAAAACGGAGTCTCGTGGATACGATAAGATAATAGGACCAGAAACATTAAAGCGAAATAACAGTAAGTGATAAAATAGTATAAATAAAAAAGGTTTTAGGAAAAGTTGGACACAGGCAGTCCAAAGAGTTATTGAACAAGTTTGAAACAGATCCTTGTTTGGATTGTGTGAAAAGGTTAGGAATAATCTAAGGACCCTGGTAGCTCTCTTCACTGAACACTGCAAATGTAATAGTTCGTTGATAACAAATCTTAATGACCTAATAATAAACACCTTTCATAAACTATTAATTGTAAATTAATTAATTATTAATACAGAGAGAAAATGCCAGTCGAATAAATGTGATAGCTTCTCACTGTTCAGCAGTAATGCGCGATTTCATGTGCAGTTACAATTTTATTATATGTGTCGCTGAGTGAGTCATTGGTATGAGATTTGTTACAGGACTTTGGGTACACAGATTCAATTATAGAAATTAATATAAAAAATATATCATTGTAATGAATGAAATAGTATATATTAAAGAGAGAAGGGAAGGTGCTTTAGTGGAAGTATTAGTTTTTAACACCACAGAACTAAAATCTAATGTAAAATTAAATTCATTAGGCAACCATTCATAAGGGGATGGTTGAAGGGGTAACTTACTTATAAAGAACAAAATCCTCGACAAAGAGACAGGACGTGTTTCATCTATGCAATCTCGTCTGACAGGGCAGGCTATTTATAAAATATGTTGGATTTTCCTTTATATAAACTAGTGAAGTCACGAGATGACATAATTAGCATGATGGCGTATCAATGGTGGGAGGGAAATGAAGGAAAGTGACTGATTGTTTGCTCTATTTGTAACGTTGGATCTGAGTGTTCCCAAGTTATTTAATCTGTCTCCCATCTATCGCTATTGGCTTCTATTTCTGTTCAATTTTCCACTAAACAACCCTCAAGGACACACCCCTTATTGCGATTGAGTAAACTTGAATTTATTGGTGCTGTTCTTTATGTTTTCCCTCCTCTGTCCATGCTGAATTCCTCACCATCTCACCAGTAACTTATTTCTATAAATTCTTTTTCAACAATTACACTTACTTTAATAATAGAAACTCACTGATCCATGCGACTTAAATCTATGGAACACAGCGAACTAAGAGAACACTCAGGTCAGGATAAGGAGGCAGTTCCTGCCAAACCACCCCAAAGGAAGGAGACACTCCTCTTATCTTAAGATACCTTTATCTAAAATCCTAAAACTAATGACAATCGTGAATTGATTAATATGTTCTGAGGCAGTGGTAGGGACGTCAAAACACTGCAATATACTATTCGGCAGCCAAAATACACCACATGAATCGCCAATGACAAACATTAAAATAAGATGATTTTTTGAAGACAAAAGTTATAACACAAAGTATCATTAACAAATCAAGAAAGAGGACAACAAAATGAACTCTTTTATATATATATATATATATATATATACTCTTGTATATATATAAATTTGCATATATATAGTTGTATATATAGTTTTCCTGCCGTTGTGTTTCCGACGTGCTTGGTCGCCCATTTTCTTTTCTCCTGAAGACGGATCATCCGAAAATTTGAGTATGTAAGTGTGTCTCTTTCTCTGTTCATTTTTGAACTGATATATATATATATATAAATCAATTATTGAAACCAATTCAACGATGCCAGTAAAATTAAATTATACAGACCAAAACACAACCAAAAATTTGCAAACGTCGTCAAATAGGAGCGATTGACAGCTGCTCAAAAGGCTAGCCAAGACTGAAATCTCCTTCTCACAAATAATCTAGCAGTGTTGCTAAATTACGGAGGGAGGAAGACAAGGAAAAAAAAAATAAATTTAAGGGAAAACTCATAATAACCGTGCCCTACCTGTTTGGACAAAGCAAAAAAATTGTCATAAAGAAAGTAGTATCCCTCCTATAACTAAAACTACTATGACAACATTTCTGTTTTAATTGGTGAATATAAATCTCATGGTATTTAAAGTAGATATAAACACTGAGAGAGACCTAGCAATGGCTGTCATCACACTACAGCTATATATATGAAGACACTGGTGAGCATTAGTCAGTGTGATTTGAAGGAAGGTGAGAAAAACGTGACACTGACATCCAGGAAGAAAGAAACTTACCGGACACTTGTTGCGTAAAGGAAATGGAGGAGCGGAAAGTTTTGAATGAATATAATAAAAATGTCTAACTCATGTTAACTACAGTGCTGCACGAAAAAGATGTCGTTTATAAAGCGGATGCGAGGAATGAGGAAGTGTTGCTCAACCTTCGCTATGAACAGGAAAGCCGCGTAGGAGCGGAGCATCACAGTCAAAGAACTCAATGTCTTCGTCAGTCTTTCAACTCAAACAGCAACATCGAAAGGCATTTGTATTTTTTATTTAACAATTACCTTGTGAATTTCATAACGAATAAGTCTTCACATCATCAGGAGATGATAAGCATTATTAAATAAATACAACTACTATTCAATTTATTATTTATAGACAATAAATTTTGTAAAATAGGATAAACATGATTAGGTTATTGACAACAGTCAAATATATATAAATATAACTTCTACAAGTCTTGGTTTTCAAAAAAATAGGTTAAACTATAAACAGGAATTAGGAAATAAACGGAGTTAAAAAAGAAACCTGAGCATAGATGTCTTTGAAAGCAAGCGAAAAGTTCTCTTCATCACCATGAATTTATGTGTTTGGAAGACAGATGGAAAAGTCCTCACGTAGACCTTTTAATATACTTTTTTTATTATATATATATATAAACAGAAGGGGAAAAAAGGAGAATGGAAGTATAAATCGTAGCGATTCTATTGTTACTGGCTGGGGTCCACAGATTTAGACAGAGCAGTCCACGCGAGATATAAATAAAAGCATTAAATCTAGAACAGTTAATCATTTAATTGTGTTTATGTGTGTGTGTGTGTGTGTGTGTGTGTGTGTGTGTGTGTGTGTGTATGCCGGGGGCCCAGTCTACCCTCACCCCCATCACAAACTACAATAAATAACACTCCTCCCTAAGACCTTCCAAATAACTTGACTTTTTGTTTCCAAAACGGCAAAACCTCTTTGTTAGCTTTTTGCTTCAAACCTAAAAGAAGTCTCCTTCAACCGAATATTTAACCTTAGTTTAAGCTTTACTTGAACTATTTTTTTGATCAGTTTTCGAACTACATTATTCACAAGGATATATATTCATATTTGACGTACAAATCATATGATTGAATTATTAAATGTAACTAAACCCCTTAGATGAGTAACAGAGTTTAAGAAAATGAATTAACATTGTGACCGTTAATGGTTGAAAGGTTCTAGATTCTAGAAGTTTTAGAAAAATTAATTAAATTATCACACATATAAAGGTTTAGTGTGTGTTAGATTAGTATTAGCATTAGTCAGTATTGGTCAGTGTTCGGACTACGTGAATGTCTGAAATATATCCCCTACTGTTAAATGAAAAAGACAACACATAAAAGAATCAAGAACACTTACTGGATCAATATTTTGAACTGAAATTCGTCATCAGAAAGAGAGTAGAAGGGAAGAAGAAGAGGTACGTGCGTTCAGGTGTACCTCTTCTTCTTCCCTTCTACTCTCATCCTGACTAAAATGTGCCAAAACACTGAAAGTTAGATTTTGTATTGAGTGACTATTTCGTAAGTTTAAATTGTTGGCCGAAGGTTTTCTCATATCGACAAGACCTTTGCAATATTCAAGTAACAGGACCCAAATGTTGAGTTTGGGTTGCAAACCAAATGAATGATGTAATACATTTCTACCGCATCATTTATGATGAACAGAAAAGGAAAACCGTCCAATCATCCTTGGATCGGTTTTTTCGTTCAATTTCCTCAACTGATAGTATAGAATTATTGTTTTCAGTGTATTATGTTTTACCTCCTTCTCTCTCTCTCTCTCTCTCTCAGCGTTACACATCTATAAAGCATGTTGTTTTTTTACTATTTAGTGTTATTTAAATGCAGTACAAACCCAAGTATTCTAATTATAGAAGTCCTACACATACGTTTCATTACAAAAAAATGTCTTTTAACGACTTACGAAGAAATTCAGTTAACAAATGTATCTCGTTCGTAAATTGGGGAGCGTCTGTATTTAATATACATGTATAAAAAGATTTCACATAAACATGTGAAAAGAGTTCAGTCCAGTTGAGTTTTTGACTCGGGCGAAGACCGCTTGTTACGGTTGAAAGATCTTAGTCTTGTTTTCCCATTTGATATTGTAGTTTGATAATTAATATACATGTATTTATATATGGTATCAGTCTTAGCTTGTCTCTGAAGCGATGAACATTTCCTCTTTCTGATGCAAGATATACCAAAGTTTAAGTGAGCCAATATGATTTCTTTAAAAAACATCTAATTTTAGACTTTAGTTCGAGAACATATACTTGACTTCATCTGCAAGGGACACATTTAGAAGTTTTTTGATCTTCTATTTTTAGAAAAGTTTTAACAATACATATAAAGCTAAATTTTTAAATAAGTCTATTAAGATATGAATAGGTCATTTTCCTCAGAAAATCAACCAATTACTAGATTTGCGGTAACTATACAAATTACTTAGACCTTGGTACAAATAAACAGAAAGAATGGTCAACAAAGATGAAAAGAAAAATTTGATTGATAATAAGGATTAAATAAAAGTCTATATTTTGTAAAACTGGAAAACTAAAAGGAAATTGTTGTAAGTTATATGAAGGGTATAAAAAGGAACACAAAAGGAGGGACATAGAGAGGACGTGTTTCATTCACCAACGCCCTTTATGTCGAATACACAGTGCTACATTTGTCAAGTCCATGTATTTTCTAGAGTAGAAATGAGTCAAATTTCATTGTGCTCTAGGGGTCAGAAAGGGGAAGACTCTTAGAATAAAGTGAGGATAAATAAGTACCTTCTTTTAAAAGAGAATATTTATCGGGGTGGCAGCCCTGGACAATTTATTCCAGATAGAGCAAAAAGTAAATTGTAGAATTATCGACTAGATTTATGAATTTGTTTACTTTTTCGGTTTAGTATTACTGCAAAGCGAAAGACTACAAGTGACCTACTTTAAATAAATGACACTCTGCAATATAAAACCGGCTTTTTAAGTTTCATTGTTATTCATAAAAAGAATGCTTACAACTTGAATTCAAGAGACACCAGTTCAAAACAATATTAAACTTATGAATTTTTAAAGAATTAAAAGAAAAATGAACGTTACTGCTCGGAAGTATTTCCAGAAATCTCAGTTGTATGAGTCTGTGAGCTGAACACCGAAGAAACATTCCAACTTCTAAACTGCAGTAAAGTGTTTAATCAACGTACTTGAGTGACTTCAAATTGTTTAGAAATAGCTTTGCTACATGCAACCAATCGTTTTCTTAAGCTACATGTTAAACATATGTATAATATTAACCTTGATATAGGTATAGAATATAAAATAAAAATTTATAAATTAGCCCAAAACATTGTGTTTTATAAAAAAAATATAATATATTCATTAAGACCACCATAAAGGAATCTAAAATTTTAATAAAAAAATACTCAATATATGTCAGTTGAAAGAACTTCTTTTATGAAAAAGCAAGTTTAGGTTGTTTGAGTTAATTTGTACTGCCCTGATGACTTCGCACTTGGAGATAACGTTGAAATTCAGAAATAAAATTAACAGAAAAAAAAATTCCTTTTGATCTAGAGCTAAAGTAAAGGCAACTCTAGCAAGTGTTATTCGGACAGGGGAAATACTCATTCCTCATCTTAATTGTTAGTATAATAATTAATGAATAAATTATTATCACTGTAGGGTTAATATAATGATAGTTTGTTACTAAAAGAGTTCAAAATTTAATATTAAAATATTAAGAGAGAAATATTTTTTGAAGAGACAACGTTCTTTCCAATGTGATATCAATATATGAATGAATGTTAAGAGTGAGGGGAGTTAAAAGTTCCTCTTATCTGTTTCAAGGTTCATTTTCTGATCATTATCTGATTCAAGTTCATTTTCTGTTTCAAGGTTCCCTTACCTTGGGATAACCCACTCTAAAATCCACTGATAACTATAATAACGCTTTTAAACGACATCTGATTTTTAAAAAAAGACAGTTTTTTTTAAAGGATTGTTTGTTTTTGTTTCTATTGAAAGAGTGGTGATTGTGACGGACATACCGCGTTGTGCTGAGGAGGGTGGTAGTGGTTGTGGTAGTTGGGGGCGGGTTGCTGGGCAGGGGGGCTGTAGCGAAGGTGGGGCGGACTGGTGGTAGTGTAGACGTGCGGTGCTGGCCCAGGCCAGCAGCCCGGCCTGTAGCCGCCGCCCCCCGCCGCGCCCGCTGCTGCTGCTGCTGCTGCTGCCGCTGCCGCCGCTGCTGCTGCTGCTGTCGTTGCTGCCATTGCCCCCCTTCCACCTTTCATCGACCCTCCGCCGCTCACTCCACGCCCGCTCCCCTAAACAAACAACAACCATGTTAAATCTCTCATACCATTATCACCAACTTTTTTTTCTTTGATAATTGACAAAGTTTATTTAAGCTAAAGAATTGTAAGAAGTTACACTATTTTTCTACCAAGAAATTGTAATAAATATCTATTATTTATGAAAAATTAATCTCCTCAATTTCTAGGAACGAATATATATATTTATATATGACAAAATTTCACAGTAAACACGTAAGACAAAAATTAACAGCTAAACTATGATGAAAAATCTGAAAAAGACTAAGGTCTTTTAACCGTAGCAAGAGGTCTTCATCAGAGTTGAAAATTGATGACGGATCATCAGAGTCAAAACAGCTTTGATTCTGACGAAGTCCGCTTGTTCGTTTGAAAGATCTTAGTCCTTTTTCTTGGACTTTGATATATAAAGATATATATTAATATATTAAATAGTATAAATTAATTTACGTAAGGATGATGCAATTAACCACAGAGCAAGTAATATAAAACAATATCAAGCCAATGACATGCATGCATATTAATACAATGATACATCCTGTATAGGTATAGTATAAAAACAATGTACGTCGTATATTTTCTACTGCACTCCAATAGTTTTCATAACATTCCATTTGGTATAATTAATAATGAAAAATCAAGAGTGTAGTTTTGACTGAATACTGGGAAACATTCAAAAAGAGTTATAGTAGAGGAGAAAATTTATAATAACTGAATGGTTAACGTTTGAACAGTATGTATAATTACATATTAAAAAAAAAGTTTTATGAAAACCATTGCGCTTCATACATACACTTGAGATTTTCAAAACACGGTGTTTTTCTCATATCACCTTCTGAAAGGTAGTCTAATATGATTCCAGTTATGAGTAATCACAAACCAGAGTAACTGACTGCACAACTGAAGTAATTCTGTCTCTTTCGATACATTTGTGCCTCTAGATAAAAGCTATTGAATATATATATATATATATATATATATAAAGATTTCACATAAACACGTGAAATAACAATCAATCATCAAACCACAATAAGAAAATGGGAAAACAAGACTAACATCTTTCAACCGTAACAAGCGGTCTTCGTCAGAGTGAAAAACCCAACCGATCAGAGCGGACTCTGACGAACACCGCTTGTTACGGTTGAAAGATCTTAGTCTTGTTTTCCCATTCTCTTATTGTGGTTTGATCATTGATATATGTGGAAAGAGAAAAACAGATAAAAACACACACGAAAAAAGACTCAAAGGATATTTCGACATTCGTCGTCACCGGCAGAAGTAGTCCCTTATATGTCAATGTTCAAACCACAGTTTGGGTTTTTGACCGAAGTCAGTTGGGTTTTTGACTCTAATGAAGACTGCTTGTTACGGCTGAAAGAACGTAGTCTTGTTTTCATATTTTATATGGTGGTTTGATCATTGATTGTTATTTCACGTTATTAAGTGAATTCTTTATATATATAAATAATATGTATATTAGTGAAGGTTGGTAGCAATCCTTCTTGCAAACAAGTTTCTAAAAATTTTATGCCAATTTCATGCTTGGTTACCTTTTTATATATATAGCATTTGACCACAGATCAATATGAATGAGAATAGTGAAATGCATGACCTTTGGAAAGGAATGTTGACCTAAGGACAATGCAGTTTGGATATTGGATAAAACATTTTCAAAAGGCTTAAATACTACGAACAATTAACCTATGCCCACTGGAAGGTTTTCTGCTGATGAAGTAAGTGCATGCTATTATTAAAAGCCAACATGAATCTATACAGCTTTAGAACAGATGTTGGACAGTATTTAAATTCTTCACCTATGCAATCTAAAAGAAAAGCGTGATTTTTACGAATTTGTTTGCCGTAACCACTGCCATTGCAGACAACTAAAAAAAAAAAAAAAATATCATTAAAACACCTTTTAATGATAACCTTTTTTCAACAACAATTATATTTTGAAGTGAGGCGAATATATAAAGAAATTATGTAAAATATAATCTCAAAATCATATTAAATTAAAGAAATTTTCTTACATAATTAATTAATAATACTATATAATAAACGAAGTTCAAATTTAAAGTTAAATTAAGGTGATGTATTTTCTGAAATTGGAAAGAAGGTGACACACATTCAGAATAGATTAATGGAGGAATTATAAAGAATTTTGCAGAATAAACTGTTTCAATGACCACTGTTACGCTGAAGCGACATATTTATTGGGTCACTCTTTGTACTACTGAGGCAGCCCACCGCTGAAAGGGACTAGTCGCTGCTTTAGTGCATTAAGGATAATGGCTAACAGCTAACTGGTATTATCTGCTAATTGATATTGTATGGTCTACATTTAGATATCATCAACCAGCAATGAGAATTTAACTTCAAAATAGATGAAGGTTAACAGTAAGTAACCTGCGCCATCCACTCATAGGATTCATAAACCTATTTGTCTGGTCACTTGAAACCACGAACCCTCGAAAAGTTTCTTTCATTGATTAATAACAAAGAGTAACATGAATAGACTTTTGGGGCTGACAAAAAGATGCAGTATGACAAAGGTGGAGTTGTCAAAAAGAAGGCAGAACGAGAACAGTGAGAACACGTGGTGCCAAGGAGTTTGAATGTTACCTGGCTACCGCCGATCGATGCTTCCAAATCCCGTCTCGTATAATTCTCTCCTTCCCAGTTGTACTCTTAAGCTGATATGTTAACACTCTCTCATTCCCTAAATCCTTATTTTAACATACATTAATCCCTTCAAACCAACGTACTTTCTTTCATAAATAAATCACAATATATGCGTCATTAAATTAACTTAATTACATTTACTTTCTCTTCTATTATTATTAGTTTAAATCACAGCTAATGAATGTAATTATCAGTTTCCCCTGTCATCACAAGAATTCACAAAAGAATTAAACAAACAAAAGAAAAAAACAAACATTAAAAGAATTACTTACAAAAAAGTAATTAATTATCAATAAATCCTAATTTCCTGACATAAGGAAGTAGTAAATTATCGATAATTAGTTTTAATAATCTAAATTATTTTTAAGTATCAATGTTTTACACATACACAAAGAAACCTAACAAAATAAAAACTATGTTTGATAGTATTTTAGGGAACATGAAATGAATAAATAAACATATGTCATCAATCTTTTTAAAAGATTTTGAGTTTCGTTATTTCTTATTAACATAGCGTTCGCTAATGCAAACATTAAAAGTAGAAAGGTTTGATTTGCTGGAACTCAAAATATAGAAATATTGAACAGAATAAAAAAAATAGTAATTATATTTGACCCAGATCAAGGCTGGGAAATATCTTGCCTCCGGGAGACAATGTTTTCCATCGGTACGGAACATTTAAAAAAACAAGGTTTGGTTTACTGAAACAACTCTACCCGCATTAGCTTTTTAAACCATTATAATGGCATGGCTTATCTGGTGCATGGTACAGCGTGTTCGACCCATCTCAGACCTCACCCATCTTCAGGAGTAACTGACTCTATGTGTGTTTTCTTCACATATCAAAACCCACTGCCACAGTCATAATTTAAGCTTATTGTATCGACATCGTTAAGTCACTGTTTCTTAACAACATTTCTTTTCTCTTTTAGGTATATTATTATCAGGTACAAACCTCATCTGGAGCTGGGAGGCTCTCCAGATGCAAGTAGATAGGTACTTGATCACTCAATGATCAGCCGATTTCCTTCCTTCACTTAGCAATCTTCACACCCACGCTTTTCTTCATATCACTTCCTGCACTTCCATAACTAGTTTATCAATAGAACTTTAAATTTCATAATTTAATTTTGAAATGTATGCTTTTTCATACATTTCATAATTAAATGTACGCTCTTTAAGTGGTTTTGACTTTCACCCAGCTAAACTTGATCACGAATAATTATAGTTTTTCATTAAGCGCTGTGATCTTCCAGTTGTCATTCATGTCAGCTCCCATAGACTAAGTTTCAGAAACTGTTTCCGTGTACACGTTCGTAGGCACATTCCTGTTCACAACACTAATTTCACTTTCAGAGTTTTACTTATTTGACTCCTGGAAGGTAGATCTCTTCATAGACTTAACCTTAATCAATAATTATTCTTAATTATTTTATACATTTTAAACAAATTTGCTTCTTTTAATTTTTCCTTTATTTAATTCCTTTTTTTTTTATTAATTTTAATATTTACTTTACAATTAAATATAATTTTCAATTTATTTACTTTTATATTTTTTTCTTGTCTCCACTCTCTCATAAGTTGGAAGCAATGATACAATGCATATCGGATGATAATTCAGTCCTCGCTTCTCTTCGGAGAGGATGATATTCATCAAACTCATAGCAATGCAAGTCGAAATACAGTAGTGAGTTGTGATCTCTTGTATGTTACAAGTAATTTTATAATTTTGCGAACTTACTTTTTATATATCAGAAATATTATTGCAAATATGTTATTTTTTTAGGAAGTTTTTTAACAATACATTTATAGACGTTCATTTTTTATAACGAAATCTTGGTCTACGGAATAGTGTTGTTTTCAGAGTAAGTAATATATTTTGTTTTATGAGTTGTAAATATTCAAGTTGAGGTTTTGTGTTTAGAAATATTTTCTGGGTACAGACGTATAAGTGCAAAGACGTAGAACAGTTACTACGGAGAATATAAGATATTCAAATCCTGTTCAGTGCTCCGTATAGAACGTACAGGGCAAATAGACCTGACTCTAGGATATGCCTACATGACTATGAAAGCATAAACCTCTTGCTACCCTGCAGCGCATTGATAATAACTATGAAGAGGAAATTAAAGCTAATTTCATAACCTGTCCCTGCTACCAAAAAACATACCAGGTAAGACGTATTCATGTTTGTGTAATTTGCTTTATACTAACAACTGGGTAGGTACTCACAGTGTTCTTAATATTGAGTAACAGCTGGAATGTACTAAAATTTATGATAATACAACATAGTGCTATTTAATTGTTATAGGTCTATCAGTATATATTAAACACTGAAAATCACTTTTATATATAAGTGGTCTTATCTACATCTATATCTATATCTTATATATAAGTGATCAAACCACAATAAGAAATGTGAAAACAAGACTAAGATCTTTCAACCGTAACAAGCGGTCTTCGTCAGAGTCAAAAACCCAACTGATATTTCACGTGTTGTTATTGTTATTTGTTATTTCACGTTATTGTTATTTGTTATTTCACGTTATTGTTATTGTTATTTCACGTGTTTATGTGAAATCTTTATCTTATATATAAGATATAGCATCCAAGCTGATAAAGAATATGAATGTTATTAAAAATGGAAAATTAAGTAAATAAATATAAAAAAGTAAATAACACAAAGAATTGATTAAATTAAAAAAGAATAACTTTAAATAAAAGTAAATGACTGAAAGTGGATTGGACTGAAACATATGTTGAAGTGGATTTTGTTTAGTGAAAGTAAGGATTTAGGTTGGATCGATTTGGGGATTAAAGTGTTGGTTGGAGTGGAGAGGAGGAAAGGGAAGAAATTTATGGAAGAGAGGGACATTAGGGCAGTGGGAGGCAAGGAAAAAGGGATATCCCGTGGGATTGGGAAATTTATGAGGATGTGTGGAGGCTGGAGAGGCCCCAAGGGTCAATGAACCTTCGCTAGAGGGCGGTAAATAGCGGCGAATGGTGACAGTGTGACCTGAGTAGACTTCAGTGGCCTCAGTGTAGTCATTGTCACTTGACGGTTCTTGCCTGTAGAAGTCAAAAGAAACTAGGGGCTGTGACACCCACTGCCATGCCCCTATTCAGCAGTCAATCAAGTCACTATTACCATTGTCAATGGAAATCTATCGCTGCAAACTACCCCACGAAAATGTATTTATCTCAAACATCCGCTTATATTAAATAAACTACTTTGAATTATACCACAACTAAAGTGTACCCTTACGGAATATTATATTTCAAACCTTCGACACAACGTCACCTTCTGATATTTTCATGATGACTGCGAATAACGTTTGTGAGTATGCTTCATATCACAGTGTTTGAAGGATTATAATGAAATTTGGCATATAAAGAGTTTATACATAAATAAATTTGTAAAATATATTTAGATAAAACGATTCTTCGAACTGAATAAACTAGAATTGTCACAAGAACACTACTCGTCGTTAGGAAATCGAAATATAGTAGTGAGTTTCAGTGATTTCTTTTCTGTATGTTCTTTTAAAATTCTAGTTTATATAAATCATATTATATATATAGTTATTTATATATAATATAAATGTGGAATATTTTAGCACAATATCAAAACAAGAAATGTAGTAATATAAAAAAAATATTTTTCTCGTTCTCCATTACTTATTAAAGGAAGTTGATAATTCAGATAATACAATAACAGTCTTTTATGATAAAAAAAGGTTCCATATAGCATAAAAAAAAATATTGACTTCCATTTGTTCGAGTTGATCATTTATTGGCTCTTTTTGGTTTTATGTCATAAAAAAGAAATGATAGCAGGTATCAAAACTATCAGTTCTGTTCAAATTCAACAATTGTGAAGATTGGGGGCAATATGACCGAGTGGTTGTTTGTCATGTAGCACAATGTGTAATCGTATTCAGTATTGTAGAATTGCATCATACTCAGCTAGAGTACAAATACTGGAGGCATAAGGGCAGCTACTTAACGTACAAGTATTTATACTGTATATACAAGTATACTATAAGAAGATTTCACATAGACACCAGATGTTTTTTGCATCTAGTGTTTCAGTTGGGTTTTTGACGCAGACGAAGACCGCTTGTTGCGGTTGAAAGATTTTAGTCTTGTTTTCACATTTCATATTGTGGTTCATCATTGACATGTATAGTATATGTACAAGTATGAGGAATAATAAGTAATCCTCACAATAATTTGAGGTATACAATATATATATATATATATACAGGTAACTCACCACAAATTAAAGAAGATAGTCGCTCTAAGGCCTTTCGTTTTCACGTCGTCAGAGAGCAAGTGAATACAAGTATATAAATGCATTTATACTTGTATTCACTTGCTCTCTGACGACGTGAAAACGAAAGGCCTTAGAGCGACTATCTTCCTTAATTTGTGGTGAGTTACCTGAATATTTATATCACGTGTTATTGTGACAATTTTCTATATATTATATATATATATATATATATAACCAAATAAAAAGAAGATAGCACACAGATAGACAAAGGAGACTAAAGAGAAGAGTGGGAAAAAATACTTTTTTGATTGGGAGGCTTGCGGTAGGAAATAGAAGGGGGTTGTTTGAAAATGGAAGAAGTAGAAGCACTATATGTATATCTTTTATATTTTTTTCTAGCATTTATTTCCTCTCTCCTTCTTTCTTATATTTTTCTGTACGTATTTATTTCTTTAATTCTTATTCCTTACTTGCAGTTTGTTCTATACATTATATATTATATTTTATTTTATTTTTTAAGACACTCATTCTTAACTAGTTTCCCTTTTACATCTTTTTATCAAACCTTACCTTTTATTGATTATTGCAGATCTATTTTGTTGCATTTTTTTAAAATTTTCTTCAATTCTCTCTGAATCATTTATATTTTCCCAACTTGTATTGCTTATCTGAATTTCTGTTTATATTTTCTCTTAATTCTATTACTTCAAGACCGGGTACGGGGGGCAGCACTGGTTACTAGCCGTTGCGTCTACAACGTGTTTGATCTCCCTTTCTCTTTTCTCCTGAAGACGGATTGCCCGAAAATTTGAGTTTGTAAAGTGTATTTCTTTACTTTTTGTTCTACTTATCTTCAATTCTGAACTGTTATATATATATATATAATATACGCAATAAATATATTACTATAATATATTATACAATATATACACTAAGTATTTACTAAGTAAATCCAGGGGGTAGGTAATTGTGACTTGTTCATTTCATAAGTAGCTCACATGCAGTAAAAGTGTTGGCACCCCTGATGTAGATACCTCGTGGCATAAAAATATAATACAATTCTAGATCTCACACTTTTGAGGCCTGGAAAAGTGTTGCCTTATTGACCAATGTATTATAGATGTATCGTAAGGAGGATATAACAGTTCAACGAGGACGCAGTGTTTACTGTATCCCTAATCATTTAAAACAATATTTGGAACCCACAACTTACTCATTCAAAGGAAAAAGAAAAAAAATTAGAGCGGTAGTTTAAATAACTAAGTTTTAATATTATAAGGGATAAAATGAGTTAGTCGAGAATAGTTAACTAAAGCAGAAATAGCAAGAAATAATAAATGTGCATCAACTACATTTTCAACTCAGTTAACACAATTTATTCCGCTATAAAAAAAGTAAATCATAGAAATTGTTGAAATGTTATAATTGCAACCATAGCAAGAGAATGCAAGTTCTGCGTGAAATGCAATTAAAGAAACAGAATCGGTTTTCTTGAAAAAGATGTCTCAAGCTAAAAAATGAGAGAATTTCCAACTATGCAAGTATTTAATTAAAAATTCCTTAGGTGAAGTAGATGAGAAATTCCTCACTACAGTAGGGAAGGAGAATGCTTATTAAAGAAACATTTGCGCAAGAATCAGTATTAGTATTTCTTCAAGAATTAATGTAATTTAAAGTTTAAAATCTTCTTGTAAATTTAGACTTACAAATTTACCGTGGTTTTTAATCACTTTTGTCATAGAAATATTTAAGGAAGTCATAATTGTTTAAAAACATTTTATCTTGGAGTTTAAGAGCGATGGATTTTGGACCAGGCCTAACAAAATAGTCAACATTCATGGAAATAAGCTTGGAACTAATATAATTTAGCCGATACAAACCTCTATTGTACAACAATTTCTTTTATTTCATAAAAGCTGATTTATGGCTCAATTCAATGAAGAAACATTTAATTTTTTCTGAGAACAAACGTAAGCAACTGTAATTAAAAACATTCGGGGAAGACAAATACATTACGTTTACAACAGAAATTAGAACTGGCGATTTCAGGGAAGTGTGAATTTTTGGAATTAAAATCTGAGGACTCTATTCAGTGTTTGTGATAGCGTTATTAAACATCAATGACCACGTAGCAGTGTAATCCAGAGCAGGCTCAGAGGGTTACCAGCAAGTAATAAAACTTCTCGCTTCTGTTCAAATCATGTAAAAAACAAAATCATTCCATATTCACACTTGAATCATAACAATACAAAACCATAATTGATATAACATAAGTTTGCTTGTGACACTCTTATGACTTAATTAAAGACTTCAGAACTGAGTGATCCTCAATTTTCAATCTTTCTCATTCAATTTAAAAAGTGGTTATTAACAATTACGAATAATAAATAACTAATATAGTATTTGGCCATTTCAACTTGAAATACACAGCAGCTAAAGTATTTTCATACAACAGAAATTTAAATAAAAACAGCTTCAAAATATCTGCTTCCTGAATGAAGTACTAAAATACAAAGCATCTAAAGTATTTTTATACAATATAACAAAAATTTAAAGAAAACCTCTCCAAAATATCTTATGCCTGGATGAACTACAACCTTTTAAATTGGTGATTTAAAATAAATTAATAAAAAAAAATATTATTTTAATTAAATAAATTAATTAAAAAATATTCATTTAATTTATATATAATTCAATAAATTAAATTAGAGGTTGGCGTTTTTTTCGGTTAAAAAAAATCATTTTATGTTAAATACAATAGTATTGTAGTTGAATATCAAATGATTGACAGAGTCAGTAAAGGGAATTAAAGACAGTGACAGACACGTAGACGACATAGGGGAGAAGCGTGTGTTTTGTGATGTGTGCTACAATCTCTTTTAATTTATAAGGGTAGTTTCTCTGACACGCGTTTGAGTTTCCTCAATGACTGTTTTATCTCGTAAAGAAAAATAGGGACGATAGAAAGAGTGGAAGAGTACAAATGGAAAAAGTATTTGAGGCGTAAAAGCGACAGCTGGCTCAGAGGGCGTTTGAAGGGATGAATTTAAAACAGTTTGCCGAAGGGTGAGGCGAAATTGGCGCAGACCTAATCAGGAGGTGTTTGTCTAGAGGCGGATATGAATTGGCACTCCACTCCCTCTGCCTCCCAAAACACAGGTCGCAATTTTCCTTCGACATCCAGCAAAATCAACTCAAACTTTTATATTCCAATTTTTTTTTTTTTTGGTGTGCATATTTATGAAATCATTGACAGTTGGAAAATTCAGTTTAATTTATTGGTATAAGGGCTTGATTTATGCGGCTTAATAAGCTATAGAAATCTAGAATCGCTTGTACGAAATAAATGTTTGAGAAAACGATTAAGCTATGAATGAGTCGCCATTCTTCGACAGCAATGTCACTGTACATTCAGTATGAAACTTCTCCACTGACAATACCTCAGTCGAGGTGATCTATATTATCGTCAGTGTCATACGGATTTATTTATAGCACGATTTGTTTTTAGGGTTTCCTTTTGTGTCTTTTCTCTCTGTCGTATTATTTTAGTAAGTTCGTTGAATCATTTTTGAATGCCGCTTAATCAAACAATGGATTTGTTAACAACAAAATATTTGAAAAAATCTCACAACTCCATGGGTCAATCTCAAATTTACATAACAAAGGGAAAGTGCAGATCTACTACCCGACCTGGTATATTGGTGGTGTAACCTCTACGGGAATGCATTGATCGCCAACATAAATTTCTAGAGATGTCGTTAAAGTTAGATCTAAATTGAAATGTTTCTGTGTTTCTTTTTGGTATCAATTAATATTATTTATATTGTTAAATTAACATAATATTTCCTTAATTGTATTAAGTTATTTATGAACATGTTTTTCTATTATTATTTATGGCTAAAAACTTATCTCCCGTTTGGTAAGTATTTCTAGCCTAAGTCAGTGCTAGTGCTTCCAGAACACCTAACATAGGGAATGAATCACCTATTTATTCATAGATTATTCCTGAGTTGTTTTAAGCCGATGTAAAATATAACAGTCCGATTTGAAACTATTGATAATGTTTTCCTATTTATATTTTTAGAAAAATTTAACGTCAATAAGAAAGCATTGGGCGGAACATGTGATTCGAAATAGTTGAGAAGATACGACTATTTAAAATACAGAGGGAAGTAGATGAGAGAGAGAGAGGGTGGTAAATGTTTAGCTCGAATATCACCAACAAAAGACTTGTCGCCAGAGATGGAATCGAACTTCCTGAGATAACCGATATGAAGCATCCGCCGAGAGCCGGCGTCTGAACACCAACATACTCTCTGCCAAATTACCTCAACATTACATCACTAAAAACACATCAATGCAGCCAGCTTTTTACACACTTTGCTTGAAATAAAGGCCACGAGTGCTATTTGCACGGACATTTTACAATTCCATCCTGCATCCAAAGCTATTTAGGTAGTTTTCATTTCATACATGCAATAGCATATCTGTATTATTTATCTATGTTATTTTAAATCTCTGTCACAAAGCGCACAAGGCTTACACGAGAGCTTCTGGTGAGAAAAAAAAATAACTGAAGTTTTCTGAATGGTTTGGATCATTTAATTCCTTATTACTTCTATGAAATAATTGCATAATTATAAAATGACAATCGAGTTTGTAATTATTAAAATTAAAATGATAATCTTGGATGGTACATTATAATCCTCATTAAGTTATTTTAATTAGACTACAATAATAATAATCATGACAACATAAAGTAATAATAATACCAGACAATAATAACTTTACGATAATGTATAATAACAATGCTATAAAACAATAATAATCTCAAGACTGGATAAGATTAAGCAGGAGGAATATGTAGATACTTCTCAATGTAACAAAACTAACTTTAATTTTGTAAACAACTTATCATTGAGATTAACCTAACCATCGTAGAAAAGTCGACAAACTTAGGGCTTAAATACCAGAAAGGAGGCCTAAAACTGAGGAAATCAGAAGAAGGAAAATATGGAAACACAAAGCAGCTGAAACAACTACAGTCAACTAACCGCCCAACCAGTCGACAAACGACTAATTAATCTACTATCATCTGATAGGTGATAGTAGATAGTGGATAGGTGATGAGATAGAGGCAGAGGAAACTGATGATAACTAGAGAAATAGAGAAAATAATGCATAAAACCTGATTAAGAATCAAATAGTAATTTAAGAAAATAAAAAAATTAAGGGGATTCTTTAAATAGAATGGGATTTTATCGATTAGGAAGATAATAATCAGCTCAAAAGGTGATAGAAATATACGATGATAAATATCATTCAGTGTATTCAGGCAGAAATGGGTGGGGGCGAGGAAGATAAGACGGTGTATATTTATAATGGTATTACAAAAGCTTTATATTTGTCATGGGAAAATCGAACTCACAGTTATTTCCGCGTTTCTCTAAAAGAGAAATATGGTACCTGAGACCATATGACTATCATGGAAAATACATTAAAAGTATGTAATAAATGTTTTTAACAAACAAAGTAAAACCATCCGCTTTCATTGTATTAAAAGGGTTGTGAAACATAAAACAATCTAATGATAATTTTAAGGGAACAATATGATTATTATTTGAGGCAAAGTTGGAGGTTGAGTTGGTAGATTTAAAAGCTGTTTAGAACAAGTTGTGACAAGTGTCAGACAGCGTTGCTGAAGGAGAACACCCCCTCGACTGGGAGAGAGACGAGCGTTAACTTGTGCCAATCGAGTATTTCAGTTAACTGCCCTGTCACCAACCCTCTGCATTAAATAACTCTATTTCTCGTCGACGAGATTTAAAATCATGAAAACAACTGTTACTGATCCTTTATAAATTGCAACAAACATTATTGCCTGTTAACAATCACAGATGTGTTCGTTCTGCATAATTATTTTATTTCTTTAATCCTTACCTGAACTCCTTTAACTGCAAGTAAAAAGCGAGGTAGAAAAAAAACATCCAACAATGGCTCCACTTAAACACACTGTTTACATTTCACACACCCATTAACATATTGAATGAAAAGATACAATATAAATAATATTGAAAAACACTAGACTGTATTTTTTTGCTTTCTCAGAGTCATTACATTTTATTGTATTCATAAAATCAGTTTGTAATCTGAATATACTTTGTAAGATTATCTTTACTGGGAATGATAAGAACTGTAATCGTGTTCCTGCTTCCCTACAAGTACCTCAGAATTAGTTTGACGATCATGCAGTGCATTTAAGGCAAGATAGATGCGAAATTCCTTCGGTCTGCTAAACGTTTAAAGGAAGAAATGTTTCTTGATAGCAGACTGTAAGATGCCTAGAAATATTGAATAGATATTTTCACTGGAAGGAGAAAATGATAAGATGGTATCATCGTAGAAGATAAGAAATAACGGAGAAACATTAGGGTTATTTAAAGGAAATGGGAAAATAACAGATGGGGAGTTAATGAAAGAGAGGAGGGAAGAAATACAGGTAAGGAGGTGAGAAGTGGTGGGGGAGTGAGAGATAAGAAAGTGTAGAGGAAGGGAAAAGAAGCAATAAAGACAGGAATATGAAATGTTAAACTGGAGAACAGACTGGAGCACGGGCACCTAGTCATTACCTCTGTTTAAAGGGTGATAATCAGCAGAAATGCTCCCCTTCCGACTAAGAGTAATATATGTAATCGATACAAAAGCTGCATCATAAATAAAACGACTTCTATTCAAAACCTACGATAATAATCTTTTCTTGTAAAAAGGAGGGTAACAATAACTTATGTTTTTTAATGCTCTGCCGTATTACCCGCATACTATATCCATTTATGGAGACGCCTTCAAGCTATTTGACAATCTACCCACAGCCATACCAAATAGACTGTCCTCACCTAACTCCTACCTATAGTAATAATACGAGGTTTTGATAATACATGTATGAACAAATTTAATAACTAACAATTTACAATAGGTAACAGCATTTTCAGTTTACAATCTTCCTTTGAGTGGGAAGCTGTCAATGATATTTAGGTTAGGCTAGGTTAGGTAGCAGTGGCAGTCCCACGAGAGAATACACATAGGCAGAACATTGGCCCTTTGTGAAACAAACAATCAGCATTCTACATTGCTAGTACTAAATTTTGCCTAAATTTTCCTCCACCGTGGGAATAAATCGAGGGCCACAGTGGAAATTGAACCCCGGGTCTACCAGTCTACCGGCCGGCGAGCACAATGCCACTGGTCTGACCTGGCCATTATCAGTCATACGTCACTTACTGCATAGCCATTGCTGCTCTTCATGTCATAGAATACTTGCATGTCATTCCTAACATTTTAGTATCAAAAATCACGAATAGGGTACATTAAAACATAACAAATATGAAATGATTTTTTTTTCAGTTAACATTATAACCCTAAAATGAGCTGGATAAAAAACTGATGTCGAATATTAAATGGTTGGACATTAACAATCAGAAATTATTATTAATTAAAAAAAAATTGAATTTAAAACGAAATTTCACTAAATTTACAAGTTATCTGAATTCACCTGAATTTACAGTTTTTGAGTGTGCTTCTCAAGTTCAGTTATTACGAAATGAATTTGAATTACGGTTTTTTTGTTTAAAGGTAAAGAAAACTTTAAATTATCAAGTTTTATTATGCTCGCAAGAAGTTGAAACCTTTGTCATCAATCACATATGTAGTTAATCACGGTTCACAATTGTGATTGTGATTTTGAAAAAGACACAGGGAGACGTGTGGATTCATTACATGCTACACCAGAAATTTGCTCGTATATCGAATAATTTTCCTCATTATAGAACATAAAATCCATCCCTTGCAACTCCTCAAACATCGTCAAGAAAAAAAAATATACTATTTAATAAAAGGGTTCAATTATACTCAGCATATATACTGATAATAAATTATAATATTCAGTTTAATGGTCTTATATAACAAATATTTATCATGAACAAAATTTAATGAATGCATTCATCTCCGAAAACACATGCTCAATAATCGTAAATTACTTATACTGTTCTACAACAAAACTATGTTATTAACTTAACATTTTCATAAAATATATATTATTAAATATGTTAAACTTTCTCTTGTATATGGATATTTTAGTATATAGAGAGACTCACTTTTCAGCTCCGAAAGGTCAATGCAGATTCTCTCTTACTTCGATGTGCTCGGTTACTACCTCATCCGACAAAATATTTGTGCGTAGATGCACTCATTAGTGGAAGTATACAAAAGTTCACTTTTTATCTCTTACCTCGGAATGTATACTATATACTGAAACAGTAATTTTGCATTTTCTTGATTAATTGTCAGCTGTTTGATTTCCATTATATTAAATACAACGGGAAGTATTTCACGAATGTTTGGTAGATTAGGTTAGGGTAAGTACTTGTTTTTGATATGCAGCTGGTATTTACATTTTAAATTGTGGAGAATACTGTACCCTGGGTAAGATTGCAGCCTGATAGGGTGCCGTCCGTATCAATGGAAACAAGTCTGACACGCTCTTCTTGTCAGTCAAAACACTTCTGTCCCTACAGTTAGACCCAGGCACGCTAAACTCATGACAAACTAACCGTGAAACAAAGCAATAATAATAACAAAACAGGCTACAATATTGAAGGAACTTGCAATCGCGTCAGGAGAGTCATCCCAACGGTGATCAAGAAACTACTTCATTACATCGCCCATGAGATCTAATGAATCAATAACCAAAAGGCGTATTTTTCTTTTAATGTGAAATCTGAGTTGGTATATTGCTGACCTACCATACAGATGGCAGCACTAACACTCAACAACTGTAACGTTCTCAAAATTTTAACTGATGAGGACGACGCCTGCAGGTGTCAGACTTTTCGAATCAAAATAGGTGATCTTTAATTATCTAGTTTACCCTGACTATAAAGAACAAAAATGAAAAATAGAAATCAAGTATGAAGATATTAAAGTATGAAGTTTAAAAGATGCAAGTGATTAGAGGAGAACTATTAATTAGAATTGACAAAGTGGAAGAGGAGGTTTCACCTTGAAACCAGAGCAGTCGGTTTTCTTATTTACTCTAGGAAGGTAACGTGGAGGGGTTGGTGCAATGGGCTGGCTTTGGTCCAGCTGGGGGCGTCACGAGGTGCGTGACTCACCACTCATTAGCGTCACCCTCTGTCTCCCGACCAAGGTCCACCGAGGAAATCCTCAGCATTGCTGTGCTTTCATCAATCATTTCACTCCAATTCAAATCAAATGAGAAGAGGAGTCAAGGTTAACCCAGAGGCTAGCAGGCTTTACGCTGGTACTAGAGATCTACAGTTCGTTATTAACACGGCCCTGGAGTTTAGCATGTTTCGTATGTAGAATCTTGTATATGCCATATATTGGAGAGGATGTGAAATTGTTGGTATCACACCTATACGATATATCAGGTCGAAGATCCATCCCAGCACTGAATAATTTACGGTCTACTAAATTAACAGGAACCTAAAGACTAATGAGTGAAAAGCCTCAAAACCTGATCTAAACTAGCTATACTCTTAATAAACTTGAGTATGACCGAATTCATCGTATAACACTAAATATACTCTGGTGTGAATAGCCGATGTAACTGATAAGCATGTTACAACCACTTTGTTTAAGGGCTTTAACTCCAATTCCTAATTATTATTAGAGGAATTTTAAAATGATAATTCACTTTCTACGCAGTACTAAAATTATGAATATAAGAGTCAATTTTTCACTGAATATAGGTATCACCATACAAGTAATGTGGTCTGATCATAGCTAAAATGGGTGCGAAATAGTAGTTGAGTCACACTTTCCACTCCTAGAACAGCGCTAAACTAAAAGCTGGAAAGCCTCTAAGTGTGGACGCTGCAAATAAAAAAAAAATCCTACAGACATCTGTTTGCAGCTAGGCGCATCGAGAGGAGCCTAGCTGCAAACGAATTCAAACTGCACATGAGACAATTCCACCCACAACAATCATGGAATTACACCAGCACAGAAGAAACTGAAGGCTCACGTGCTGACTTATAACAGAAATTGCAACATGCCAGTTTAGATTTTTACTTTGTAAATTCTCTTTTAATAATATTAAGTGTTATATTCAAGTATTAGATACGATCGTTAAATAGTTTTCGTATTATTATACATATTAGTGTTAAAAATCACTTTGATATGGTAAAATGTAGACCACCGAAACGTGGAAATAATAAATTTGTTTCAAAAATATACAACAAATGAAATGGTGAGTCATTGCACCAAATTCCAATACAAATAAAACGAATTAATATCCTGTTAACATGCTTTAAACAAATCAAGTATTATTTAAATATAAAACTCATCATGAACTCAAATGGAGCAGGATTCAAAGCATTTCAATTCGTTTCATTTCTTTATAACATACTAAACGTGCAGAGATAGGTCAACCCGTTATTTTAATAATCAATTCTAGGAATTACTTATTACTTTGTAATTTTTTATTGAGTAAATTTATGACCAGGCTATTTCATTGAGCATCAACAGTAAGTAGGTTACGTGAATTCACCTTTCACAGCATCACACTCCTTAAACAACTAATAATACAAAAAGTCGACAATCAGTTTAAATAAGAAAAATTAAACATTATGAAGCAGAAACTACATGTGACGAAAATGATGTCATATTTATCAATATATCTAGTAGGTTATTAATAAAGGATGTTATGTTATGATAAAGGATAAATATTTAATGTAAAAATAACTACCTAACTATAAAAACATTTAATAAGACAATACTTTGACAGTTTTCATTGATAGCTAAAAAGATACGTGCCTTTTGTTCGAGAGTACTGTTAAGTACAAGTGCTTTATGATGATTGATGAGGAACTCATCACCACATCACGAATTATTTGACCATGGCTTAAGGCAGGTGCCGTACCTACATTTTTAGTGTAAGGCAATATTCCAAAATTAGGTCCTTTTGAAGAGCTGCATTGGAATTTTCCTCAATATACCAAAAGAAATGTAGAGCTTCTTACACTCTACTTCACTCATTTGTAAACTCAACGCTAAAATAAAATACATATATTCTAAACTATACCATATATATATAAAGATTTCACATAAACACGTGAAATCTTGTTTTCCCATTTCTTATTGTGGTTTGATCATTGATATATATATATATATATATATAGTTATTGGGTTAGTTCCACTGAGGTTAGTAATATTAGAATAATTAGTAATAATGTCCGTCATACCTCGTAAAGTTTCTGTAGAGCTCGACTGGTTTCGGGTCCGTCTGGTTCCCATCTTAAATAGTCACTTTCTCTTGAAGATTGGAACCAGACGGATCCGAAACCGGTCGAGCTCTACAGAAACTTTACGAAATATGAAGGACATTATTACTAATAATTCTAATATACCATATATATGCTGTCAAAAGGACAATTTTTGAATGTGTCCTCCACACTAGAAGTTCGCCCATCCCAGTTAAGTAAATACAGGCTTATATTTCAAGTTTAATCTATAGGAAAAAAAATAATACACAGAAAAACTACAACGATATTCATTCAAAGCATAACAGAGTGTTATGCAAATTATACAGGAGTGTTTTCTTTTAGTGTGATGAAGTTAGTGTTTACTTGGACTGAGGAGGATCAACATGTGAAGGAAGTTTCTAACACGAAATGTTAGATGATGATGATGGGATGATAATGTTGATTAAGAGCTGTATGAAGCGCAGGAAGACTATAGGTAAATGGTGCAGGTGCAGTAGAAACACTTACCTTGTTAAAGAAGTGAAGGAGCGATTGAGAAAGAGAAAGTGAATGGAGACGGCCTTGTGAATGTCGCGCAAGTTAGACAGAGAGGGTGCACGTAGAGGCGGAGAAGGGACTGAGTCAGTGATAGGGGAAACACGTTATCTCAGCCTTATCTGTTAGTGCGATAGAGATACCGCCAGCTAAATATCCACCATGGTAGACCTTCAGTCAGCCAGAGGCCATCCCACTGGCTTGCCATTTAACATGCGGTAACCAACGAAAACTCTTCCACTGACAACCAACAAACCTCATTCATTACATTGTATTCGGGGGAAAAAACAAACAAGCCTAGCAAAACGGAATCATACTTGAAATATTAATAAAGACTCTTACATTGTATTCATTCAATAAAATTATCAAAATAAATAAAACGAATGATTGTAAAATAGGTTATGCGCAAATTAAAAAACTTTTTAAAATATTAAAATCAATCGTGAGAAAGGAGTTATTAGGAAGACAAAACATTGTAATAAATGTCAACATACATAATAAATACATTGTTATGTCAAGGAATTCGTCACTAAGTAGGATATTGCTGTATTACTTCGATATTACATGCTTATTACATTCCCCCTCCCCCCTCTCACCCCTTCTTCCTTCTAAACATCTATATACCTAACCCAAGGAGATAACACTTTGAAAACATTACGAAAACTCACAACATGAAATGGAGAAAAAAGACTATGATCTTTCAACCCTAACAACCGGTCTTCGTGAGAGTCAAAAACTCAAAACTCAGTTGGGTTTTTAACTTTGAAGAAGATCGCTTGTTACGGTTGAAAGATTTTAATATTTTTTTTTCGCATTTCATATTGTGGTTTGATCATTGATTGTTATTTCACGGGTTTACGGGAAATCTTGTTTTTATATATATATCGCGAGATGTGAATTATAAACATAATCATGATAAAATAGTGTGTATAAAGCACAAGAAGACATTGAACAATGAAAGAAGGATCTTTAGACCAAAGAAACTGGCCTTCCCTGAGATACACTCGACTGACGAAGACAGTTGGTAGTACTTTTAAGATATACGAAACGTACATAGATAACTGTTCTCTTCAACGTTCTAATATGTACATATAAGTAAAATCAGAATGCATAAACAGTAAGGAAATATAGTTAAATAAAGGAAATCTCCTGTAAAAGAATTAACATTGCAAATGTTTAACGCAATAATTTTAAAAATATAGTGTTAACAATTATGAATAATGTTAACGTTAATAATAATGTTGAATTTCTTTTCACATTGACACAAAGTCTTATTTTAAAACACGATTTAATAAAAAATCGTATACGCTCTGTTCCTACTACATTAATTGGTTCTTAAAACTGTGACGTGACCAGAACTCTGACGTAAAACAAACATAATGCATCAAAATCAACTAAAGTGATAAAAAAAAAGCTGCTTATCAAATTAAAACTATTGTAGGAATAACTGAAATCGCTTAGAAGGTACAACAATGTATGGATTATTACCAATGACGAGTGTAACCAATGAAAACAGGGTCCATGACGTAAAGTCTAACTTAATACTGCTTCAAGGCTTATATTTCATTGAACTGATGTATTTTCATTCATCGCCCTGTTAGACACGGTTGTAAGTGTAGATATTACGCAAACAGGAATGACGTAACGTCATAGAGACATTAGATTTCAATTAGCAGTATAATTATTTGTTTTTTTTTTAACACATATTTCTGTTTTGCAAAAAATTCCAACTAATAATGAAGGCTGTTTTATATTGTGTTTTGTTATAGGAACATTGCAACTATTACTGGTCTTCTTAAAATACCAACATGTCCTCAATTTCTAATTTTTAAAAAAAAGGTTGATCTGGACGAATAGAGAAACCCAAAAACGAAAATAAAAAGCATAAACAGAGCCATACACTCATTATCATTCGTGTCAAAACATACTTGTAAGTCTTGTAAGCTCACGACTTGTAAGATTTGACAATAAACAAGTGAAATAAAAATCAACGTCCAAACTACTGAAAGAGATAAGAAAAGAAGATTAAAAACTTCTCACTATGATGTTTCTTCATCTTGTGTTTTAGTTGGGCGTTTGACTCCGCCCGCTTGTTGAGATTGAGAGATCTTAGTCTTTTTTTCCCCATTTCATATTGTGGTTTGATCATTTTTATGTTACATATGTATATAAGAAGATTTCACAATTAACACATAAAATAACAATCAATGTTCAAACCGCAATAAGAAATGGAGGGGGGGGGGGAGAACTGAGATCTTTCAAAGGACTTATCTATCGAAGTGGTCTTCGTGAGAGTCAAAACCCAACTGACCCAGTTGGGTTTTGAGTCTGAGGAAGACTGTTTCGAAAGTTCTAGCCTTTGTGTCTCATTTCCTATTGTGGTTTGATATACATATTATATATGTATATACATCAATGCCCAAACAACAGTAAGAAATTTAGAAACAGGACTAAGATGTTTTATGTAAAACAACTGGTCTTCTTCAGTCCTTGTATACTAGAATAATCTATTAGCCTGGAATAGTAGAATACAAATCTTATGTACTAGAATAGCTTATACTAGTGGCATATAGACTTTACATACTAGAATGTATACAACTCGCATACTGGAACATAGTTTTTACCTAGACTAGTTTCGTATACAGATTGTATACCAGAATGTAACCATACCTTACAAGTCGTGGTGCATATTCATAGCTTATACCTGCTGCATATACATTTTATATATAAAATATTTAAATCTAGAAAAATATATTTTCATTTAGATTTTTAAAGAAATTACTCTAAACCTTTTAGCGAAAAATATTTGCTTAACTGTTTTACCTTAAAATGAGCTATCAGCTAATAGAATTGACAACATATGAGCAAGGGAAAATTCATTTAAGAAAGAAGGTAAAGTAACACCTAGACAGAAGTCAATTACTGTACTCTCACAGTGGCAATTAGATTCCGGTTAGGGGAAACAAACCTGCGGTAACGCAATTACCTTTGCAATCAGCCTCCCTGGGTTCACCTTTAATATGTACACTCGCTACCGTTAAACACTGATATAAGGAGGCAATCAGCAGTCTAGCAAATACATTAGTGATGTGTTCCAAAAAACAAATTATTAACTGTGTAAAAAAGAAATCACAAAAAAAAGTTCATAAAAATAAGAAACCTTCAACTTACAGCTTTGTTTAACAAAAACAAATTAATCTGACGAAGTTTGAAAAAAAAATTACACATATTGCTTTTAAAAATGACAGAATAATAACTTCGAAACTTTTTTTATCATTCCTCATAACTGCTTGATTCTTAGTCTCCTGACAAAAATAGTTAATACAACACTTTTAGCTGGGTAAAATATTATGACAGGGTTGAGAAGCCATTTGGAAGATTTCATTTAAAGCAAAAATGTTTCGATTCAAACTTATGTAGCCAATAATACGTTACAAAATATTAGAATAATACAGCATAAGTTTATCAATCAGTAATTATAGTTTAATTAACTTAGTTTTTATTATTTTTTGTAGTATTAGTTTATTCAAAAACCCTGAGGATGGCCTGTACCAACTGAAACTTGTAGGAATGCTAATAATAGATCTAGTTTAGACTTCAAAATAAGTGATAGAATAGGCAAATAAAGTATTTGAAGAGCTAATATATATATACACCTGAAAAATAGAAACCTAGCAAGAAAAATTAGAGGGTCATCTAAAAACCATGTACCAATTATAAAAATGCAAGCCAACTATGTTTCAATGAAGTGATGCTTCAGAAATATATTATAAACTAAATCAAAAACAGAACTCACATAGAAGAGATCACAAAAAGTCACTACTTGATTTGGACTACCTCGTCATCAAACCGAATGATGTAAGTCGCTCATTCAAGCACTCCACTGATTGGAGTGCTTCTTCAATGAGATTTCATCTTCACATCAGTCCTCGCTTGTCATTGGAGCGAATCATATCATTCGGTCTGAAGACGAGGTGGTCTAAATATAGGAGTGACATTTTGTGATCAATTTTATATGTGTTCTTTCCTCGAATTTAGTACAACTATTACGTGCTATCGTTTCAATTAATTGATTATATATAGATATATATCAACGTATAACCACCGAAAGAGACTCAGAACTTTCTTCTAGTAGACGGCGCTAGTAGTTTTCTTGCTTATTTTAATATTAACTTGAAATAAAATACTCTAGCCCTGACAATGTCCCGATATTCGGTGAAACGTCAACTTGAATGCAATTTGTTATTTTAAATTGACCAAGCTGCCAAAAATCAATAAGGTCATACATATATACAATTGAGTAAAAAACATTCAGGAAAAGAGAAGGTTACGAGGACAGTGTCATCTAGAGAAGAAATAAATTAAAATAGGTCCTGTGAAAAAGAAATTACCGAACAAGAAATATGGACTTTTGCTGACCCGTCTATCACACTTTGAGACCACGACTGCATAATATGCCAAGGCACTAATTTATGTTTGAAACAGGGAATTGTCTAGTGACATTTAAGTATCCGTTAGAAATTAATTGCATCTAGACTAAGAATTTGAAAAATGATTTAACATGAAAACTCCTCAAGTTAGGATTCTCAGTCGTGACACTATCACATACAGTACAGGATGTCAAGGAAATCAAATTCAAATATTATTTAATTAAATTTAAGAGGTAAAATATTTGAAAGGACTATGTCATTTGTAATATATACTAATGACATAGTATATATAATGAAACGTATAAACTAATATATATGTTTTTCTGACATAACAAGGCAAGATCGAGAGGAAGAATACATAAAGATTGGATATTCATCTGTTGACTATTAAAATGAATTCTTTCTGAGGTAAAATGGATAAACAAACAAAAGTCTCCACACAAATGAAGTTTTATTCAACGCGTTTCGAACACTTTGTGTTCATCATCAGGAAGATACCAAAGATGTGGTGTTGACGGGTTGGTCCAGTGAAAACAACTCAGTTTGAGTTGTTAATTATTCTCATTATTGTCCTGATGATGAATGTGGTACATTCGAAACATGTCGACTAACTATATTGGTGATAAGCTTTATAGTTTTAATGAAGAGACGAGGAAGGAATTCTGGAAACTGGAGAAACTGTGTAAGAATCAAATACAAGCCAAATATGGGGAGTTATTTAACAATATATGTCTAAATGAAGGACTGCTTCCAACATTTACATATATATATCTAAATTTTGGTATCAGTGCTTCTATAAGGCATAAATAATTGTAAATAACACCAAAGATTGTTGATACCTGTTTCTTAACAAGCTTCTCAATTGTTCTAAATAACACATTCGCTATTTCGTCGAGACAGTAAAGTATATTTGCTGTAGAAAACAAGTTTTGAATAAGCAACATTCATCATCAAGACGTGAATACTTTCTTGGGAGAATTTTCCCGTGAACGAGAAAACGGGATTCTGTTATTCAATTCCATTAGTAAAATGGTATATAATTTGACTTACGTTATGACTTCAGACTTTCTGCAAAGTTTAGCGATACTCACCTGAAAAAGAAAAAAATAATTATTAGCAAATGAAGCTGCACTACATTGCATTACATCATTTTGTTATTTTTATATAAGAGTACCATAAACGATGCTTACATTGTGTTTACTAAAAGTCATATTCTCGAAATACAAATTACATTTTAGTTGCCTAACTTTAAGTCTGTTCTTCTTCAGCTATATCAAGCAGAGTTTTTTATTTCTATTTTACATATTCTGTGAAGCTTTCAACTTGGCATTCGTCTTCCCAGTATACCATTTCCTTTCTCGAGGACGACCGTTAAAAGGTACGAAATCGGAAGTGAGTCCAAGGGACTAGTTTTCATTCGTGTAAATTTCTGTTTTCAGAGTGCATGTCAGATATACATACACACAGTGAAAACAGAAAGAAACACGAATGAAAAATGGTCACGAGTATTTACATTCAATATGGCCCTCAGGAAAGGAAATCGAAAGACAAGAAGACGAAAGCCAACTCATACGGATATATGTTAAAAAAGTTAATTCTGCTTATACATTATAGTACTGACTATTATATATATATATATATATATATATATATATATATAAACCAATTAAAAAAAGATAGCACACATATAGACACAGGAATAACTCACTTCTATATTTCGACCATCGTCGTCATCAGGAGACGAAGAGTCCCGCAGGAAGGCAGAGCGGTGACCCCGCTGAGTATATATATACGAATGTTTTCCTTATCTCGACCACATATATTTAACACTATTTTTCTTTTTTACCGAGGTTTGCCTACATCAAACCTCGATAAAAAAGAAAAATAGTGATATATATATATATATATATATATATATATATATATATATAAAGATTTCACAACACGTGAAACAACAATCAATGATCAAACCACAATAAGAAATGGGAAAACAAGACTATGATCTTTCAACCGTAACAAGCGGTCTTCGTCAGAGTCAAATCCCAACTGCCAGTACAGCTGAATGCGCAAATAACGTGTCTAGTAGTGCCTAGAGTCTCAAGTACTGCACACATCATGTGCGCATATTTTAACCAATTTATTTCAGCTAAGAAGTGTAACATTCGAGTATACTTATATAATCTTATAAGTATACACTAATGTTACACCACCTCTTAAATGAAACAAATTGGTTAAGGTATGAGGAGATAAGTGTGCAGTATTTGAGACTCTAGCGCTATTAGACACGTTATTTGCGCATTTAAGTGGAGTTTTAAATCAAGGACTGCTTGGAATGATGATAGGTCTGTGCCACTGCTCGACTATTATGTTATATCACAGGATGTACAGCTAGGACGGTTCACGACAATGTCACTAAGTTCTTAATATATAGTGCTTCTTCACAGAACGGAACCTGGTTGCCAATAAAACTTGTTGGGTAAAAAAATACTCCAGTCTATTTATATATACATACGATATAAGTAACAAGAGTTTTTATTAAACACGAGAAATAAAAATAAACAACATTAATTAATTCAGAAATAAGATTAAGATCATTTAACGAAAATAACTCATTCACGTGAATTAGAAACCTTGCTAGAACTCTGAAGAATGGTATTATTTATAAAATTCCGTGTAAATGTTGCCATAAAGTATACATAGGTAGGAAAAACTCATTTGAATGTCGTGACTAACAAGTGACTTGTTTTTTTTTTCATCAAACACTTCCAAGGGTTTGATAGAGGTATACTAACATTTACATTTATATTACTAAACTGTAGGAACAAGCTATTTGAATATGTACTAGTATGTCTCATTTATGTTACACCTGTAATGACGTCATTGGCACGATTAGTACTTCTGGCACTATTCCTATTACTTTAATGGCCTCTGTAAGCAGCCACTAAACCAAATCAACATCAATATCGACTGCCTTGACTAGGTCTATGTGGGTGACTCCTTCATCTTCTTTAAATGATATTAGAGAAGATGATATTTGTGATATTTGCTATAAATTTATAGCAAAATATTCAAATGAAAATATTTTAAAAACACATGACTCAAAAAAAATTGTCGATTACAGGTTTCAATTATACTGCTTTTATTTTGAACTTTATCATGTAGAGATCATCTAGGGCTTTAAAAAACTGTTAGCGTGTATTTATTTCCATGTTGATATTCACCTATCAGTTACTTAGCTGTTCTTACCGCTAAGTTTTTATTACTGATTACTTTTGCTTAATGATCGGACTGCCACTCCTTGCCTTTTCACTTCTTGAAGGCTTTGGTGACATTACCCAAAATATTTCTAACCTGCTTGAAAGACGAATAGAGAACTATAATCAGATTTACAGAACACAGTGAAACATAATTGAAAAAAAAAAGGTTAGGTCATCAAAACAAAATATAAAATATAAAATTATAAAAGACGGTGATGGTGACGTAGTCAGATAAGATCAGAGGAAAAGAATGTCCCTTGACTGAAGGACTGGTAGTCTGTAAAAAGTTTCATGACTTGTGGTGATATTTCCCAAACTTTATATAATATAACGTATTATTGCATTAACCGTTACAATGTTACTACCAGCTGGAATTACTTTGGCAATAGTAACCTCTAGACTTCACAGTGACGGCTTTAAGCTTGGTCATGGAGCTGTAGAAGTTGAATATGATAAGGAATGCTCAAGAAGGAAACGATATTTCGCAGATATTAAAAATTACGGAAAGCATGGTAATATCAGCATAAACAGACTATCCTACAAGGAAAAAAAAGATGAGTAGCTGTTAATCGTTCTGAAGGCATCCATCCTGCTTTAGGTCATCAAACAATAAAGGTCATTTTCATGATGAGACCACAGAGTAACTTTAAGAAAAGATTTCTATTTCAATAATACGAATATAAAGGTAGTAAAGAAAAGTGAACGTTTCCTCCAAAGGTAACGTTACAACATTCACGTAACACATCACGCTTCTTGCTAATTAAACTCATCGACATAAAATAGTGCTTACTTTAGATATAAATAATTGGAAACACCTGGAATTAGTGTGACATAGGATTGACATCGCCCGAGGCTGACGAGCAGTTAAAACGACCAAGTGTATGTGGGAGTGAGAAGAAATTATATGACAACAATGATTTAGAGTGAGACAGAATGAGATGAGAGAGGTTATAAAAAGATATAAACATCTTCTTGTAGATGGTTTCGTTCTCAATGAAGTTGATTTTATGTTTTAAAATCCGATTCATTCAAATATACATGTATAACAAGATTTCACAATAAACACAGGAAATAACAATCATCGTTCAAACCACAATAAGAAATGAGATACTAATATCTTTCAAACGTAACAAGCGGGCTTCGTCATAGTCAAAACCCAACTATTGTGGTTTGAATGTTAAATATACATGTGTTCTGGCTATGTACAATGAGCTTCTTTTGTAGACTCGCTCGAATAATATTGTTATTAAAAAGAAGGCAAAGTTCTTCAGGGGACAATGCGCACGCGCGAGACCTTTCATTATGCATACTCCTTTCCCCATAGCAGTCATTCAGAGATGACTCAGTCCCAATACACATGTTTTGAAAACGAATGGTCCGTGGGTCATTTCGACCTCCGTTCATAAGTCGTAATGTTAAAAAGCCCTAGTCTTCAGCAGTATGGACTAATGAAACTATAATGAAATACAGTTTTTAGATGAATTCAATGTGACATTTCCGTAGTATCAGCATTGCTCTTTCAAATGATATTTAGTTCATTTCGTTGTTTCAGCTCCCTTTAAATGCTTTCCCCACTTTATTTTCCAAGCCTGGAATCGTGAACCACAGAAAGTCGATAGTCAACACCACAAAAAACTGTATATCCAATTAGAAGGCTTATGGAAAATGGCGGTTTATTCAATCCAGAAAATGAGATTTTATTTGATTAAAGATATTCGCATCAAATCAGAGCACAATGGCGGTTATCTTAATGAAAACTTGAGGTATATTATCAAGAACTGTCCAATTTAGTAACAAGAGAGAAGGCATTTAGAAAATGTAGTAGGAGACAGAGTTTCAACTTATCAGTATATTTTTCAAAATAAGGAATATAAAAATTATTTCCTACATTATATATTATATATATATAAAAAAATATATAACATACACACACACACACACACACACACACACACACACAAGAAAGTCACTACCAAGAAGTCGTATTCACAACATTTTCAAATCTATTAAAAGTGAGTTCTGCTATTGATGTTCGGTACATTGCAGAAGACGACTTTTTCCTAGTTACGATATTTATATGTTAAAAAAATCTTAATGTTTCCTTCCAATTGGCTTTTCATTAGTCAGAGACTGTTATCGTACTAGACAACACGTTATGATCCTTTGCTATATGATTATATGGTTAAAATTATAAAATCATATGCAAGGTGAAAAATTTAAAAAAGAAAACAAGTTTGAACCTACAATAAAAATGGTACGCATTTTTTCTCTTGTATCTTTAATACATTTTAAAGTATTGTGAAAATAAAATCGTGAACAAGATATTAAAGAAAATGAAATTGTTTCGTTCATATGGAACTGAATTGAATTACTGAAGTTAATTTTCTTTAATGGTTGGCGCACGTTTTTATTCTCACAACAATATTATCTACAGATAAAAGAAACGTTTAGTTTTAATTTATTCAAAGTGCGTTTATAATTTTGTAAGGTATCCAATACATCAAGTCAATTTTAAAGCAATTTTGCTTGAAATACGAGGCATAACCTTTTGACATTTTGACAACACGAGAGGCCTTTTGATTAATGCAGCAAGGACTAGACCAGTGGCAACAATACATATCAAACGTTTGCATCCGTAGGATACTCTTGATCTCGTTAGGAAGGTGATCAAAAACGACTCAATTATAACCTTTTACAGTGATATAGCACAAAGAGAACAGAGGATTTCTACTTAAACAATATATTAAGAAGATATTGAACGCGTTTAAATGTGATGGTCACTCTGGAGACAACCATAGATATTAGTGATGTCTATTTGAAATACATTAGTAGTACGAACTTAGAAATTGGTTCTGAAACCACAAATGCGGAATGTACTAATCTATTTCAATATTGAGGTTATTATGCCTTAGCTTAATAATAAGGTAGTGTTATTTTACTTAACATCTATATTTTAATCAGACTTTAATCTTAGTACTAATCTCAGTCAATAGTAAAACTTGTAGTGATAAACTTTAATACAAATTATATTTATAAAATTACCTCAATATGAGCCAGTTAGGGGAATGATTATTGTTAATTTTCAGAGTAGTGCGTAATCATTACAAGAAAGCTTCAGATTGTCTGAAATGAATGAAGTATGCGATTTTCTTAGTAAGGGTTACTCAAGCTGCTCCTGATACTGAGGGTCTTTTTATCTCAAAATCCACTTCAATTCACTTCTCTAGACATTATACACAGAAATATATTTCAATACTTTGGTTTATTATCCGTATCAATCAAATTTTCAAGTTATCAGATAATGCATTCACTGTGTTTTTATCTTGATTATTTCGTAACAAATATGTATGTACAAACACGAAGCTTGTGTTGCATTAAACTTGCGATAAGGCTGACACACGAAATACTGCTGCTGCATACATTCACTTGATGCAGTTTAAATCTTGCGAAGTCTTTTATGGATGACGCTTGCCAGAAAAAATGTGTAGAGAATAAAATTAAAAAAAAATTGAAGAGAAGCGTATTCTCAAAGAATTAGCTAAATTGATTGAATCGTTAAGAACTACTTTGAGCAGTGCGGTGAAGGAAGTACTGGAGAATGCTTCTACAGCCATATTGACCAATGTAGGAGGACATTTCCTCCTCCTCAGCAGCTACTCACATACTAATTAGCTTGACTGTCGTAAAATCGCCAACCCTTCGCCATTGAGTCAGATGAACACGTCAGTGTGCAGGAAACACATCCTGAATCCCAAAGAGGCCATTTATATGCCCGGCATTGCTGTTGAGAGAATCGCTCCGTTTTCAGTCTCTTTAGACCGGATTAAAGACTGTTAAGTTTGAAACTCTAAACACGACTGGAACAGCGCTGCAAACTTTAAGTAACCTAAACGATGCTTATAAACTCAAAAACCTTTAAATGCCTTTATATGATATCTTTTTTTATTTTTGGGTCCACGATGAACTGTTTTACTTCATCATTCAACCTATGTTGAATCTCTGTAAACTAAGAACTTATTCATTAATGATGTATAGTGGAGAATACTTGTTGTAGTATGAGAAAGGTCCAAGTCAAACCTATACCTATGCAATAGACATCAATGAATAACAATAACTACATATATACGAGTTTTAACAGCAGAACATACTGCGACATCTACTGTAATTAGCAATGCAGTAGCTAAGAACGCATTCAGGAAAACATTTTATTAAAACCATTTAGCCTATAGCTGTGGAATATAGTAACAACGAATGGATTCAGCAAATCTGCACAAACATAAGTTGAGTAATTAAAAAAGTCATGTTTGGTCTAGTTTACCCGATATCAAAAGATCATACTTCTAATATAAGCTCTTAATGAGTAACTAAGAGACTAAAACAGTAGAAAAATCACACAAAATAATGCTTCATTTAGAGCCGAATCATATGAATCCTAAAAACAATTGAATTTGATGTATTGAAAAAAGTTTTTCAAATATGTAACAAGGATTTCAAGGAAGTTTTAAGAACTTTAGGTGAATTATAGTCACTTTCGGTCAATATTCAGTGTATGTTTACTTTCGTGAAAGTAATAATAATTTAGATAATGACGAATAGTGAGGTATTGTTTGGAGAAACAAGAAGAACGAGAAAAAAAAGGAAAAATCTAGATTTATGTAATTACAAACTGAGGAATTAGATAAGGAGAACAAGTTGAATTAAAAATTAGGTTTAGGTTTAGAAGAAGATGTTTTGAACTCACCATGTATGCGATGAGAGGAGGAGACGATCTCCAAGAATCCCACGAACTGATCATGCCGCCACTGTCAAAAGAGCAAAGGGAAACAGGCAAGGATGTGAAGAGAGCAGAGGGCGGCAGATAAGATTGACAGCGCGCTCAAGGTCTCGGGTAAAGGGCAGCGGCGTTTGGCCAGATGGCAGTGACAGCGCGCGGCATCCTTGTGTTTCTAGTAACCCCGAACTCCGTGAATTCACCATTGTAAACACTCTGACCTCTAGCCTCAATGGAAGCAAAACTCACTAATACCCGCCCAATGTACTTAAATTACAAAAGTTAAAAATGCAGTGTATTACATCGGTGTTTTGAATCTTGTACGAATCATGGCACGATTATTAAGTTATTGCCACTCCATGTTTTACAATGCGATACATCTGTAAGAAGATATGATTCGCAGTTATATTTTCATGATACACTCAAAGGTCATATTTAGAACTAAAGCTATTAATTACACTTCATAAGTAAAACAAGATTCACCATCAAGGAAAATATAGTAATTGCAGATAGGTAATAATTAATAAACACGCAACAGGTATGTGATTTCCTTTTGATTAAATTATGATATTATAACGTAAGCCACATTTTACTAAAACAGTCAAAACAAGCCAATAATGTTAGTTCAATCTCAGAAACAGAAAAAAAGACAAATACTTTCATTTATTTTTCATTAATTTCGTCTGCACGCCATCTTGGCGGAAAACAGCCAGTCCACTACTGCTACTACTACAACCTTGCCCACATGCTAAAACCTTTACAAACAAGGCAGATACAGAGAACAACCAGTCGACTACAACTTTAACCTTGCTTCGTCTTAAAGGAAGGCTTAAAGAAGACCTCTACAAACAACACAACGGACAGACCTAATGCTGCAGTATATTACATTGTTGTGGTTTTTTTTTCTCTTATTTTTGTTAACTCTTAAAAAGAGTTATCCATTCTTTTAAATAAACCTTTAATGATTCTTCCACAGGTTTATCTACGGAAACTTTGTTAAAAAGCAATTTAGCCAATCTTACAACTGTTTAACAACAACAACAACAACAAATAATAAAGAAAAGGAAATGAAAAGATAAATAACAAAAAATTTCATCTGATATGGAAACAAGTAAATGATCACCAAAGGTTTAATATTGGAGAGTAAGTTAGGAAACTATATCCATCCTACATCTCTTTATTTGACCCCGCTTATTTTACAAAAACTTGGTATATTTCTTTAGAAACTTTATTTCAACTTCCCTACATAATTTACTTTAGACAATGCACGTCATTTGCAGTCCGACGTTTGGCTGACAGATTCACAATAAAGAAATCACAGATTTCTGTTCAACAAATCTTCATGGATTCATTCATTTTACTATATTGAAGTAAAGCATTGAAAAGATAATTCGATTCGAGAATTTTTTATTGATTTTGTGTGTGTGTGTGTGTGTGTGTGTGTGTGTGTGTGTGTGTGTGTGTGTGTGTGTGAGTGTGTATGTGTGAGTTGATAAATGTGTATAGTAAGTTGTGTTCAGGCTGAAGGTTACAGTATTTTATGGATTAATAATAGGAAAATTAATCATTTATTTTACAAAAATAATAAAAATAGCAAAAAATAGTAGCACTTATTTTACATAATAGCAAAAAATAGCGGATACATTCCACTATGGGAATATTTTCCTTCCCATTATGGGAATTTAGTTTCAAGTATTTGGCCAAACTGCAACCTTGGATGATTGAAATTATCTAAGTTAGTCATAAGAAACTACCATAAAACTTATATTAGAATAGTTAAAAAACAATTATATATAGCATAATAGGCCAAAAAAAAGATCAATGATGTCGAACATTTATTATCAACATCGAAGAATGATTAAACTTTAATATGGTTTAAAAAATTGGAAAGTTGTTCATTTGTAAATCAGAAATAACCTTATTTAGTAATGTAGAACATTCCAGATTTATTGAAACATTTATTTCTATTTGAAACATAATTCTTGTGTTTACATATATACAGTAAGAAATGACTATGCATATGGTCCTACATGTAGGATTCTATTAAAAACATTACCACATAGAAATGAATTTCAATCCCATTGCTTAAATAATATTGCGCCTTTTAGAAATTATTCGACAGTTTGAATGATTTTATTTTGCTCACAGATCCGCGTATTGTTCAGTCGACTGTCTCGCTATAGCAGAAGTAGAGAGTTCGGCATGTATAAATCGGTAGGAGAGCCAAAGCTCCTTTATTCTCTTCAATTGTTATAATTTCCTTTCAAACCATAATTAGTATAAGCGGTTGCGATTGGTTGCTGGGAGAGGAGTTAGACGTTTATACCTGCAAAAGCGAGGACGGCATGCATAGAGCACAATGATTTAAGAAATACGAATCCATTGTTTTTGCAAGCTTGCTCCATGGCGACTCCAATGCAAAGGTGGCTGTCCTTGGCAGATGAAGTAACAGGTTGCTTTCAAAGGGCCTTTCTCTTAACACCTCCTCTTATCAGGGCCTTTCTTTCGTAATGATGATGGCATTCCATTTGCCTGTCTCCACCTCTACTCCTCAATAGCCTTCACCCTTGTCTTTAACTCTCCCGTCCACACTTCCCCCTATCATGACGTCAGCTCTCATCAACACATCTCCTTTCCTTCTCTACACAACTTCACCACTCATCTCCTATCCTTTTTTAACCACCGAAACATCACACCACTTTACATCCCATTTGTGAACTCCCCTTCCCTCCCACAAACTAAAAACTCTACAGAATTTAAAAATTTGGTAATTACCACAGACTAACAGTAGCACTAGTTGAGGAAAACCATAATTTATAATATGATCGTAGCATAATAAATTTAAGAACGAGAACCTCAATCAAAGAATAGCTTTGTCAGTGCGTACTTGTCATGTTTGTTTACATGAGCCTGGGACATCACAAAAACAAATATCGCAATTGCCTACGATATATGCTTCCTTATTGCGTCATTCTCTTAAATAATAGAAAATATTTACAGAACAATCTGTCATACAAAATATAACCTGAATAGTACCAATTAGATAACAAATGAGCCTATAACGGTAATACTATTAAAAAATATAATTTATTTCGTTATTGTTATGAAACATCACCATGTTTGTTAATAATTCTTTTAATACATTTTTCTATTTGGTTAGTAATTATTCTTCTACTCCTGAAAGAGGTGAAGTCTTAAGAGGGTTCTGTCTATTTCTTTTAGAAAGAAAACATTACATCAAAATGTGATGGTATATTGACTATTCCACTTTTGAACTACATAGAGGAAGTTGTCAAAAAAAAATTGTTGGGGAAATATTTTCAATCTAATTTAAATTTTCAACAATTTGTATTTGGATGAGGAAAGCATTTCGACCTAGGGAAGGTGTTCATACATTGAACTCTCACAGTATCGTCTACACAAACTCCTTACTAAAGAATGTTACACCTCAACCTTTTCTTCTTTATTAATTCCTTTTGAACAGCTTCTGCGTTCCATTACTAACTCACATTGATTTTAGTGTAATGTAATTAGTATACCGTACTTCCAATTATACAGCATCATAATTACAAAATTGTGAAGTTTTAAGTAACTTTTAAGTAACTTTAGTGACCAAAATAACTAGAACATAAATGTTCCAAAGAACGAAAGTACAAAGTTTGGGAAAAGAATGGAAATTTTAGAGAATACAAGGAGTTTCCACAAACATCTATTAAATAACTACTTCGAGTATATGAAGTAAGCTTCCGATTTCTAAGCCATGTGATGGCTTAAATTTACGTTAAGTTTATGATGCAGTTGAATGGGTAAGTAAGGGAAGGAGTCCCAGATTGCAGGAAAGAGTCTAGGTGAGGGATATCCAAATTCCAAGCACATTTCGATCGGCCAGGCAATCATAAGTCCGTCATGAGCAGTCACAACCAGGATGGTCCGAATAAATCGTGGCCTGACAGGCAAGCCAAGTGCCGGAGACAGCTTCAAGTGGCAACATAAACCTACGTGAAGTTAAATAAACATCTTCTAAATAAAGAGATAATTCAGTGGCAGTCCCACAAGAGGACACAAATAGGCTAATGATTGACCCTTTGTAATAACATATATTTGTAATGAACATTTTACACTGTAAGTCCTAAATTTCGCCTAACTCAAGAGTATTTAGAGTAGGGATCATTAACGAGTACCTGGCAAAGTACAGACTCGGTACCGACGGCTTAACGTCTTCTCCAGAACCACCATCGTGAAATTGAGAGTTAGAGTGGATCGAACCCACTCTGCCAGTCCAGAGAAAAGTACGTAATCACTGGGCTACCCTGGTCTCTTTAAATATGTTACCCATAAATAGCTGTTCTAGTTTTTAAACTTTGTTTTGTTAAAATAAATTTAGAAACAGTTCGCATTAAATATGAAAGAAATTATACACTAAAAGTGCTACTTTCATTTCTGAGTTAAGCAGTGGTAAGCCACGTGCCAAATAGCCTCAGGTATACCGGGGACCAAATGATTTTATACGCAGAAAGTCAAGTAGGGATGTTCGTTTATGAAACTTTATGAAACAATATGTAGTCTTCAATATAATTCAGTTTGACTTGTTCTGTTAAATTAAAGAGCGTCCGCTGGGTGTTTTTGCTTGAAGGTAATGCGATTATTGTTTCAATCATTTCCGATGTGCTCAGACTCTGAGAACGCTTCTGTTTCCCCATATTAAGCTGCCTGCCTTTCTAAAGTCGCTTATTTTCAGTATTCTCTCACTCTTGCTGACTTATTGTACCACCCTTCTACACCCACTCCTCACATGTCTCTTCACTCTTTCCCATATCGAATAAGCTCAACATTAACTTTAAATTTACTTCTTATGTATAATTACTACATTTACCTGTACTCTTATCTCTACCTATAAAATACTAACTTATAACATTAAAGTACTATAATTTGTAAAGTGGGTTGTTAATACCACGGAAGGTATTTGCCACAGCATTCAAATAATCTACTAACTTAATTGGTTCATTTGATCTTGCGTTAGAAATCTATAGGAATACCTTCATTGTCATGAGAAAATTTAATTAAAAATCAATTGACGACGAAGCTTTTCAAGCAGTTCTGGGAATGACATAAACGTACGACATAGTACCACAGATTTCTAATAACGCATGTCACCTTATATTATTAGAATAGAGATTTTTACGACCAGGCTTGTCATATCCTTTTTATACCAAATATTATCTACAGATTTTTTTCAAATAACAACAAAAACACAAAAATAAACTAGGTGTGCAGCTGGTTTATGCCAGGGATTTTGAAACAGAATGACTAACTCTTATTAAAATTACGCAAAACTTTGAAAAGAATGAATATTCTAGATAACTATTTGAATGAAGTCCCTTCAATGTTACCGGTAATTTTAAATTTTAGAAATTTAAGTCAAAAGCGTTGTGGTGAGCCTGTATGGAACAGTTTATTGGACCTTAATGAATAGTCGGTAGTCAGGTTTGTTGGTTCGCCGCACAGAAGATCTTTGATTGTCACATGCAGTAGCTGACAAAACAACATTTCTCACCACATACATTTATTCATAAGTCACATAGAATAACAAGGAGGGCAATAAAGGAAACATTATGCGACACATAAAATACTTAGCTTGACTAGATCCATAAAATAGCCTGATGGGAACGGTAGAATAGCTGACTGTGACACATAGAATGGCTTGATTGGCAGCATGGATTGGTTTGGTGCACCACATAGAATAGTTTGGTCTACTGTAAAAACAACTAGGCGAATTTGATTTTGCTTACCACATTCATTACACCAGGCTTAAAGAAGATTGATGCCAAGTAATTTTTTTCGACCAAGCGTCATCCTGGATATGTTCTATAGGCAATTTACTTTAAGGGGAGGACTGATTTGCTTGGTACACAATAGTACTAGGCAGTTGACATGTTTAGACAAGACCGCTCGATGTAAGCGTGCCGGGTACTGAACGAAAGCAGGAATGAAAGCTTTATGTCTTACCTGACATCCAACTCATTTCCTAGCTGTAAACTTGCGACTTACCCATTCAAAGATGTTATTACTTATTGAATACACTCCATTATGTATTTAAAAACAGTATTTCGTAACTCCAGAAAAACGAAAATTATTATTTAAACGAATTCTAGTCCACAAATTAGCAATTTAGATACAAACTGGCAATTATGAATTCATGAATGAAGAAGTTGTAAAAAATAAAAACATTTTAACATGAAGAAGAAAGAAGAATCCTCTGAAATATTCTTTTCTGTCAACATAAATAATAATTTCTTTAGATGAAAAAAAAAACAATGAAATATCTGAACAGCAAGATAAAAATTTGAAAGATGTTCAACCATTGTGGTAAATTTAAAGCAAATTCGTATTTGTTATCGTAAAATTATAATTCAGTTTTACGAGTTTTAAAATATATTTTCTTATTCCTTAGTTTGTAATTTATTAAAGTTTTACTTTTTGTGGTTGGTATTTTTTTCTTCGTCTTAACCATTGTTCAAGATAAACTACTTTAGAAGAAACCTGTTAAACTTCTCTGATAGAATTGATTTAGGCAAATCTACGCTTGCATGCACTTTAAAGACTCCTGTATGCCAAATGTCATGTTCTGTGACACATGAAATGAAATGTGGGAATTATCAGAAGTTTAGACGCTAAAACTAAACTAGTTTTAACAGAAAACAAAATGAAAATGTTTTTTTAAATTCAATTTGATATTTATAAGAAATTCGTAGATATCATGTAATTATAATGGAAGACAATATTACTCAGAAAGTCTAAATTACATAGCAAAAACTTTTGGTGATTTGAATGATAAGAAAAGCGACTTAGATATGTGTTATTTAAATCAACTTATTGAATTAAAATCTCGGCAAAACTTTTGAAACTATTTACTTTATCAATTGTTTAAGTTACGTTCGGTTTGACTTATGCTAAGTCAATAACAATGACTTTTAAATAAACTGCTCGAAGTTGTTCGGTTTTCAAAGTGTCATTCAAGTCGGATAGTGGATACTTTTTGCAGTTTTCTTAGATTCTAGTTTAGACAGATCTACATTAAAGAGTTTCTTAAGTTCATTTCCTTCATATCTGCACACTCTTAATTGCTAAACTTTTTCTCTTCAGAGTTTCATGTCTATTCTTAATAGACAGCACACTCTGTTCTTCAATGGGTTTTCTTTTTTTCTTGATTGAATTGTGGGGGGGGGGGGATGTCTAAATTACATAGCAAAAACTTTTGATTTGAATGATAAGAAAAGCGACTTAGATACGTGTTATTAACACACATAAATGTGTTACATATATGTGTTATATACATTATATACATATAATAATGTATATGTTTAAAAATAATTAAATTAACTTACTTCCAATTAAGTTTTGTTAAAAAATTTCAAGTTCCATTGACAGACAGAAAAGTAGGTAAATGTAAACAAAATTAGGTAGAGCCAAAAAAAAAAAAAAAAAAAAATACAATATCTACACTTTGTCATTGAACTATTGACCTACTATAAATTTGACCTTCCGAAGACCTTTCCCGGGTCAAACTAAAAACTTACATTAAATAAAGCCGTCGAGCATTCATAGCAAAACATATGTAATTAAAAATGCATTATACAGGGTGTCCATAAAGTGTCGATACATAGGGGATGTGACTATTATATTTATATTAGTTTTTCTCCTCAGAATGAAGTTTGCGTTGTCTCAAGAAAGAGGGAACTGATTTGGTACTCTTAAGAGTGGCATCTCCAGTTTACCTGTTCTATTAAACTTCTAGACTAATTTCCCAACGGCAGTAAAACAAATTGATTACTGATGGTCAAATTCTTCCACAATTTTTGTATAAGAATTGGTAAACTTACGAGTTCTACGCTGTGATAAGGAGAGAGTCCTTCAGGTCCACTACATTGTATGAATTCAATTAGTTTTCTATTTTGACAGCGTTATCTCAAGAGGCTAACATTCTGATAATAAAGTAATATATAATAATTAAAATAGAAGAAACCCAATGCACCCAAACTTTATGGGCACATTATACCTTAGAAAGCTTAACTTCACCCGTTCCTCATTGACCCCTCATACTCCAGTATTTTACTCTGAAATTTTTTTTTCATAATTTCGTGAATTCCTTAGACAATTTGTAGGAAAAAACACTCACATTTATCCTAACTAGTCAATAATTTTAAAATATCAATGTTAGTAAATATAAAATACAAATTAAAAAAGAGAGATGATACAGTATAACTTGTAAATAATTTTAAAATAACAATATCCGTAAACATCAATTACAATATTAAAATCAAAATGTCTTTAATTTATTATTAGTATGTAAATTTTATACTACATTGTTATCATTATTTCAATTTTTTTAACATATCATTATTTTATATTACTATAATTTTACTGTATTTATGAGTAAGGCTGGTTTTAAAATGTGTTAAGGAAGGATATTTTAGCATATGTAATATAATTCATGGGCGTTTTAAAAATGAATAAAAAATTTGGGGATGTTCAGGATTCTGGGGAGTGGAAGGAATGTAACCTCCACAAACAAAGGGATATAGTAAATTATGATACGTCGTCATGACATTCTTAATTTAAATGGGTTATGATGGTAACAACTGGATTAATATTTTTTTTCATTTTACGAAGTTTAGAAGGGAAATGAGTTGAAAGAGACGAAAGGTATTTGAAGAGCGTTTCCGGTGTGTTTTCAGTAGAATGAAGTAAAGAGCGGAGAAGGTCACCGAGGTGGTCTTTCTAATTGATGTGGGAGGGTAAGAGCGCCGCGGCGTTCTGTATGCGATTCAGAAGTCAAAACACTAAACTCTCAGTGGGCAATCCTTGCATATTTGTCCACCGCCATTCCAACTGTTTCGCATTTGGTCCGAGCCATACTTTGCATGAGAATGCCATGCAGACTCTCTTGAGAACAACAGTCGAAACGATTATATCAATGTGCATGTGCCATGACCTGAGGTAATAATCAGACTGCACATCAACAACCTCCAGACTAGTAATGAAACCATTTCGATTCGTCTACAGTCCCTCCCATTCGACCAGCCTATCTTTAAGGATCCTCAATCATTTTCATTTGACGAAACTGTTGTTTAAATATGCAGTCAAACCCTTCCTAGACTGACAACCCATTCACGGCTCAGCGACATATAATAAATGACCAAAGGAATACGAAATATTACTATTACGAAATATTAATCCAAACGAAATACTACAGAAATTTACTTACTGACACCACTATAACAATAGTGTAGTGGTAGATTAACTCTATAGTACTTAGCACTTATAGCACTAATAGTGTAGTGTAGTAACTCAGCAGCGGTAGATTCGTGACCTGGAGTTACTAATTACAACATCCACTATTGCGAGCAGAAGGATTCATTGGCGGTTAGTCTACTACTCAAATATACAAATAAGTTAACGCATTGCCAAACCAACGCATAATGAAATTATTAACCAACGCTGATTTCTTTTAATTTGGCAAACATATTCAAAGGATTTGACAAATATACAATCTACGTACAAATAGATTGAAGAGTGAACTTGTATTTATATGAATATATACTGAATATGAAGTAATTTATTAATATGAACTGCAGGCCTCTTGACGTGGAATGAAAACTGGCAATGACGCTGGCCTAAAATTAAAACTGGTTCCAATGAATATGGAATACGCATTCTACCGTTAGAACATCACTGGAACTGAAAATCTGTAACTGTGGGTGTCCGTAACAGATTTCAAACAACAATTCTATTAATATATTATATTCCTGTTTATATTTACGGAAAACATCAGTTCCATTAAATACAGCCGTAATAGCATTATAATAACTAACAATTCACCGCATGCACACCGTAAACTCTTCGTCTCTAACTCACATTGCATTTAACATGTAATATATAGTGCCGAACTTCAAAAAAACGTCAAACACTGGAGACCTGATGTTTACCCTCCCCCATTACAGAAATCTCAAGTATCAAGCAGCATCCTTTGTCTAGTTATTTGAGACCATTAGTTTTGAATTGTTTGGAAACAAATAATTCAAAATTTTAATATTACAAATAAAAATTTGGGAAAGTAAAAATGTAGGATAACAATTAGTGTCACATTCTGAAGTTGCATGATTACAAACTAATTTGTTCTCGGTAAAAAAATAATACGACTATGATATTGTATAATAACACATTTGACTTGGTATAATAATACATTAGATATGGCAAAGTAACACATGTGACATGGTATAACTCAAAGAACTTAACTTACACAAGTCTTACGGAGGTTTGAAATTACAGTTGTTAAGAACCACTGCTAAATTTACCAAGGACAGGACACATAAGCGAACAGCTAGTGTATTAGGTATCCCAGCAAAGAAACTGGGATTAAATCCATAATTAAATTATTTAATCCATAATTAAATCCATAATTAATGAATGGATTTAACAAATAATGTATATTGGGGAATGTGATATTTCCTGTATGTGTGTGTGTGTATGTGTGTTTAGCGACTTTTCAATTATAAGGATTATCTGAGAAGGCCCATGACTCATGAAAGACAAAGTGACCAGGCTAAGCATTCAGAGAACGCAGTTTAAATGTCTACACAAAAGCACAACACTTGTTCACTGCTTTTAAGGTCAACTCTGTCAGCTCACCTTTCCTCGGGCTCCAACAGTGGTCAGAATCGCCCCAAAAACTCAGACACAGACAAACACAAAGTCTGAGAGTTTATTTAAAAAAGTTTAATTAAGAAGCTATGGCAGGTAATTATACAATTTTTATTTATATTATCCAATGAAATATCGTGTTTTTAAAAAGTTATTTTTTTTCTGGCCAGTCAATGGAAAAAATAACAACAGAAAGTCTCATATTTTCATGTTATACATATATTGTTAAAAAGTAGCAGCAGCTTCTGCTTTCAGAATGTTTGAGCTGGTGGCCTCGATCTTGCAGGCAATTCTTCTACATAAACCTCGTATCTTGTGGTTGGAGCTTCCACATCAATTGTCCAAGTAACATCACTTTTAACAATATTTGCATACAGGAAGATTTGCTGCCGATTTACACCAATATTTATATATATATTATATATATTATTTAAATGCATCTTTAAGAACAGCTTTCTGTTTGGCATTATTCAAACCTTCTACACTCATATTTTGGTATTTCTTCGTTTATATATAGCAAGTTGGTTGACAAGTAATATATTTCAATTAATATTTCGAGAGTGGATTTGAAGACGTTTGTTCTAACACCGTCATTGTTATATTGACATTTTGCATAATTTTTTTCCAGACAGGTGAAAGCCAGGGTGTTCAAATGCCAACACAGTCACCCATTGTGGGTACTTAGCTTTGTTCTTTGAGCTTAACTCATTTAGTAGTATTGTGCCAGGTTATGAAATAGTCTTAACGAGTTTACTTTAGATATTTCGTAATATTTCAATTTAATAAAACATTTTGATTGTAGGTAGAAAAAAGCGTCAAAAATATCGGCAATCGAAAGGAATTAAACTAAGACAACTAAAATGGTCGAGTTTCAATGGCTTTTCTTAACGACTAATATTGTGATAATTACATGCCCGATTATGCCAGAATAAAACAGACGTTACTTTGCAGATGACGGAGCACGATCTAATATCGTATAGCCTGAAGATGATGCGATGCTGGTCGATAACGCTATATCAAAGTGCTCTCAACCTCTCATGTAATTTTTACAAATTATTTTGTCTGTGTTAAAATATTGGATTATGTTTTCCAAGACCCAACCTGCCTCTTTTTTTTGTCGACTTCTAGTGCCTTTGAGTTTTAACGTGCCCACATATTTCTCCTCTGAAGTATTTTCATTTTATACATCCCACTTTCTTCATCTCCCCTAATATTTCTTTTAGTGAATTTCCTCATACATTTCCGAAATACACATCCTTATAACCCTGTATTTGCTTTCAATTAGGCTTTCGTTTTTCTTTCCAGCTACTCTGTAATTCTTATTCAGTTAAAACGTAAAAAAAAATAACTTAGTTTTAAATACCGAATTATTCAACTGAACTCCTTAAATTTAATTTGTGTTCAAATACTACACACCCTAAAAGTTATTTATATTCATTCAAACATCGTAAGAATCAAACTGAAGAAGCAAAAAGTATAAAACAAAATACACTCAATTAATACTTGATTAATATTCCACAGTTTTAATTATCCTAACTAATACAGCACGCTTTCGTTAATTTAAATGGGCTAACAATGTTTGAACTGAGAATATTTATAACACACATCCTACTTATAGCTCTCATCTAATTAGGCGAAACTTAATGCAACACTGATTACAGTAATAACACATCGCAAGGACGCACTGATTATTTGTTTTATAAATAATATTAAATATCTAAATTCAAATAACTAATAAGCAAATATTAGCTGCATACTTTAAGTCAGGTTTGTTGGATTTCTTAAATACTCAAAACCTGTCTTTTGCCAGGTATTAAGGCAACAAGGCATTGGTTTTCATTTTAAATGAAAAGGAAATTTGAAAAACGTTATGAAGCCTCGTCGCATAAGCAAGTTATCGGAAGTCATGTTTCATAAATCATCAGTTATATTAATTAAATTATATATTAATAAGTGGGGAAAGGATATTAGTTAATTTTAAACACTATGTATTACAGTGCTGTTAGATTAACAGTATAACAGTTAATTTGCCAATAAAATTTAATTATATTTTTCAGGCGATTTATTAGAACGAAACATTGATGTTAATATTCTTATCAAGCTATCAAATCCATGATATCATATGTAATTTCACCTACGAAAGCTAACTGTAAATAACCTTAATGAAGGTTATTTACGTACTGTTAATAACGTAACTAATGCCTGATTGACAAGGAGTCAGACTACTTGAACATACTTTCTCATCCTATATCTGTTTTCATTATTAATACACTTTAGTGAGGGTTAGTGAGTTGATTCATTAGTTTTCTCTACTAATCTGATTTAATAATTTAAATTTTAATTACTATAATGGGTTTAATTATAGCAGACTGTTGAGTATAGACCAACAACACTTTGTACAGAGGATAATGAAGATGAACTGGATCTATAACTATTCATGCTGATGAACAATGGGAGATATCTTCAGATTTATTTCTTATTTTTAGAACTATTCCGACTTATATATAACTTTTATCTGACAAAACAGCTATAAACACACATATTTATTGAAGATTTGAAAATTAAAGAAGAAAAACTAGACATTAACAAAATAAACTACATACAACAAGCACACACACACTGGTATGTTATACAGTAGGGGTTTTGTGAATTTAGTTTAAACAAAGCATGTTAGGGTTGAGAGAAGTCTCCAGATACTTGGTTCTAAATCTTCTATTAATATTAATTAAGATAGCAGAAGTTATATGAAAACAATTCGAACATGTAGTTTTTAATTTCAAATTTGGCTAAATGAAATCTCATATTTTCCTTGAAGATGGTCACAATTGATTTAATGTAGGAAATTTATAATTGTATAGTTTATTGTTTAATAGTTTAAAAAAATTGAATTAAAAAATAAAACGTTTGATGAATTGCTGAATTTAGTCCGAGAAAGGTAGAAAAAATGCATGCGTAAGTAAAGAAAATACGACTTTTAAGAAAACTTTGTTAAAACGATAATAAACAAGGTATTTAATAAAACATATATAAACAAATTGAGTCTAAATGTAAAGTTCTTTAAATGTTTCTTTAAATTCTTCGTTGTAACCAGTCTTCTGTGATCGTTTTTTAATTACTTCTTATATAAATAATTCTTGTTAAACTCCATGTCTATTTTTAATATGAAACATTTTCTACAAAGTTTTTCAATCTTTCTGAAGGTTTGCTTCTTAAATATATATCTATTATAGCAAATTGTATTTTTAACTAATATTTAATGTTTTTTTTCTTTTTGATGTTAACCTTTGGGAAAGTTATATTCACGTACAGGTAAAGGAAAAGAAGCATTGCTTTGTACATGATAGTAAAATTGCTCTTATAACTGTATCAACCTAAAAACTCGCCGATTTAAAGGAGTTATAAAGTTTTATATCGTGATTAAGAAAAAAACGACAAGAACTATTGTAGAACAGTCTAACGTTTCTCTGCTAATGGTTCTTTTGTGTTTCCTTTGTCATGATTTTCTATTGTTGATTCACTTCAATATAAAGATTTCATGGTAAGAACATAAAAAAAAACTAGTGTTAGAGGCGTCATTCATTTAAAAATCAAAAAGGCATATTATGCCTTTTTAGTAAATTTTGGATGGTAATAATTTGTTGTATTCTCATTGATAATGGGATAAGGGCGGATATTAGTACCAGGCGGGGCGTCGTTTGGGTGATGGCTATGGCCGTGTTTTAGTAAACCATTAATATTGCTGAACGGTAAACATAAGGTACTCTTCACTTAGCTTCAGATCCCAGAAAGTGAGGAGAGGAATACATTTTTGACAATGTCAGAGTGTTGGTGGGGGGGGGGGGGGGAGACATGCCAACTCAAGATACTGAAAGTAAACCCTGTCGTCTTTCAAATCGTCACCCATATCGCTGCAAGAGGAGTCAGCACACGTACTAACTAGTAACGCAATAAGTACATTGCCAAATAGATCAAAGTCTGCGCGCAGCAACAGTTACAAACCTAAGCTCTAATTGAAAACTGATTTCATCTTACTTCAGTACAATATGCGTTTTGAATAAGAACTTCCCGGCCCATCAATTTCAACGAGTACCACCTCACTTCGTTTCTATTTCTCAGTTCAGCCCTTAACGAAGCCTGTTCCAATTTGGGTTTAAATGCCAAAACTTTTGGTTATTTTGCAATGAGGTAAACCTACCAGAGTGTGATCAGCTATTCATCAGTACGATATTGAAATCAAGAAATTCAGGGAGGGAATCAGAGAAAGAATAAAAGAAGGATGAGAGAGAGAGAGAGAGAGAGATGCAACATACTTTAACTGATGAAAACGAAATCAAAAGTTAACAATAACGAAGTGACTGAAATTATTCATTTTACTTGACTGTCTTTGATGTGAATTTACATTTATTTACCATCTATATACAATCATACAACTACAGCGCCAAGGTCAAAACATCCATATTAATACTTCAACAGAAACATTTCGAGGTCCCCTTCCTCTATTGAAATCATTTCGCAAATGGTGTGTCTGTGTTTCTGTAAACATGACATCCCAAAACAAAAAAACAAAAGAGTTGATTACAATCCTACAATTTCCAATTTAGGTTACTGTTACTACTGAAACAGAACAGAAAGGTATAAAGAATAAAAAAAATTTTTTTTTTTAATTTCTTAGACTTAGTCTTAGTTTGTAGAAACTATTTTGATTAAAATTGTTGTAACTTTGGTTTTTCGGTTAATATTTAATATTTAGGATGTGATCACCATAGAATTGGTCATTCATGGTCAAACGTTACGACAACTACCCTGGAACAAGGACAAACAAACTATTAACACGCTCACGACAAGTAGTTAAACAGAATGTAGAAAAATATAAACGTAAATATTATTTGACTCCAATTGATTAATCTAATACACAAAAATTAAACAACTCTATTTTTCTGATACATAATAAGTTCTAAGACAAAGTGACGTTTATCTTTCCACAAGTGCTGGTGAGAAACCAAGAGTTTTAACTCATAAACTACGGATAAATCTCAAAATCTAATTATTTAATACATTGAAGTAAAATATGCAATTCTCAAAGTCAGAATAAGTATTGATATTTATTATCCTATTCATAAATTTTCCCGACGGTTATGAACAAAAATTTATTAATTTCTTTAAGGAATTAAATTAATAAAAAAGTTGATGTCGTTTCCAATATCCACAGTTATAGGCTTTGAACTTAAGTGCTGTTCGAGGGGGAAAAACGGGTTCATTTATTATTTGGCACCCATTTTAGTAATGGGCGAGCCACATTAACTTAACGGGTTGATTCTATATTGGGAGCGCTAAATTTTGCTTCACTCTTATTTATTGAAATGATGTTTTCTACTATTCCATCACTATGTTTACACCAGACAGAAATTTGACAATCCTTTGCCATTTTATAGGATCGATGTCTTATAAATAAAATAAACTACCTCAGATTTTTTAAAAAGAAAACTCTTTTTATTTAATTCCATAATTATTTGTCTATATAATTTGCATTCTCGTTTAAACATTTGTCGTATTTTTTTACAAGTCTTAGTATGCCTAAATCACTGGAATATATCTCCTGTGATGATAGATGATCTTCAATTTCTTCTTTGTTTTAGTAATTTGTGGCGAAGATTGTGTCACAGAGAAACTCCTTTAGGTAGAGGTACAACCTAAATCACTAGATGCCAAGTCTCATCTGTACGGTGGGTAATAAATCGTTCCCATTATTGAGGACCATCATAAACTTGATACATAGCATTTTGTAATGAATAAAGTTGACTAACACATGCTTAGAGTGTACCTTGTTAGTTGAAACTGTCCACTTGGACTTGACTTTTGACTTGTGATTGTGTGTTACAACATTCTGATAACTGATGTTTAGATTTTAAGGTCCTCCGCTGGCACAGCCACGTCTTCTTTCCTTTCACAATTTCTTTTATCATTTTATGACATTCCTTCCGGTATTGGTCCAAAAACCCTAATCAGAAGACATTATTTCATTTAGTATTCCTCCATAAGCAACTAGGAAGCCTATGTAACTACAATCTGTGAAATTTCAAACTTTCAGACAATTTGGTGAAAAGTTGTTCCACTTACATTGGAATACTCGGTGCAGTTGAAATCGCTGTTGAAAGTGAATCACCGGTCTATAGGAATCTTTCATCCACGGCACTCAAACCATATCTTCCGTGATCACTGATTGTCGGCCTGATCAACGTTCATCATCATCATTTTCTAAAGCTCTCACCCGGTTACTCACACTCCTGTCACTCATCATTGATGAATGTACTCATCATTGAAGACGTACACTTCACTTATCTATAGATGAATATCCTTGCAGAGTATTGTTTTTCAACGGAGATGAATTTTGTTAATCATACTGAAATGACTACGTAAATAGCTTCCGACACAATACCAATGCCAATGGCGTAGTTTTGACTGGTAGAACATACTGCGAATTGGTATGCATTAGCGTTTCATTATTCTTAGCCACGACGATTCATATCTTACATTCGGAATAAACAATTTATATGAAAAATGGTTGCATTTCTATGTACATATACAAGATTTCACAGAAAACACTTGAAATAACAATCAATAATCAAACAACAACATATATATATAAACTGTGATACATAGAAAGAAAAAACGTAACAACAGGACTCACTTTTTATTCTAAATATAATTAGTCCTTTATGATCACATTCCATTTATATGTATATACATACATATTGAAACATTAAAAATTAAAATGTTTTAATGAAGAGACGAGGAAGGAATTCTGAAAACTGCAGAAATTGTGAAAGAAACCGATAAAAGCCAAATATGGGGCGTTATTTAACAATATATGTTTAAATGAAGGACTGCTTCCAACTTTTACAAATATATATATATATATATATATAATTAAAAAAAGGAACTACAAAGAAAATTATGACCTTTTAATTATAAATCATTATAATTTTTTCAATTTAAATTTCAATATAACCATTCAAAGCGAATGTTCCAAAATATTTTGAAAAAAAAAAAGAAAGAATAATAGTAGGAATTCGATACTTCATACTACTGATTTTTGAAATATGTGAGACATCTACAGGATTATAAAGGCTGTGAAATAAGAGAGATAGAACTAGATAACTTAAGACTTAGTTAATAAGTATTTAGTAGAATCTATTGATAGTAAGATGCGATGGGACAAACGTAACAAAGTTAGTGAGGGCAATGAAAAATGGTTGAATTAAAGCCATGATAACTGATTTATTATACAATATTCGGTTGGATTTCTAGCACATCGCTAGACCAAGGTATGAGTGTACTCCGAGTGTTGTATTCAAATTAAAATGGCACTTCTGAAGAATAACTGGGGTCGTCTGAGTTCTTGGTGACTACGCTTATCTATAAAAGGACAATTTCGATTGAAATTGTAAAATCCTTGATAACATCTCCCTTGTCATGTTTACTGGTCTTGCTTTGTTTAACTCTCATTTCCGTTCACCACACAATCACTTCTGAATCTACACGAAAGCAGATAAATATATCAGCATCTATTGCTTCCGAAATTTCTAACATGTTCACACTATAAAATCCCATTTTTTTAAAAGAAACACTTTTAAATAGATTGCTTATATAAATTGTGGGCATACATATATAATGTCTTTTTGCATAAGTAATAATAATAGTCATAGTTTTGTAAATTTAGCAGCTATAAATGTAATTTCAATCCACATATAAATTTACATGCAAGGAATGTCGACATGGAGCAATCTTACCATCTAAACCACTGAAGTATTTTTGTTATTTAATATTATTATTTGTTTATGATGGTAAATTGTGATAAGAAATCTACAAAGACTAAGAAGGAGAAGAAGTATTTTGCTCAATCAGCAGATTATTTTGGACAACTTGGTCGGAATGGGGTTGTTCTTCACTTACAGCAGTTAGTCGTATTGTATGCAGAAATCTTGTCCCAAAGCTTTCAATTTGTGGGACATTAAATAAGCGATTGTGCGTGTTTATATTGTATGTCAATCTTCAGTTTACTTCTAGATATATCAAGAAAATCAACACTAAAAACAGTAAAAGAAATGGAAAAAGTTTTTAAGCACTTTCAAGTACTACCCAGTTTACAAAAAACCTAGTCGAACAGAGAAAGGAAGAATGGGAGCATTCAAAAAGGAGTGGGAGTGTGCGGTGTAAATGAAAGGATATTTTCAGGACCATTAACCTTATTTGGGATGACATTCAAAGGGAAACAGCCGAGAACCTTCTTTATCAAATGCCTATTTATATATAGTATACGATGACTGAAGTTTATCAAGGTATCAAAGTTATAAGAGTCAAGATTCAATAATGTTACATTTAATGATAAACATCTCTATTAACTAACACTTAGACTGGTTCCCAGCTCATAGATTTTACTGCATTAATAATAACATTATTCATAGTCATTGTAGTAAATTTAGCAGATATAAATGTAATTTGAAACCACTTCTATAAAATAAAAGTATTAACTTTACTAGGAGTATTAACTTTAACTATTACTTACTCGTAATATGCAGAAACAAAGCTGAAATAGAATTGCTGCTCTTGTACACATACAAACATGCACACACACACACACACACACACACACACACACACACACACCACACACACACACACACACACACACACATATGCATATATATAAAGTTATCATAAGAAAACAAAAAAGAGAATAACACTTTAATACTATAGATCACATTTCGGCTATCACTCCGTCCTTATGAAAGGTAGGAAAAGGAAAAGGAACACAGGAGCGGACACGTTGAAATGTCCACCGACCGACACAAAGTCCTATATATATATTACATAACTTTGATCAAATAAAGTCAAGGTAGGGATAATGGTTAAGAAGGATAACAAGATGGCTCAAAGATATAAATTTACTCCTGCTATTGAATTGAAAAAAAAAATCAGTCGACGTAATGGCATTCAATTATTCTGTGTGAGTAGGAGTAAGAGGTCTGAACGATGCCAGAATATCTGACTATACGGCCATTGGGATATAATGCATTCTAAATTTGCAGGTGTTACTTAACGATCACACCGGCCAAACTGATTCACAACAATAAAATTTTACTTTGCCAACTGACTTAGGAGTTCCTTTTATTTATTACCAGATACATGGATTCTTCAATATAATTCCACAGATTTAATTTGTTCATCGAGCTTTTTGCTAACTTTCAGACGGTTTCTATAATAAAAGAATAAGTAGCGTTTATATAAAATCATTTTGTATCAATTAAAAGAATCAGCCATCAAACATCGTAATCTTCCTCTTGCCTAAACCGGTTTGCAACCACCTATGAGGTATAATGGTTGACTATCCTAATAGCTTATATAATAACCTATAAGGTAAAAGCTTCTAATAGGGAAAAAAACATCACATTGTTAGCAATATAATTGACAAATTTATCACACCTTGTGAGTTGTAATCATTGTACAATTGAAGAAAACGTACATGGAAACATTTGATTTTCTAATAACCCTGTAATATTTAAAGGATTTGTTCCGAACTGAAGACAAAACATACTAACTGAAATGAGACAATATATATTTGTATTAATAAATGAGGAAGATGCAAATAACTAAATCGGAAGTTCAACTATTCAATAATTAAAAGTTGATTGAAATATAATTTCAAATTAGTTGAAATAAAAGTAACTTACAATTAACTTGTATAATAACGAGATTAAGTGGAGAGGCATTTACGCCTCAGCTAGCACAAGGACAGTTTATGCTGAGTCACAATACAAAGCCTATACGTCTATCTAAGTAGAACTGATTTAAGAGAAGTAACAACTGAACACTTAGTGCCTGTCTTGAGGGGGCTTCAAGTATAGTTAGTCCCTGTACTTAGCGGACCAAACAAAAACCACTAAATCTTTTGACTTCATTCAGGCCTGAACTGATAAAATTGATCAATATTGTAGAACAGTCACTGCAATAATTTTGAAGTCTATTAAAAAAAAAATTAATTTCTATAGAAAAAAAGAGCTAATAATCTATTTTTATTTCAAGTTATTGTATAAAGATAATACGTGATCTGAAAGTGAAATAACAAAATATGGAAAACACAAAACATCCAGGGGTGAAAGTAATCGGACGCATTTCTTGTGACCGAGGCAAACCGCGTTACCTTCCCTACTAAGGTGCCTCCTTTTCTGAACTAAATTTGAAATAAAATTCAAATTTCACAATAAGCATAAACCTTTTGGGATTTGAAAATGGAAAGTTTATTTATGTTATATCTAATGATTAATGATAAATTCAACTCGACTAGTCTACAATGTAAAATAATCTGGAGTGGGTTATCCTCAACTTTGCTGAAAGTAAACTGATTACCAAACTTGCTGCCAGCTTAATGACTTCATTTATTTTAACGTGGCTATATCCATTCTGCCAGTTATAACAAGCATGGAATCACTGTTCCAGAACAATCTAACAAGTTATTCCACATGTAACTTAATACTTTGTCAATTTTAATGTAATATTTCCTGCTTCAATATTTTACAATCATAAAATTATTATCTTTCATTGTTCATATAACAAGGCAATACTATATAATATAATATAAGTAAATTAAATTTTAAGTTTACGGAATCACCGGCAGAGAGAACACACACACGCACCCCCACACACAAATCAATACAACTTACTCAGACAATACCCCAAAACTTCAAGATGAACCCAGGAGACATCAAAATGCATAAATCTGTCAAATTCTTGAAATCAATTTTTTACCTAATTACCTAACAGTTCATATAGTAAAACTATTAATGTTACCTTGTAGATTGTTTTTACTTTACTATAATTTTTATTGGGTTGAATATAAATTTTTGAATTTTCGAAGAGAGACTTCTAGTATGTTAATTATGACCACGGTCATAGGTTAGAAATAAGGTGGTCATATGACCACCTTAGATGGAGTGTAGACACCTCAGTCTTAATGCATCTACAACACAATTACACTCGTTTAATGAGAAAATTTGTTTTTAGAAAACGAAAGTTTATTTATAGTCAAGTTAACAAGATTTGCATTAAGGTAATACAATAAAATTAAGTTTTGATTTAGAAACTTATAAAAGATCCTGCGGGTAGAAGGTATGTGGTAGTCAGGAATAGAAGGAAGGTGTGACCAAAGTAGTACTCACGCAAGTGTAGTTGACAACGTAGCAGAGGGAAGACATGCAGGGCGGTGGAACTGGCAACTCGAAGGCGGAGTGGAGGTCCAGGCAGGAAATGGGAAGGGCCTTTGGAGGAAGTGGGAGACAGATTAGATTATCAGAGGAGGAGGGAGGCACACATCCCCAGATAGGCCTTCGGCGAGATATGGAGCGGACAAAAAACACAACACCCCCGCGTGCAGGCTTCTGGTCCCAATACTCACCCCTTCCCTCACCAGCAACGACTTCTTTATAGTCTTGGCGACGCTCGTGACTTCGGGGGATAATGAGGTAAAACTGACAAACATAAAAGCAGCAAGTTAGCAATAAGTAATGTACCACTAACACCGTGAAGCCATGAAGGGGGAAAAATAAAAAAAAATCAATTTTTTACAACACAGTTGCAGGTTCGTAGCACCAAGTTATCGGTAAATAGGCTAATCTGTATTAAACATAATTCAAAACAACCCTGTAAAATCATAAAAACTAAATCCAAGCAAAAGGTTTGAATACATAGATTTAAAGCTAAGGCAAGGGAAAGCCCATTACAACAAAGCGACCGATGCCTTTTCATGTAATTAATGGATCAAATAACACCCCCAAGGGATGAAAACGCAATCCAGGGCCTTGCCCACAGCTCATGAAACACATTATAATAGAAATAGGCAGGTACAAGAAATCATACGTAACTAATTTTGTTACTGACGACAAAACCCATCAGAATTGAACATTGGATTATAAATATTCAACAAATGCTAGAGGAAATCAACAAAAAAAATACAATTTTATCAGTGCGATTACCAATTCAGTTATAATTCAACAAAACTGATTATGCTAGGAAAACTAAATAAAGACCTCGAAATGAAAATGCTTTGTATACGAGTTTCCAACAGGTTCAATTTTCATTGAACTCTCCCTTTTAAACAATAACTAATTCCCATCCTCTCACAGTAGGAATATAACGTTCCAAATTATATACACTCCGCATATTGTATTATCTATAGCCCTTTCAAGTCTAGTAGTGGATATTATATTACAATTTCATATTTGATTAATTCCAAATATTACTTTTAAAGACAAAATTTAGTTAAAACTAAAATTTGTTCCACTAACTTTCGTCTGTGTTCTGATACATGTGGTGGAAAGTTAAAGCAAAACATGCAACATAAAGGATACAGCAGTTCATGTTCATATATATCTACAGGATAACAACAAAATAAAAAAAAATAAGAAAAATAAAAACTAAAGAAATTGATACAATACATACAACTAAACTCAAAAAGATAACATTTAGAAAACAATACAAAATCTCACTTTAAAATTTCAAGGAATCGTCATCGTCAAAAGAGATGCAAATATTCATATATATATCAAGATCAAACTACAATAAGAAATGGGAAAACAAGACTAAGATCTTTCAACCGTAACAAGCAGTCTTCATCAGATTCAAAAACCCAACCCAACAACTATATATTAGTGAAGGTTGGTAGCAATCCTTCTTGCAAACATGATTCTAAAAAATTTAGTCGTAAGCTTAGCCTGATGATCGTCTACGAGACCAAAACATGTTCGGGTTTTATTAAATATTTTTAGAATGTGTATTTATGAAAAGAAAAGTTTGGGCGAGTTGATTTTTTTATTCCCCTAGGAACTGAGAAAAGCCTGTAGAACATTAGAGAAACTCTTGAAAAAGGTAACCAAGCATGAAATAAATATATATATATATATATATATATAAGTCTAAACCACAATAGATAAATAAAAAAAACTAAGAACATTCAACCGAAACGAGTGTTTATCGTTAGAGTCCAACAGATATTGACCCTACAACAATCCAAGCGATGTCTTCCCATGTATCAGTACTAGTCGGCCACAGAAGAAGGCCACTTGTTTTAGCTCAAAAACATCTTGGCCATTCTTCTGAATCATTGCTGTTGTTTAGACATCGATATTTGTTTCACGTGTTTACTGTGCTGTCATCTACTGTACGACTGAAAGGGAGCACAATCAATTAGCAAGTTAGAAGTCTTTCCCTTTGTTTTCGGTTGTATTATTTAAGTTTATTTTAACAATTATCTTTATATATTGTCAATGAAAGGTTCAGAGTACTTGAGTTTTGTAGAAATACAATAGATAGCCTCAATTTCCTTATCTAAAAACTCTCTATAAACATATCCTCCAACACAGAGCTCCTAATAGATGTGCGGTTGGGAGAATAATACAGAATATAGGAAGCCAGAGTAGGCTTTCTGTATCCACATAACTCCAAACCATCCTCCTTGTTTTTTCAAAAAGCATCAAGAAAGGGAAAAGTTCCTTCATTTTTAGTTTCAATAGCTACTCATATTGTGGGGACCTGGTCACTCAAGATACGAGAAATCCATTAATATTTTCTTTCTTTGACCACTTACAAAGGAGATCATAAAAATATCGAAGGCATTTAACTCCTGGGGGTTTAATATTACCATTGTATAGATTAAAAAGTCTGCAGTGGCCTACACTCAACTTTACTATAAGTAATATAATATCATACCTCTTGGTACATAATGTACTATGTAGACATAATATAAATGTCTAAATGGGAGATGTTTATTACACTTTCATTCCTGGACGTAGTATACGAGTAGATAGTGATTGAACCAGTTGTCAATATATGCCCTTATTTCTGTATATCACACAATTCATGCATATAATATCCATATATATAAAGTTCGTGAGTTTGTTTGTTTGTTTGTTTGTTTGTTTACCCGTTTCCCGTGGAAATAGAGACCTGAAATTAAATACATATTATTTATTACCTGAATAATGTTAAATAAAAGAAAAATATCACTATATTCCCAAAATTGGAGTCAGGGTAGGAAGTGTCTTGCGTGCTCGCCGATGACAGTAGTATTATATATAAATGTAACAAAAAAAAATTTGTTTTGAATTTGATATTTGCGTAGTATAAACACTGGTAACAAAGTAAAGGCATGGAGCCAGGGTAGCCCAGTGGTAGGCCTTATGTCTTCATTAAATGTATGACAATGCTAAATATTGTAACTTAAATATTTTTGACTCGTAATCAAGAATATTTTGTGGTCACACTAGCTTGTTTGTCAATAGTTGTATAGTGCCGGCTGATACACATCGCAGTTTTGGTGCCAGGAGCGTGATAATACTTTCCTCAACATTACATTATTTCCTGGTGCTTGTAGGCGGGGCACGGTTATTAAGGAGTTTTCCCCTATACTTATGTCTTTCTCATGAATTTCTTCTACCTTCAGGAATGTGCCTTCCATCACTTACTGCAAACCACCAAACCTCAAGTCTATCTCTTCGGATATTCATTCTGTGAAGCCTCCCAATATCGCTGCCACGGAATCCTTGAATCTTAACGTCGAGGCTGTTTAACTTACTCTATCGTAAATCCTGTTCCTTCCTTCACTTTTGCCGCCTAAACACGCCCCTTCTAGACATCATGAGACCTTCTGTAATTGATGTACCATACCTCTGCTTATCACTTCGACTGTATACTACTATATGTAACGCGTTTCTTCTATAACATAAGCGGACTTGGCTTCCACACAGCTGACCATGCCTACAATAATCACAAGTGATCTGTTGCCATAAATACCACCATTGCCATTCATTTAAACTTTCATGGATTAAATCGCTATATCTCTTTTCATTTACGAATTCTAACCATATATATGATTCTACTCTCAATGTCACTTTCAGAGCCCCAGAAGCAGATATTTCTTTGTCTTCTGGCATGTAGATCTGCCTATGGACTCAACTCCAAACATTAATTTTCTTTTTAATTTCCCATTAACAAACCATATTTCCATTTTTCATTATATATTTGTTTGTATTTTCTTTTTTCCATACATATATTACTTACAACACATTTCCTTTAATAAAAATCACCACTAATAATAATGGATCAAAAATGGAAATAGTCTAGTTAAATAAATGTGTTTTTTCTAAACACATTGAAAACCACTTCTTGAATGTGTGTTTAGCGTAATATTTCTGTATATAAATATAATAGACGGTTTATAGTTAACACGGGAAATAATATTCTATTAATAGACCACAGTAAGTTATTATAAAATTATGCTTAATTTTCAGTCAGTTACTCGACTCAGGTTTATGGTGTATTGTTGTTTTGAATCAGGATTTTTATAAATTAAAGGATTATATTCAAATTTGAAATAAAAATCAAAATTAAAGAATCAAGTTTTGACCTTATCAAGAATGATCTTAGCTTCTTATTAAAATTTAATAGTACATTTTCTAAACTGACTAATATAAATGACAAGGATTTTATTAGAAAGGTATGTTTTAAGATCAACACATAAACCGTATAGTGTGCAATCATACAAAGTAACTCACTTCTCTGACCATGTGGCGGTCCATGTTAGAAGTGACCGCAGAATAAAAAAGACGAAGAAGAGTACTAACAAGTGGTTTGAGGTGCAACACTTAAGTATTTAATATTCTTTGATATTTTAAATTTGAATATAATTTATAAAAATCTTGAGTCCACACTAAACAATACACTATAAAACCTAACAAATATAGTAAGCACAATATTAAACTCTGTGATTAAGAATTTAGAGTTGGTTTTACTTTAATGTTGCAAAGTAAAATTATATAGTATATAATCAAACTGACATATTATATGATATAACGGAATATTAATTACTGATCTCGAACAATGTGACAGATTCTTAATGTAAACACACTGATGACCTTCGTACATCATGCTTGTGCGCATGTCTGTCCTTTGAATTAACTTTAGATTTAATGATCGTCGGAGAAGTATATTCGTTTAAGGTATGAATTGCCATAATTTTTTAAACTGTTGAAGATATTTGATATCTAACAGGTCCACTACTTCATTCGCCCGTATTTCTTTCTTATTTTCTCAGTTATTTTTTTCTGTCTTCTTATTAATTTTTGGCACGTCAGTATATCAGACAAGGGACATTTCTTGAAATGAAGAAGCTTACAGTCCAGGGGATCATTGGTGATCACTATATGCTATGAAGGCTACTTTATCTAACAGCATATATTGAAAATTTAACGTGCTATTTTTTTGAAATTTTTAAAACAGTTTCTTGTTTATAGAATGAACATTCCTTTTGTAAGTCTTAATGGACTAAAAACAGACTCTTTATTTATAAAATTTATCGGACGAACGGTTAATAAGATCTCCATGCTGAAGGCAAGGAAGGTGGCCATTAGTTTTGTTAGATACGATTGTCTCTGTAGTTTAACAAGGATAACATGGGTACATATTTCATTTTAGAATCATGCATATGATAAAATTGATTTTACCACAGCAGCAATATAATCTTTAGACTTTTAAATTTATATTTCTGGTTAAGAATTTATTTTCTAACAAGGAAACACTTACAGTAAAATATTTATTACTTGTGTGGCTTTAGCTGATGTATATGTTCCATGGACTATCCACTTTCTTCCATCTAAAGTGAGATGAATGTTTTCTCATATAGATGAGGGTTCTAGTTTTCGTATATTTAATGAATAATTCTTTGAGGCCTACTTCCATCTTGAGAAAGGTATAAGGACAGCTACAGCTGGATTTACATCGTTCTGCGTTGCCCATCGTTAAACAATTTGAAAACATAAATTATTGAATCATAGTGGAGTTCGAAGAGGACATGTTTTCTGAGTCTGATAAAGATACGACTATGCATACTAAAACGTGACAGGCTTATCGGCAGCAGGTTTTTATTTTGAACAGAGCCAAAGAAATGTATGTTGGAAATGGAGATCGATTGGAGGGGGGGTCTGTTCGCAGCGTGGCTGGTTTATTTTTAAAGGCGCAGAGGTCGGGCTTTGAAGAGAATTTCCTAAGTAGTTTGGATTCCCTGGAGGTTAGACGAGGACGACTATAAATATTGCATCGAGTGTCAAGCTCCTCCTTCGACCTATTCCCTTTTGGTGTCACCCAAAAGGATGCTCCCTCGAGCTATGGAAATATCCTTGAATAAACCATGTAGTTAAAATATGGATGCAAAAGACATGCAAATAGTGCAAACACTGTCATCTATACCATTTGATGTAATCGGCACGCCTAAAGTAATGTGCACCTTCCAGCATCGCGGCTTGCGACAACGGCTCCTTCAACTGTTTGACTTTCGAATAGCTGACAGCTGTAATTCTGATTCGTTGACCAAGATGAAGTAGTACTATTAACATAATTTAAGATCTCTTCATATTACCCAAAAATAAATTACATATACATCCTTAAGATCTACTTCTTGAATTTCATAATATTAAATACAATTTCTCGAAGGGCGATTATGCTTCATTATTGTCCAATTTACCGGAATTTAGTTGAGACACTATATTTTCATTCACGAATATAAATTAATAAACTAATTATTTCTATATTATTTCACTCATCATAGACCAAAGTGTAGCTAATTAAAACAAATAATACTTCAACTTATCCAATGGTTCTCCTTGGAATAAATATAATCTGGAGTGGCCTATATTCTATAAGTAAACATAATATCAAACTTCTTGGGTATATCTTGTTTATTAGTCTTTCATTCCTGAGGTAGTACAGGTAGTGATTGATTAACTTATCAATTTATAAGCCTGTTTTGTATGTCACATAATTAATGGATATACAATCATTGGTATAACTACAGCAGTAATAACATTATGAAAAGCCAAAGTGAAAATTTCCTTATACGAAATAATCTCCTACAAGGGAGCATGGCTTTTGCTCCAATAGCCAGTGGATCTCTTACATAGTTTATCTGACCTCTTTCTACATTTAATACTTTAGACAAATTTTTCCATTTAGAACTTGAAAATATTTTTAGTATTTTAAAAAAATTACCCATTTTTTGTTTGAAACGTCAAAAACATGTAAATAAAAAAAATCTTGTTTTCAGATAATTTTTAATTTATGATATAGGATAATTTCATATATTATTTTTAAAAGATTTTTTCATTCTAAATAATGTTCTATGTTTTTGGTCTTTTATCAAATTATTATGCTGGGAATTTTAAGGCAGGCTAGAGTTTTTTAAAAACTCACTTTTCTTCCCCTTACTCAAAAATCATAAAAAAAACAAATTACTCTGAGCGAATGTTATTTTTTCCCACGTGCTGTACTCTGTTATAAGTTTGTTATAAATGTATAGCAATATATTGAAAAAAAAATACATTACTAATTAGCCACTCTTGCATTCTTAAATCAAGTTCAAAGCCGACTTTTCTGTATAATTTTAAATTTAAAAGCTGGAAGCTTGACATCTTTAACAAATAATGGTATGAACTATTAGACTAGAATAGTGAAAAAACTGGATATTAGTCAAAAACATAGAAACCTTTCTATAGAACGAAAAAGTTCATTCTAAAAACTTCAATATTACCAAATAATAATGTCATTCATAAAGGTAAAAAAATCACCATCAGATATTGAGCTTTGTAGAATGGTGCAACACATAGATCGATCAGAAAATTTTGTTAGACGAACCCATCATATCATGAAAAGAATCGGAAATTATATGTTTGATACGCTCTATTGTCCTTTATTTTTTACCTATAAGAATTTTATTTTTCTTACATCACATATAAGTTGTTAAACTATTAAAATATCAAAAATTGGACAAGTATAGCAGGCGATCCCTAAGTCTAGGATAAACAAACAGTTTTTATAGCTTTATTGCTCCTTGCCGTGATTGAAATTTCATGAATTTTTTTATAAAATGCTAATTTTTAGTTCCATTTTTGGTCAATTTTCATGGTTTTTTAACGAGCCATTTAGCGTCAAAAAACATTTTCTGTAAATAGAAACTGTATTGTAACGCCACTTTGGTTAATGTAATTTTGAAAAGAATTATCTCATCTCATCCTCCGCATAACGTTCCATTTTTAGGTAAAGTTTATTTTGATTAGTCAAACGTTGTGTTGTATCGCTTAAAAAGGTCAATTTGCATTGGCATTATCAATTATCGATAAGATTGTTATCGATTATAAGCAATAATGGTGGGACATTCGATATTTTAATTTCCTAACTCGATACTTCATAGTGATTCTATATCGATGAGTGAATAATCTAATACTATCGGCTATTGTTTGTGCAATCGATATAGATATCTACATGATATTATTAGTCAGACAATCGATTATTTACTTACTTAAATGGATTGTTTGGACCCATTATCTATCTAACATAAAAACAAGTTCGTTTCTATTTCTCTCTGTGTTATCTACAGAACTGTATCAGTTCTGGTTAATCAAATGAACCAATTACATTATGAAAATCTTATGTAACGAAATATTATGATTATAACAATTTATATTTAAAACAATTGATCAATGGAAATAATAAATACGTTTTACTAGTTAATTTTATTAAGGTAAAACATCTGTTTCAGCTGACACTTTACTTGAAAATTAAAAAAAAAACATTTGGGTCAGAATGTTTTTGCTTTTGAATACCCACACTTACAGGATTTTACCATCTAGTGTTGTGCTAGGGGCGGGAAGTATGGCTCATTTGTTATATGACTCCCACTTTAGTAATGAGGGTGTCATATTACGTTTTGATTCTAATTTGGGATTGTCTACATTTTGCCTAACCTTTAGTGTATTCAGAGTGGATTCCTTTAACAAGTGCTTGACATTGTACAGGCTCGGGACAGATGGCTTGATGTCCTCTCCGAGGGATGACATCAATAAGAATACATTGACGATAAACTCAAGTGGCAAGTTGATTGTATTCATCGGTATCTCTGATGAAGATACTAATTCCATCAGAAACAATTCGTTCTGCGACTTGTCAACATTCATTAAGAAACGGAATGGATGTTGATCCATTAGTATATTAGTACATGTAATTTGATAAAGTGATTATTTTTATAATTTTTCCGATTTGCCAAGTTTATTGTGGCTGAGATGCCTTAGACTCGATTACTAGCCCACTTTAAATAACCCTCTTTACTTCAGTCAAAGACTATACGTTTTCTATAAAACACTTTCTGCCAAAGCTATATACATTATAAAGGTTGCAATGTATTTAAGCACCAGAACGTCTTGTCAGCTTGCTATTTGACATGGTTCTATTATTTCATAATCCATAACATGTTCTATTAAATGTACCAACATATTGTCAGTAAATCACATAATTTTATCCAATAGTTGGCCACCTTTGAGGTAGAGAGCTAAAAAAACAGTATTTCTTTCAAATTTATATCAGAGGTAATAAAATATAACAAACGAAACATAAATTATTGATGTTTTGGTCAGCCCAAAATGACAGACAGTTCAGATTAATGTAACGTTTCATTAAATTAATCTGGCATCATCAGGACTAAGCTGATTTATATATATCCTTAGTAAATAATAAAAACTGTTTTTACGGTCCGGATTTATATAAACAAATAAAAAAGAATTGCCAAGTCAAATTTATTTAATAGCGGGCAGTTAACTGTTCCGGGAGCCTTGAGTGGGTGGCTCAGCTATACCCTGTGTAGCTTTCATTCATAATATTATTTAATGATCAAACCACAATATGAAATGGGAAAACAAGACTAAGATCTTTCAACTGAAACAAGCGGTCTTCATCAGAATCAAAAATCCAACTAATTATTCATATCTATGTTACGTTGATATATCCCATTAGGGAAATTTATTCATTTATTTCAACATAGAATAAAACTGATAGTAATTCATTTAGCTCTGACGATATCAAGATGTCTAGACGAAGCATAAGCATGCTGAATTATGCACAGCCAAAACTTCTACAATCGTTATTTCTTATCAATACTGTCACTGGTTAAGTGACGACAACTACATTTCAGTTGAATTTAAGGTTATTTTTTGCACTGGTCTGCGCGGTATTGTACAGACATACACTAAATCTATTCGTCAGTCTATTAGAGGCTCATTTGTTAACGTGTTGCATACAACATTTGAATTCAATTATTGCAAGTATACATATTTAACAGGTTTCAACAATTGAACTTCAATGACATTACGCCTAGTATTATATTGACTACTAGGTTATTAATATATTTTGCAAAGTTACAGGCTGACCAGAGCGGGTTATTAGATAAAGCAAACTGTAATTAATATCGAAATAACCATGCAGTTAGATCCCTTTGCAAGGATGAATTAACCTACACGACCAGGCAGCAGAGTCAATAAGTTTAGTGAAGACAATGCGCATGAATACCACAAGTGCTGATTACTCTATGCTGTGGAGCAGCCTTTAAAAGTCATCAGTCTTTAGTAATTAATTTCATCATCTGCATAAGTTTTTTTCTTGTGATTCAGTCAAGATTTTGAATTGGATTTTACGTCCTGACGTGTTATTATATAAAATCACAGGTGTCACATGCATTCATAACATTTGGGAGATACACAAAGTAACCAACGACCAACGAATATTACCATGCACAACAGTGCATGTCGTAAATAGCAGTTCCGGACCAGATTCTCATTCTGCTGTTTTTGTTAGGTCAGTAAACATTGTGAAGAATGGGGGAGTCAGTCAGTAAGGTAATGTGTCGTCTTCGTAGTCGTTTGGTCTTCAGGCTTTGCATTCTCTGAGGTACTGTATACATTTGGAGTCATGTGGTCATATTTTTAGTTTAAGTAGGAAACTTTGAGGCTCGTGGGATTAGGAAAGGTTGGGAGTAGGATTTAGTTCCCGAACAAGGAGATTTGGATGGGTTGACAGTTTTTTGTCTTCATTACCGGTAAGTCGAGCAATGTAGGAATAGATAGATTCCAAACTCAAATCATGTTGAATATCAACATTTCTGGCGTACCATGGAGCCCTAGCTATAAGGCGGGCACATTTATTCTGTACTATTTGGATGCAGTTCTTGTTTGTGGGACACAAAGTAAAAGAATAGGCTGAAGGCTCCTTAATAGGAACAGACTCACTTATGCCCAAACGGATATCTGCAACGCCCCTCCAGATCTGTAGGGCAAATGTGTTCCCATGTGTGGGCCTATCTTTAGGTTTATGCTGACTGTTGAGTCACGATGCCACTAGTGCCTCCACTAGGGCCTTCGCATCCGGACAACCACCCCAATCAAATGCTCTACTGAGAGAGAAACATTTTAGAGGTAGATATTTCCACTAACATTAGTTTTTACAATCTCTAAGTTCTTAGATATTTCCACTAAGATTAGTTTTTATAATCTCTTAAGTTCTTAGATATTTCTAAGTTAACGGTATTTCAATACCAGAGCTGTATTGATTTTATGTCTGCTTGAAGAAGTGACGGGATCCAAAGGGGTACCGGGATACCGGTCTGGGTTCTTGAATGTTCGCTATCAATTTATACAAATGATTCCACGTGGCTTTTTATGGATGATAATAACTAAAAATGGTAGACCGTTTTCTTGATCTGTTCATGTAGTAAACCTTAATTTATAATCGATAAAATAAAAATAGTTTACTACTGCATCTATTAAATCATAGAAAATTGTAAGGAAATGACAGCTACATATATTAATAAAAAAATTTGACAATAAAAACTTGAGAAACAAACTTGAGTAAAGCAGACGGTATACATTAAATTTCATCTTCACCTAGACAAACATACAGAAAATAAAGGAAGATAACCAAGGAGTATAACTTAATTTAAATATGTTCCAAAAAAAAAATAGAAATTATCTGAGTAGGGGAACGGCTAACGTGAAAAATAATTTCACCTACTATTGGTATTAAAGCTTTCCATAGAACAATGAAGAATAAATTGAGAATGGTAGAATAAAATGGAAAGCATAGGAAAGAAGGAAATTAACTACGAGAAAAAAAAGGAAACGAGGTGCGCTTACAGGAAGAATGAAAACGGAAAGAAATAAACGGTCAGTGGGGCATGTTGCCAAGATGGGGGGCCTTGAAATATTGTTCTGTCTCATCCTTCATAACTTGCTCTTCATCTTATACCCAGTAATACTGTAAATAGCTCATTACGAACTTGGCTCCTGTGCCTAGCCTCATTTCGTCAAAAGAAGTATTCCTCTGGGAGCACCAGCGACCTTTGTACACTATCTTCTTCTGGTAAATAACAAGATTTCACATAAACACGTGAAATAACAATCAATGATCAAACCACAATATGAAAAGGGAAAAAAAGACTAAAATCTTTCAACTATAACAAGCGGTCTTTGTCAGAGTAAAAACCCAGCTGACGAAGACCGCTTGTTACGGTTGAAAGATCTTGGTCTTGTTTACCTTTTCATATGTGGTCTGAAAAGTGTATATATATATAAAGATTTCACATAAACACGTGAAATAACAATCAATGATCAAACCACAATAAGAAATGGGAAAACAAGACTAAGATCTTTCAACCGTAACAAGCGGTCTTCGTCAGAGTCAAAAACCCAACTGACTCAGTTGGGTTTTTGACTCTGACGAAGACCGCTGACTCAGTTGGGTTTTTGACTCTGACGAAGACCGCTTGTTACGGTTGAAAGATCTTAGTCTTGTTTTCCTATTTCTTATTGTGGTTTGATCATTGATATATATATATGTGTGTGTTTGTGTGTGTTTCATTAAATGCCTTGCTTATTTTTAGTCTAGTACTTTTTATGCATAGTTTTTCTAATTTTTCTATCTTTTGGGTGAAATAAAAAAAATCGGGTATTTTTATAAACGAACAAATAAACCACAAAACCGATATTCTAAGTAAACCATTAATAAAAAATAAAATGACGATTGGACAGACATTACGACAACTTGTAAATAACTATAAAAGAATCAGACTAGGGAATATAAACTAAATGCAAAAATAACGCAATATCAAAATAACAATATCTAGATAGCAGTGAACTTGATACGAGTATATAAACCCCTTGATAACAGCTCCTTAGTATAGTTATGACAAAAGATGGACAGCGTCCGAAGACTCATGTTATAACTTACGAGGTGTGACAGTTTTCCCTTTTTCCAATATAAAACAGTTTTAGTTCATCATTGACATAGTCAATCCTCAAAGTTTGCAGAATGATCCGTGAAAAACAATTCCCACATCGGAGAATATCAAAATTTGTAATTGAATTCCAAAATTATTACAAAATGAATGTTAAATTAGTTAAATCAGCTAATTTTCTGTCGGTGGTTAATTAACCAGATCGTTTAAGCCCGTCATCAAGTTAAACACAGCTGAATCAATAATTGACTCCACTGTGGTGGTTTGCCAGCTTGAGTCAATTGTTACCTCAATCGATAACGTGATTCGCATATTCCAATTAAAATACTTTAAAGGATAATATAAACTACTTGAGGCATATTCAGACCATAATACTCAAATTAATGTTTCAATAATTTACATGTTATATTGCTCGAACAGAACCAATTTACAAAACCTCAAGGTTATGACAAAATTAATAAAATTGTATTGAATATTTGTATGGCTTGCATGAATGCAAACACGTATCTTCGAAATTGGTACTTCCCTTTCATTGCTTCATCAGAGATCCACGTCAATGTTTTTACAAAGAATGAAGACCAGGTTTAATAATAAATAAACCATAAGTAAAATAATACATAAAAAAAGAGGAAGAGGATACAATTTAATATAAAATAAATTAAATCCAATAAAAGTAGTAGACATATAAAATAATTATAGTACACATACAAAAAATTAATGAGTAAATACAACACAAATGAATTAAATATTATAAATGTTAAAATAAATAAGAAATAAAAAAAAATAATGTTTTAAGACAAATCAAAGGCTGGCGTAGAATAAGAAATGCCATTGACACACATGATCGTGTGAAAAACTAAACCAAAATCGTAAAGCAAAGTGAATGGAAAGAACAACAATGCGTTAACAAAGTGTCATATTAAAAGAATTTATAATAGAAAATATTATAAGAAATACAATTATTACCTAAGGTTAAACCCGCGAATGGAATGGGCTGTTCGCAATTAAACGAGAGCTTCTCTAAAGCTTTCAAGGTTTCTCATCAGTCGCTATTTCTTTCAGTAACTGTCACGATGATTGTTGGCGTTGAAGCAACAGGTAGCTTACTGCGCTGTCAAACGGAAGATCTATAGCAATTAATGTGAAAGCAAAGTTTAATTAAGTAGAGAAGTTTAATTTAAGTAGAGATGCTTAATTAAGTAGCCTTATTACAGCCGGTAAACGAAGTTCCTGGAAGCGCAGACACTACAAAATCCCTTTGGATAATTTCAGACGGGTCTGGATCAAGAATAGAGCAAGAAGAAAACGGCAGCCATTTTACTTCATGTTCCCACATCTCCCACTGGTCTAGGACCTCTAGTAGTTCTGTGTTAAAACAAATTACCTAAATTAGGAGGCATTTTGAAAGAGACTAGAAAGTTTTTCAAAATTGGGAATGTAATGGGAGAGAAAAAATGACTTGTGGTTGTTCTCATCCTATGTTATTTTTTTTTTTTTTTGGATTGGTTTAGGCTATAAGGAATGAAGAAGTACGCACAATCGGGTTAAGTTTAGAGTGATAATACTAGCGGAATCAAACGCCAATCAACCAAGTAGCCAGGCTGGGTAAACTTCTCCTTGTGTCTGTCGACATAAGACCATAGTTGCAGAAGGTTATTGCTTATTTAATGTGTCTGTAAGGAAAGCGAACTTGGAGAGATTTATTCAACATGAATAGGGAGGCAGCTATAACAATGAAGGTATGACTGGACATTAGTGACTATATGTGAACAGATGTGGTGAATGTCAAATCACAGTAATCCAGAAAGGACAAGAAATATTAGGAAAGGGTGTCGTGAAGCAGGGTTTAGAGCAAAAGGTATAGAAAGCTTGGGTGAGAACACATTTGGTATGAGGCAAAATAAAAGATTTATCATTTATAATCCTAGCGCTATAAGATCAGAAATAGTCACTTAAAAGCAGATGAACCTAATAAACTCAATGGACATTTAAAGATAAAATATGGCACACTAGATGAACAAACATCACTGAAGGACTGAATGTGACCTGTTGACTGAGAAAGCGTCACTCAAGAGCCAAATGAAGCCCACATGACGGACAAACGTCACTTAAATACCGAATATTGGCCGAACAAAGATCATTTAAGGGTCGGATGTAGCCTATTGGCCGGATAAATGACACCCAAGAGACGATGTAGTTCTAAAAAAAGTCACTCAATTTTCGTTAAACTATCATTAACTCTTTCTTTAACTGGCTCTGAAGTTCAGTTGGAGACTGGGAGACCATCAGGCTGCTTTAACATTATTGCTTAATTCATTACTTGTACAATTTGTTAAAGTGTGATGTTTACTCATATTGGGAATTTTCAAAACTCACGTCTCCACACAAAAAAAAACAGTTTAATATGCACACTAAAAACGCGTGTTGAACACACATTGTTCTTCTTCAGGTTTACATCTGGACTTTTCAGATGTAATGGCCCTCTCAGTCTTTCCTAGGTCCATCCCGTTGCAATATTGTAGATGCAAACCTAAAGATGAACACTAAGTGTTCGAAACGTGCAATTAGTTTTGATATTAACTCTTTTTTTTTTGAATTGAGACGTAATTTTTGAAATTCCCCCATTCACTTAGTTAAGTAGTCGATCATTTGGGAAAAGCGTTAAGTAATTATAAGCACATGCAAATAACTCACAAGCTTGAAACTTCACTAATGGTAAACTTAACCAGTATGATGCTTCTAAGATTCTTAAACATAAGTTAAAAGTTGAATAGTGTCGCAGTTAAGATTTCACTTAGGTCAAATTTCAGGAGCTGCGACAGATATGTTACATTTCATTACTGCAGTGTCATGACTATTTCTGTTTTGTCATGGTGACTATTGTATTTTTTCTTCAACTGACATACATTTCGACTTTAAATTCACGATTTTATCAAAACTAATTCATCAATGGTCATTACAGGACTCAACTCAACCGGATGGATATATTTCATTACTTTTTTCATGTTGTATGGTAATTTAAATAACAATTCTGAAATATTTTTAAATTAAATACATAATAAGAAGAAAACAAAATAATGAATTAATTCAATATACCTTACAATTCCATGGAGATAATCAGCAATTGTAGCATAAGGTTTTGAGACTTACCTGAAACAAAATAAATGAATGGTATAGTTTTTGAATTTTATAAAAAGTTTTTTTATAGTATTCATAGCAAATATTTGATGAGTAATGTCTAAAATTTAAGGAAGAAGGAATGTAGAAGTGAAGAGAATTTATATAATTTCAAATCAAGTGTAGACACAAAAATAGTAAGCTCAAATGTAGTTACATCGGTAAAATGGTATAATCGAAGGGGACTAAACTGGGAATAGGGGTCAATGGAGGATGACTTTGTGAAGTTGAATGCATACTATAGGGTAAACAAAGCCATCAAACTCCTCTGTACCAGACGTCCCAACGTCAATCTGGTGAAATGAACACTTAGTCCTCAGCACAAAGACAACATCAAATGATAAAGAGCCTGACAGTTAAAGAATATTCATTGTGTTCTACAAAGCTTGTTAAATTCAATTAAAGATGAATTCATTTATGATCTAATCAGATCTTTTTATTCCCCTATTTCCGAGGAAAAATGAATGGAAATAATTAATGATTTACACGAACATAATAGGAGCACAGAAAACTGTTATCGTGACATTTAATTTGAGTAAATGTTGGACTAACGACTTTTAAACTTTTGTAAGTTCATCAAAATAAATTTTAAAGGCGGTGTAATTTGAAATACTTTTATATTTAACTTGTTAAGATAATGAAAGTTAACGCAATTATTCGTGAGGCTGATTCTGATATCTTTTATATAAAGCACATGTCGTCGGAGTAAAGATGAATGATAGCTCGCTGTCTGAACACTACCGAAGGGTCAGATGTGCCCTGCTGCACAGGCAATGACACTTTATGGACGATGTATACTGAGGAAGAGGAACATGGCAACTCCGTCATGTTGTGGAGTACACCTGCGTCTTGCTCAAGACTGATGAAAGAGCTTTTCTAACTAATCCCAATTATATGCGCTCATAAGTGATCTGAAGGAGTATTCAAAGTGTTACGGAGGTATTCAAAAGGAGAGATCACGTTGTATTTAAGCTGAAACTGAATTTACCCAATAACGGCTCTGTTACTTTAACTGTTAATACGAAACATATCCATGGGGAGTGTGGTTCAGAACGTCTTAACAGGCCTAGAAGGTAACATAGCTTTAATATCTGAAAGTTAGTGAGTTGTCTCTCTACCTCGTCTAGTACAGGAGTCTTTCCTGGCCAAACAAACTGCGGCAGTCACAAGCATTAACGCATTCAACGCAAACATTACGCTGAATAGAGTAACTGATATCACAATACATGTTCATTTTACAACAGCACTAAAGTGATATCTAAATATAATATAACATTTTCAACTCAAACAAAGGCAGGGCTCATTTTTAATTCAGAACTAATATAGATACAGTTCTATTAACTAACAAATATACATGCGTTTAACATTAATAACTAGTAAAATAAAATATATCTGTAATATACTATGAGTTTCTCAACTAAATAATGATAAAATAAACAGGCTTACGTTTCTCACAAAACCAATTTCTAAGCAATGTATGTCTTAGAATTAGTAGTAATACTGTCCGTCATACCTCGTAAAGTCTCAGAAAATGTATTTCTACCCGTAATAGTCTCCAGCATTTGGTTATTTTAGGAACACAATTCCCTTTATTTTATCATTATTCTTTAATACGAAGTTCTGTAAGGTATAGAGTGCGATTGTAACGAATTTATGATTATATTCAAACACAATTGAATGAAATGGAAACAGAACAGTAAGATTCTGAACACTGTCACAGTCACATCATACGGCTCACGGATTTGTACCAATTGACAGATGTGACGTGCAGTTCTGTACATTATACGATAACAAGATTTCCAATAAACACTTCTAAAAAAAAACATTTTTCTGACTTCTTTTAGTCTGATTTCTGATTTTCTACTGTAGTTTAGACGTCGATATAATATACAATCAATGATTAAACCACAATATGAAATGGGGGAAAAAAAAGACTAAGATCTTTTTCTAAAACTAAGTGTTTTCTAATCGTAATAATGTAGTCAATATGTTATTAATAAACTATCACAGGGAACTGGAGTCCGATGGTATTTATAAAACACCGTGCTAAAATTGTCATGAAATATATACTGGTCAAACCGGTAAATCTTTAAAAAAAAACGATTAAAACAACAGCAATACAACGTAAGTAGATAGAAAAAAAAGTAGTGCCTTATTCTTGCATATAAATAATGAAAATCATCATATTGATTGGAATGGAGCTAATTGTATTACTTTTGAAAAATCGGTGTTGTTAAGAAACATTATCGAATCCTGATTAAATTTAATAGATCAAATAATATAAAAAATAGTAACGTTTGTTCAAACTTGACTCAGAGTTAACGAGGGCAATAGTCTCTTCTAAAGGGGTTGACAGCCCTGCAGATAGTTTTTTACTATTTCTTACTGTATTCCTTTGTTTCCCCAAACATCCCTGCCTAGACCATTTTCCTTTCTTACACTTTACACCCTTTTAAAATAACATTCTTGTCTCCCACTCCATTCGACCCCTCACCAAGATGTTTCTGCATCTAGTGTTTCAGTAGGGTTTTTGACTACGACGAAAACCGCTTGGTACGGTTGAAAGAGCTTAGTATTTTTTTCTTATTTCATATTGTGGTTTAATCATTGATTGTTATTTCACGTGTGTATTGTGAAATGATGTTATAGTACACAATATAGAACATAGCAAGCAATATTATACTTGCATACATTCTTTCCATTAGGATTGCTACAAATTACACATCCTGAGGGTCTAGTTCTGCTTTAATCAAGTGGAGAGCAGTTTAAATGCTACGGAAAGCTGATAGTCGGTGCATTTACTGAAGTAGGTTGAATGTTTGACTGTTGAGGTTCAAGAGGAAACCAGCAAAGGAAGGATGAAAAGTAGAAATGATGAGGGATTTCCGGTAGTGGGGGAACACAAGGGTGGGTTATGAAGTCGTGTTGGGGAGCGTGGGAGAAGGATTACGCCACTATCTTAGCATCACCCAATACACCTGTGTTAATTAGCAAATGCATTTCAAACCAGCATGTGTTTCAACTTTTCTGTACATTGAAAAAAAAAATCACTCGCACATCCCTTTTTCACTCGCAATCAACATGCATCAAATGATTTCACCCTTATTAGAGGGAAATCATCTCAGTTTGAAATATTAAAACAGAAAACCTTAATTAAATATTCAAGATTAAAAAATTATTGCCTCATACTTTCATCAAATATACAAAATTTAGTAATCACTAGGTTAGGTTAGTTTGCAGTGGCAGTCCCACAAGGGAACACACATAGGCTCAGCATTGCCCTTTGTGATACCACACAGTGAAGATTGGTTCTACATTGGGAGTCCTAAATTTGCCTAACTCAAGTGTATTTCGAGTAGGGATCTTTAAATAGTAGCCTAACATCGTACAGGCTCGGGACCGACGGTTTAACATCCTTCTCCGAGGGTCCACGTGCTCAGATTTATTCACCTCCCGCGTGAAGAAATCGAGGACCAGGTGGGGATCGAACCCCGGTCCTATCAGTTCAGAGGCGAGCACATAACCACAGAGCTTGCCTGTCCCCCTGTAGTAATCACTAACCAACAAGAGTCAAGAGACTCAAGAGAGATTTCAGTAACCGTGGCAAGCAATCTAAAGAACCTACACGATTACAATTAACCCTTTATCAACAGACACAGGAATAAACATCATTTCAAATTTAACATACAAAATTTATTATTCTTGTATTCTAACAAAAATGAATAAAAATAGAACGCAAAAAACTGTTATCGTGATATTTCATTTGAAAATGTTGGAGCAACGACTTTTCAACTTCAATTTCTTCATCAAGATCAATATTATGAGAGGTTACGGTGCAATCTTTAATTTTAACTATGTAAGGAAGTGGATGTTTCTGCCATTATATGTAACCATTCTAATGCCCTCTACGTTGAGGCTTATAGGAACGTGAAAAGATGCCACGTATCCCGTTTTTAGAATAGCATCTGGTGCTGATGCTTCACTAGACTAGGAGTTAAGGATCTTGGAGCTACATTTCAGTAAACGTGACGTACTACCTAAAGAGTCATCGTAACACAACGCTTCCCTTAAAAAAAAAAAAAGAAACTAACGAATTCCTGTTAAATCACATCTTTCAATCAAAGTGACATGATGATTTAATTTTGATAAAAGCAAGTTCGTAGACAACTTAATGAAGACTTCACATTACGTCTGTCACATGTCTTTTAAAAGAAGTAACTTATACAGTGTTTACCACCAGTTCACGCCAGATATCTTTTATTTCTTATGAAACTGAAATTACCTAAAAACGTAAAAAATTATACTTATATTATATATTTCATGTGTATATTCCGTCTTATTGTGATCATTACGATGGCATTAATGCAATGATATGCAAGAACATGTAATGATTCATTATTTTAACGGGGACAATGCTGAAGATATAATATTGAAGAAGAGACTTTATCTAGAGGTTTACCTTCTAATTCAACCTTCAGCCATCCACTGGAAACTTCACCATTAGGGCATGTACACAACCACTTTCTTAGTAATGCTCAACTAAACCAACCACCTGGAGAACAAGTAGCCAGTTAGGGGGCTAGGCAGCGATGAGTCAAGTAATTCTTAGGCACCTAGATCTTATTTTTTTCGGTAATATCTCTGATATTCTGTTCCTCAGGTAATTCTAACAAATTAAAATGTTTTCTGTATATTCCGTTTAAAGCATAACATGAAAAAAAAATTCTAGATTATCGAAATGGCTAACTCTTAATATACTTAACAAACATTTAACATGCAACACTTTAAATAACTAAGTCAGTATAAAACATTATCTTAGATATTATCTAAGGAACTTTATTATTGAGATACAATAAATATGTACGTAACATACTTTACCTCAACATATAGAATGTAAATGTAAGTAAAAATATGACAGTGGTGTATAATTGGTTAGAAGAAATAATTAGCTGTTCTAAAGAAACAAACAAGCAAAAGGAAGATGGATTCCCAAATGACTTGGCTTCGTGGGCGACAAGATAAGGAGAAGTTTGGCGCAAGTTGGCACCGTGGTGGACGGCCTGGTGCCCGATTAGGGCGACAGTGATCGGCAGAGGAGCATTCAATCAGCAACCCAATTAATGACTACATTAAAATTGATGACTCGACTGATAAACAAGTTATTGACAAATGCCAGTGTTGTTACCGGAGTTGAATACAGATAAGCGACATTTTCAGGAGAATGATGGACACGTTAATCAAGTCAACAATCATGAATCTTTGATTCAGAGGTAGATTTCCCCTTGGATGAGATAACCAGTGATTGCAATCCTATTTTTTTTTAAGGTTAAAAATGAAATAGCGTTTGGGTAGAGTACAATAGGCAGGTATGAAGTCGGCGAATTGGAATCCCTGCATGCTGCAAGCATGTATGTCAGTGAGACAGGCTAATAAAGGCGGCACCCTGCTCCGCTGTAATTTAAGTTCTGAGTCCTCGGACAATGTAATTGAATCCCTAACACACACGTATCCCAACTCACTCTTTCACTTCGGACAAACTTCCATGTAACCATATATCATCCGGCTTATTTTCGCTTCATTCTGACATTGCCTGAATAAGACTCTAAGGAAAGGAGGCGATTTGACAATTTAAAAACATCGCAACAAAATAATTAAATGTACAACATTCTACTCGATACGTGTTTGCACTACACTTACTAGTATTTATCACAAATACTTCGTGTACTATCCAGTTAACGAGGAGATTTGAATCGACTACTGTTCGTAAAAAAAAAATCAATATTAATCAGGAACGCTTAACAAGTAATAACAAATACAGGTTAATAATAGGAACAATGACTGCAAATTGTATCATCATACTATTAGAATCAAATGCGTAAAAGAATAAGGAAGAATATACATCAAAACCTACATACGTTATTACATAACAAAATTAAAAGAAATAAATAATTATGTGACTATGTCCCATGGACCTACTTATGTAACAATATGAATGATGTACCATTTATAGGAAACGCACTGCCTGAATAGATCTGAATGACATTTTGTAATTAGCATTTCATCGATCCGGAGCAGGTTATTGGAATGTTCCATTTCTATTGGAAAAGTTTTTACCCTTCATTTTCCGCTTTCCTATTCAACTCTTCTGCAGGAACATTGTTATAAGTCGGATGTTGAAGCGAACTGCTTTATGAAACTGGTGCAAAGCTTAGAAGAATAGCATCTGTTGATTGGATCGTGTTTCTTTCCAATCTGCATTTCTCTTAATATGTTGAGATTTTTTTCTCCTTTATAAAGCCTACATTACAGCATACTTATTATAATTACATTGGGTAATATATATTGGATGATATATTTTACTGAGTAGTGTTTGAAAATTGTATAAACAAGTATTAACTGATTCCATAGAATGAACTAAATGAAATGGACATTACTTAGAATCTGTGCCGAAAGTAACTACTAAACATTTATATAAAAAACATCCTATGTTAGTGTATCAAAGGAAAAACTGATTGAACCGATTCACTTCTAAGTATAATACTCACTGACTCACTATCTACGAACATTAAAACGTTCTTCCCTTCTCCTAATATAAATTTAATATATAATATATGCTGAAACTATAGCAATGTGAAGTATACTGACAGACATATAATGCACTGAATCTTTGGAAAAGGCTAAATTAATCTAGTGCTTGGAGGAAACATCATTGAATTCAGGCTCTTGCTAAACAAACCATTACGCCATTAGCGACTGAATTTAAATTATTCTCAGTCACGCTAGTCCTAAAAGGGAACTTAGCCCTATTCTAGGACAGGCACAGAGTAGGCTCAAAACACTCTAATCTTAATAGGCAATTTATATGAGCGGAGGAAGGACTTAGCCTAAGTTAGAAGAAATCAAATTTAGAGTAGTCCTAGAATAGACTCTACTATAAGAAAACATTTTTTACCACGTAGGAAATATATTTAATCACCAAGCTCTAGCTCTGGCTCAAACGTAACGTTTTAACGAGAAGCTTGTACCAATATACTTGAAGCGGCTCGTTTTGCAAACAATGACTACCACGTTCTCGGGCAATAACTACGCAGTCGAACGAATGTCCGTTCGATGATGTGAGGAGTACCACTGCATGCTCGTATTCCGTCAACCTTTCACGATGCAATATGAGATGCAACTGTACATTCTATTGAGGAGCTCCACAATGGAACATGAGACACATCACATACCCACATACTACGGTTCTTCTATGATGAACCCGTATAGCGGTCACATCACACACACATAATTTGATCCTTCTATGATGAACTCGTGTACAAAACACATCGCACCCACATACTTTGAAACTTCTAAGCTGAACTATGTACGAGTCACATCACACCCACATACTGTGGTTCTTCTATGATGAACTTGTGTAAGGGTCACATCACACCCACTACTCTGTGGGTTCTTCTATGCTGAACCCGAGTAAGGGTCACATCACACCCACTACTCTGTGGGTTCTTCTATGCTGAACCCGAGTAAGGATCACATCACACCCACTACTCTGTGGGTTCTTCTATGCTGAACCCGAGTAAGGGTCACATCACACCCACTACTCTGTGGGTTCTTCTATGCTGAACCCGAGTAAGGGTCACATCACACCCACATACTCTGTGGGTTCTTCTATGTATGCTGAACCCGAGTAAGGATCACATCACACCCACTACTCTGTGGGTTCTTCTATGCTGAACCCGAGTAAGGGTCACATCATACCCACTACTCTGTGGGTTCTTCTATGCTGAACCCGAGTAAGGATCACATCACACCCACATACTTTGACCCTTCTATGATAGAACCGTATACGAAACATACGATCAAATTCGCAAAGTGTGACCATTTGTGATGAACCCGTGTACGAGATACAAAATCAGATCCACATCCTGTGGCCCTTTTATCATGAACCCTTTTGAAGATACAAGAGCACGCCAGTAAACAGTGGCTTTTCGATGATACACCCGTGTGCGGTGGGCCCTAAACACCACATAGTAGTCATTCACAGTAATGTTCGGAACACATCCTCAAGCGACGTGATTCAGCCCTCACAGCGAACCCGTTTATCATTACAAGTTATCTCATCCAATGATGACGGATAACTCTCTCACTGAACAACTCTGATTTCTAAGTTTTTTTATTGTGGACATCTTCAAAGAAATTTACATTACCTTTTTTTACTGCTTCATTATAACAGTTCAATATACTTATAAAATTATATAACCTTTTAAAACAAGTTTAATGATAATCTTATGAATGAAATTATTGTTTTTAATGATGATTAGAAGAAATTATTCAGTAAGTTACAAACAAAAGGTATACTTTCGCTTGTAAACAAGTTTTCAGACCAGAGATATTACATGATCTATAAATGAGTGTTTCTTAATGCGTCATCCAATTATCGGTTTATTTTCGTTATAAAATTAAAAACTACTTAATTCATAAAAAAATGATACAGTTGTGGTGAAAAAATAAAAAGGAGAAGAGAGGTCAAGCCAGGAGGCTTGGCTAAACGAAGCGTGCATCGTCATCAGCTCTCGGACGTCTCAACGCCTGTCCTTGTTTACTTTTGCAATCTTAACGACCGATCATTTCTACACGCCTGAATCAATGTTCATCATTCAGACTAAAAAAAAATCAACACATAACTCAGACAGTAATTGGATTTCAGTTTAATATTTTCATAAAAGTCGTTACATTTTAAAAGGAACTTAAGATTATTACTTTATTTTAAGTAAGGAATAGTTATTACGAAAAAAAATATCGTTTTAATTTGAGCGTTTTATATGTTTTGAAGTCTCCAAAGTCCGTTTTTGTTGTACTCCTGATGATATCTGTGTAGAGTGCGTTTCAGTATGTATGTATTCAAAAGATTGGGACATAATACATCCCATACCAATTGATAGTATGGTTAAACTTTAGTGTATATGTGACTAACTGTTTTCAAGGGTATCGTATCACAGGGATATCACACTTTGGGTCAAAATGAGATTTTAGACAGCCTTTTTTCTCATAAACTTAACTTAGAGTATTGAAAAAGTTTGGAATTATGATAAAACTGATAACAGCATTAAGCGAAATAAACTTCAGGGTTTTTTTTTTCAATCACCAGAAAGGTCAGCTTGGCAATAAAATGAAAAATTCTTCATATAAGATTGACTTTGAGACTTGGTTGTTACGATACCGGTCACACAGTTTGACAAGAGCACAACGAAAATTACCCAAAAATAGCACCTTTTATGAGTTTAATATTCCTTTGTTAAAATGACATCGACAAAAAAAGGCACTATGTACATTTTATTATTTCAGAAAACCTACTTTTTAAACTAAAGGCTGACTATTAAATAGTTAAATTACGTCAACAAAATCACCAAAAAAAATTCTAGACATTCTGATTAACGTGACAGGCTGAAAACATCAATTGGAGTAACCTTCTAGACATGTTGGATTTGTTTACACTGAGTCAGACTTTTTTTAAAAGAATCGAGTCAAACAGAATTGTTATTTATATGTATAATAAAAAAAAAAATAAAGTGTCTTACAATAGTTAATAGAATATGTAAGAAGATTGAAATTATTAGAATTCTAAAAGCTAACGCAAATCAAATAAAATTATGTTTTCCACTGTTTGTTTAATGGTTGTCTAACAACGTGTGGCGCACTTTAACACATCTTAACGTTAGATGTATATTCATCTTACTGTTTGTTTCCTGACCACTCTATGTTCAAAAGTTTCGAGATTTTTTGAGGGTTTTCGGTCTAGATATTAAACAATACTTCTTTGCCAATGTTTGGACATATTAGTTATGCCCTCCTCAGGGCTATAAAATTGCAATATATGCTATTTTATAACTTTTTTTATAATTTAAAATTATTTTTTTTTGTACATAGTAGCAAATAATAGGCATAATATAGTTGTAATAATTGTACTGCATGTATCAATGTTTTAGCCCTGAAAAGGTTGGCAAAGAAGTATTTTTTAATATCTAGACCAAAAACCCTAAAAAAATCTTAAAACGTTAGATGTATAGTTTAGGTGTTTTTAATAAGCCCATGTAAGGGGGTACATGTTTTCGAGCTATGTTTTCGGTCATTATAACAAACTGGAGAATACTTTTAGGTCACTTCTTCTCAGGTAATTCAATAAATATAAGACATTGTATTAGTCATTACCTCACTACGAATGTTAATGGAATATATAGCTTACTAGATATGTTCTAGCAGTATACAGTAGGCCTTCGAACCAACTGAATCAACACTAATTTATAGATGTATTCATCTAGGAACTGTAGAATGGATTACAACAATCTACCGCAAGAATGATTAGTGTACGTATACGATCTACCTCAACTGAAATTGTGACCACTAAATGCTTTTCTCAGGGAGGGGTGCTATCAGCCCTCGAGGTAATCATCTTCTAGAGGTCAATGATTTTAGGAAAAATCATACCTAAAGCGTATAGAAATGAGATATACTTCTCTAAAGACAATTATGGCACTCATAAAATACATTTCTGTTATTTATAATGAATAAATAGGAACTACCATAAGATATATACATCTGCAGTGTGCATGACTACTATTGACAATCAGACCCTCAAATCTGTTATAACTGATAAAATGGATATATTCATCATGATTTGTTTTCTTAACCCAATATTTATATGATGTAATTTTTTTGAGGGTTGAGGTCTAATGATTTGAAAGTAGTCTTTTTGCTGACGTTTCGACATATATTAGAATGACATAAATATATGTCGAAACGTCGGCAAAAGGACTAGTTTCAAATCATTAGACCACAACCCTCAAAAAAATGGATCATGAAAATGGATATAACCACGTACAAAAAAATGAAAGAAAAAAACAGTTTATTTATTAAATTTTAAAATTGTAACATTTTACAAGAGACTTTGATATCACAATACACGATGGCTACATTAAAATCAATCCCAAATTCAATTGTTTGTCAGGAAGTTTGATTTTATGTTAACTTATAGTGAAGATGATTAAAGACAACTTTTGAGTTTTTTTTTTTTTTTTTTTTTTTTTTTAAAGCAATCGCCTATATTATTCTAAAAGACATAGCATTGGTGGGTATCTTGATATGCACAGCACAAACTTAAATCCAAACTAAAATCTAAATGCCACTCAAAAGAAGTATTGCGGGCAAACCATATAGTTCACTTTATATATAATTATGAAAAAAATTTTTTCCCACAAAATCCTTCAACCCGTCTTTTCAATTTTAAAAATTTTGTTTAGTGAAGAAATAGAGTCAGCTACAAAGGCAGATTTTAAAGAATCTTCTTTAGTTTAAGAAACATTAATTAATGATATGAAGGACATTACAATAACTTGAAGCTTGAGGTAAAGATGATTGAAATCTATGGTTATATTTGGTCAAAACTATATTTCGATTAGGTCCGTCTTTCCACTTTCTTAGCATTGGTATTAATGAACAAATCCTTTTCCACACAAGTCAGAGAAATAAAATGGAACTAATGTTTTAATTATTCTCATTTCTAGGATGGGAAAGAGATTGTATTCTTTAAGAATTACAATCTAACGGATTCAAGGAAATGTTCAGAGTATTTCGTTCACAATGTGCAAAAGGGTGGTTGACATCCACTCATAAAAGTCATTTGCTGAAGTATTTTACGCACAAAGTTACATATGATGCTAAATTACATACAACGCTTGTGACACTGCGTGCACGGGTACCGAGAAACTACTGAAAGAACGACTGGCTGTCATATAAGGAAATAATATGATTATGATCTCTCATCTAAAAATATTAATTAAAAATAACATCTGGTGTCATGGAATGAAATTCCTGATACAAAAGAGTAGGAAATATGTAATTTTAGGATGATTCTAATGAAATAGTATGACTTACACTGGTAAAGGCATGCCGACGTGGTAAAATGAAAAGCAGCGGAGGAAAGGAAAGCGTAACGCCCACATTAGCACTAAGGCGGCGAAGAGGGCGTGGAATTCGGTAAGATAGGAGAGGGGGGAGGCGAAGACAAGGAGGGGGCTAAGTAAAGTTTATTGCATAAGAAGAGAAAATTGTCAGGGGGGGAAGAGAGGGTGTTTTTCAGCGGTTAGAGCATGAAAAGCATTAGGGTGCCCGCCGAAGCGGTCCTTGCAACAGATAGGTAATAACTTCAACACATTCCATTAGGCCTGGCACTGACCAACAGCTCTTCAGCAGTAACATCAACTAGACATCATTCTGTGGTTGGAGGCAACACTTTTGCCAAAGCCAACATAATAAATACTCGACTTTGTAAAAAGAAATATACCGAAGCAGTAGACGAGTCAAAAGTTTCAAATGGAAGTGCACCATTACTACTCACTTTCACAGTAAACTTTAATAGTTGTAATAGTAAACTATTGACGCAAGGACACTGACCTCAGTACTGTAAGACTGAACTCTAATATATCAGTTATCTACAAACAAGATAAAGGGGAAATTACAACGTTCTTATCTCTTTCAGGTTATGTAAGGAAACATTCCAGCACACAGTTTTACAATCTTTCTTGTGTCTGTAGGCAGGAAAAAATAATTAACATTTTCGCGAAAACAGTAGTCTTTAAATATTTCTTAACTTTGGACAATTAGGACTAGGCTAAACCAGGAATGAAAGTGATACAAGACGGTGAGTGAATGAAACGAATAAAATAATACGTAAAAGCAATATTACTATTAGATAACTATAAATAGTTAGCCATAGATCATAAATACAACTGTAACCTAACGATTCAAAATAATTTTAATATAATAACTAGTAATAATATGCTCTACTAATTAAAAAATACCAATAATTGTATTAATGGGAATAATATGGATTTGTATAATTAAAGGTAAGCTATTTTACTGGGAAGAATGACTTTTCTATCCTTTTCCCCCAGGTGTTGGTCGGCATTGACGTACTCTCACTCCTTTGCTGAACCGGTGGCTGCATTAGCCACGAAATGCTGGAGGAGACATTTTCAGATAATGAGTGTGACCTGAATGCCCACATTCAAACAGTTGAACGAGTCTGGGTTGTCGCGGTATTATTTTCTATCTGAACAACGAACAACAAACTAGGAGGGACACTCCAGCTTTACCTCCCTCAGAAGGAACTCCATTCTTCGTGTAACATGGTAACCTCCAGGAGAAGTCAGGAGATTTTATGCTGAAACGCATAATGCTTACCGCAAGCTGTCGCTCCGCATGAGACGATTATACGTAAAGTAAGCGAGTCATTATACCCGAGCATATTTTTGCTCTCACCCAATATGCGTACTTTGGACCTTTGTTTTCACTGGATCCACGTTGGAACACTCCTCCTGAGAAGGTATACTGTCTGTTATATGGTCAATCATATGAATTACAACTAACAAGAACAACAAAATCAAATTATTGCAAATAATAATAAAATGAAATGCCTAGTAGTTCTTGAAGAAAGACCTGAGCAAGTTAAAGAGTGGTACTGGTACAAAAGCTAATGTAAAGTTAATGGTAGCGAGGGAGAGAAGAGAGTGGCGTGGTTGAACTAGGCAGAGATTCATATTGGCCTAGGGCTCAGGTAATCACTGAAGGCACGTCTTTGAGCAGCCCCCGCTTTGTGCCGCCTCCGGGGATTGGTCCTTTGTCACTCTGCCCTGCCAACTCCTCCTCCTTTATTATTAAACGACTTCTCGTCATAGTCAATTCGAGTCAAGTCACCCTCTTCAGCTCCTATCACTTTCCTTCTTTTTCCAACTCTTTTAACTTTCATTTCAACATAGTTCAAACCCAATAACGCCAAGTGTCCTATTACAAAATCATTATTTCTTTTCTAAGAGGCACATATGAGATAGCAAATATTCTTCGACAAACTTAATTCTCAATTTTTATTACTTCCTTCAACATTTACTTTATAACTTCAATGTGACCTCCTTCATACGAGGTCTCGTACTTCTTAGCTATACAGTAGGACGGCAGTTCCCAATCTTAATTCATTTATGTCCTCCCCAAATAATAATTTCCCTAGTATTCCTATAATTTTACTTTAATATAAGTAATTTTTAACGTGATTAGTAAATAAAATTAATAAAACATATTTGGGCATAACTTTTTTTTTAAAAGGGGCCCTTTTTCTACACCAGACAGTGATCTAGTTTCCCCACATAAAATAACTGAACGTCAAACAGAACAATCAATGAGAGTATATGTTCTATGAAATTACTGAATGAAACGGTAAATCAACAACCAAACAAACATTGTCTTCATCTTAGAATTATACGAACATTTCTAATCAGCTACCCGTTTATGCCTTTATTTATTAAGAAAATACTTTTGAACAAATACTAAGAATGAACTTTGTTGTTTGTTGTGGCACTTGATTTCAACAATAGAAAGAAGTTTAAACAAATGGAATCTATCACACACACACACACACACACACATATATATATATATAAACTCAAAAATTGTTATTGAACTCTTCTATTCTATTCTATGTTTTGTTATTGAGGGCTAGGTCAAATAAAAGAAAATAAACTCCTTCCTAGGCCGACGATTCGATGTATTTGTACATCATCTTCAGGGCTAAAATTAGAGTAAGAACTATAATACATTTACCAAAACAATCTACAACTCACATAGAGAACTAATACAAATTTTTTTAAGACCAACAGGTACATAAAAAAGGTTATTTTATAATCAGAGTTGTTGAGTACACATCTATTTCAAAGTATCAGACAAAAGGAAATTAGTTGTCTGATACTTTGAAATAGATGTGTACTCAACAACTCTGATTATAAAATAACCTTTTGTATGTATCTGTTGGTCTTAAAAAAATTTGTGTTAGTTCTCTATGTGAGTTGTAGATTGTTTTGGTAAATGTATTATAGTTCTTACTCTAATTTTAGCCCTGAAGATGATGTACAAATACATCAAAATGGGGGCCTAGGAAGGAGTTTATTTTCTTTTATTTGACCTAGCCCTCAATAACAAAACATAGAATATATATATATAAAGAAGATATAAAATAAAACTCCTTCAGGAGGACCAATCACTCCTAAAAATAATCAAATAGAGTAATCATTAACTACATTTTACTGCTTTCGTATCTGCATCAAAGGAAACAACAGTCGCTTAAAAGTTCGTTAATCAGAATTTAAAAACAGTTTTAAATTTTGGAACTTGCAGGATATCTGCGCATATTGCATCTTATTCATTGTATATGTAAATAAACAAGTGAGAACAAAAGAGATGATCACCAGAATCAAAACTGACCACCAAGTAAAATTGAACTGATAGCAAATTTATTTCATAGTTTTTACTAATTTATAAATAACATAGATTTCATATAACATAGTATAACGAAAAAAAAGTGGTCCAAAAATTGGTTTCGAGCCTCTAAAAAAATTGAAATCTGTAATCATTTCAAGAAAAATATTTTCCAGTTGCAGTACTTATTATTATACAGATTTCAGAATGATATTACAACTTCCCTAAAGGACGGGAAATTTCTGTCTGTATCATAAAAAAATCTCGCGTAATTTGCTAGATTCCCACTGAAAGCACCATAACTACAGCTTTAAAGGAGGTACAGTTACCTCTTGATCACCCCCGATTAATTACCCACTAACATTGCCTTGTTATGCAAAACTATGCTAACTGAATACAGCAACTAATGGGAAACAGTATACTGACTCTACATTCAACTATAAAGGATTATATAAGAACAAAATACCCATATCTGACCCAAATAAAATGCAAGCAATATTGTTATTGACAAAAGAGACATGTCAATGTTTAATTTATAATCTACTGTAACTTAATTATTCGTTTTTATTGTATGACTTGTATTGACATTAAAAACTTCTAGTAACAGTTTCAACTTTCATTTTTTTATAATCAATCCATGGTTTGCTACATTCAGGAGTTTTCAGTAGGGAAATTCACAAACAACTCTGACTCACAAACTTATATGGAGTTGTCCATATAAAATATATTTCTTTTTTCCAATAGAAACACATTACATATATATCTGTTAATAAATTTAATATATATATATATATATATATATATATATATAATCTGTGTTAAGGACTAAGATGTGAGAAGTGAAGTGAGGCGTGTGATAGGGACATTATTGTAAAAGGGAAAGGATTTGGTGCTGTTAATGATGGTAATCACAAGACTGATGGGGACAGCTAACGTCTAATCAAAAGGGAACCGGTGAATCCGAAAGAAGTAATTTTATCTACAAGGTAATAATTCTACAGGAGGCTAAACTGGGTATTTAGCGGACCATGACGCCCAGCTAGGCATTACTCGCAAAGGCAGACTATAAAGTGAAGCAGTACATTGCGCTGAACTAAACCCGCTATCGCTGTTACACTAGGAAGCAAAACAAGCAGCGACAAACCGAGAAAAACAACATACTGCATCTTTCAGACTATTAACTTCTACATTCTCTTTGTAGTTTTTCAAGTATTTCTCGATAAAACTTATCAATTGAGCATGTTTTATTTATAAGACACCTGCATTCAGAACCAAGTATATGCAGCATACTATAATTTTACAAAAGTATTATCATTACTTTGATCTTACCATGAAAAAAAATTGAATTAGTTTCCACTAAAAGAATGGCCATGAGGACATTATTCTATGCGAGTACAATAAATTTTTTCTCGTGAACCATAAACAGGTCCTGCGCACTCCGTCCTTGAGAGGGCGTGAATCTGTCAAGTCTCTAACCAGCTCGGTGCCAGATGACAGGCACTCCAATGACCCGCGGCTATGCACAAACCATTTGAATCACATTATCAACCACAACAGTTGGTTGACAAAACACGGGCAAAACTTCTCCTCAACCTAAGCAAATCCGTAGCCTAAAACATTTCAAGAATAAAACACTAACAACAAAAAACTAAATTTTATTGGCAAAAAGTTAAGGAAATAGTATCGACATATACAACTTTAAACATTCAAACAACGCGTTTTGAACACGTAGAGTCCTTCTTCAAACTAAAATATTTAATATAGAAGTATTAATAAATTGTAAACTAAGCTATGAGATATGTAGCAAAGGTTGTTTAGCAGTTAGCTGTTTACCACGAGCACTACAGTCCCGAGATTAGACCTCACAAGACAACAGATTACTTTTATCTTGGCCATAAATTTTGTGCATGCGCCAATTGTGTTGTGTTTGCTCCAGAATTCTGTTAATGATTTTAATGAAAATAACCAACAAGTTGCAAAATGGAGGATGATTATAGTATTTTCACGATTGAGATAAAACTATTATACTTTCCATGCTGTATAGAGCCCAGTTGTTAGTAGTAATTTCAAGGAGGGTAACAATAGTCCATTAGCTGACTGTTTGTTAGGTCAATGTTATACTCCAATACCCCAAATACTACTCTGTGACACTCGTGATGTAGAATACGACCCATGTAAGTTAAGTTTTCACTACAGCCTTCTTATGAAGTGTCTAGTACAGTTCGGTATCAACAAACTTATGATATCCTCCACTTACATCAAACTGCTATCTGAATTTGATAGCAAAAAAAAAAAACAAACTCCACAACAAGAAGTTTTCCATTAAATGTTTGACAAGAGACATGAGTCTAACTTAATGAGAGAAGCACATTAACTTAGCGATGACGTTTAATTGGAGCCGATGACCCAGATTTGAGGTTGTTAAGTGCCAAACTTGGCCAAGTACATACTAAGTTTTGATTGGATTCGTTAATTATTGCCATTGCGGGAATATACACTTGACAGTCCTTCATCCCTTCATTAGCAATCTCAACACACACATTTCTCTTGACAAAACCCTACAATCACTTCGTTAATGCAGATTTAAATCTCCATCTCAAACAAGAATTCACTCTGCTTTGTTCACAAGTATCAAAATATAGTTATTCTGTCTGCACAATAACTTGGATAACTGATTTTATTATATGAACATAATTTTAAGAACTCTTATTTGAAATGTAATCTGTATTCATACTGTATTGGCTTCATATTCCTTTCTTTGTACATGTTTCGTGCAGAATATTCTTATCAATTTCTCCTTTATAAGCACCTTGAATACACATGCATTCCTTAATGCCATTCTTTTCTAGCATAGCATTTAACGATATGCTGAGTCAGACTCACATCCACAGGACTACCAGACAGATTCGTCTTCATCTTCTGTTCTAATTCCTTCTAACAACCAGCTGTGCTTCGAAATATTTATTGTAGTAAGCGTTAGTTCCACTCTCCTGAAAAGTATTTTGTTCCAAAAAATAAAAAAAAATTCTTCTAATTAGATTGTCGTTTTCATATAATGAATATTTTTTATATGTATGCTGTATAACAATATTCCACATAAAAACGTGAAAGAACAATCAATGGTCAAACTACCACATTAAATGGAAACCAACAATATGAAACCGTTATATTACCAAAATGTTACCATATGAAACTAACTATAAAGAATATTTTTAAAAATATTTTCACATAATCATCACTATATATATGCATAGACATATTGATAAAAGTATCGACCGTAGAATAGAAACAAAACTATAGACCAGGACTCGGTCAGTGGTTCAAACTAAACACTCATTGTCAACGTTTCGGTCTTTATTTAAAACCTTTTTCATAGGCAAAAGTAAGAATTTTTTAACTAAGAAAATGAAATTTACATTATTTAAAGGAACAAATGTTAACCGGACAAAACCTATCGACTAAACTGTTATATATAATATATATATATATATATATATATATATATATATATATATATATATATATATATATATATATATATATATATATATCATATATATATATATATATATATATATATATATATATATATATATATATATATATATATATATATATATATATATATATCACCAGGCTGAAAGTTGTAATAGTTGCTTATGATTATTGAGTATGCGAGACCTGACGATGTAGATCAGAGGTTCCCAAAGTGGGTTCCGTGGAACCCAGGGGTTCCTTAACAGACTGTCTGGGGTTCCGTGAAAACCATTTAGTAAAAATATTTTTCCAAAAAAATTTTTTTTTTAGGGTATGGATTTATTCTATATTTCTTGTGAATCATGAAACCGAATAATGTTTATATCTACATATAACCATAAATAAAAAGATTTCACATAAACACGTGAAATAACAATCAAAGATCAAACCATAATATGAAATGTTGGGTTTTTGAATCTGATGAAGATGGCTTGTTACGGTTGAAAGATTTTAGTCTTGTTTTCCAATTTCATATTGTAGTTTGATCATACTCGTATACCCATAAGTAGAAGTGGTCAAAATTTTATTCATATTTAGGATGAATCACTAGTCAGTTTTTGGAACTATCTGATTCCCGAATTTCCTACTACTGCAAAAGTAGCATTTCACACATTGCTGCCATTTCCCACTACCTACTTATGTAAAACTGGATTTTCCCCTTTAAACTACCATAGAAACGAAATACCGAAGTAGACGTAATGCTGGGACTAACTTGAGAATCAAACTCTCAACTATAAAGCCAAAAATGATTACAAAACAAACTGTATGTTAAAATTGCTAGTAATTCTGTTATATGTAGTTATGCACTTGTGCAAAATATGAAAATTATTATTATTATTATATTATATTATATTATATATATTATATTGGTCAAACTGGTAAATCATTAAAGACACGTGTAAAACAACACCAATATAACGTAAGTAGACAGGAAAAAAGTAGTGCCTTATTCTTGCATATAAAAAATGAAAATCATCATATTGATTGGACAGGAGCTAAATTTATTACCTATGAAAAATCAATGTTGTTAAGAAATATTATTGAATCGTCTCTAATTAAATTTAATAGATCTAATATTATAAACATTAGTAACGGTCTCTTCAAACTTGATACTTTCGTCACGAGGGCAATAGCCTCTTCAAAGAGGGTTGACAGCTAGCGGATAGTTTTTTACTTTTTCTTACTGTACTCCTTTGTTTCCCCAAACATCCCTTTCTGGACATTAGTCCTTTCCTGCACGTTCACCTTTTTGAAATACCACTCTTCCCTCCCACTCTTCTCAACTCCTCACCAGATGTTTTCTGCATCTAGTGTTCAGTTGGGTTTTTGACTCTGACGAAGACCGCTTGTTACGGTTGAAAGATCTTAGTCTTGTTTTCCCATTTCTTATTGTGGTTTGATCATTGATTGTTGTTTCACGTGTTTATGTGAAATCTTTTTATATATATATATATATAAAGTCATGTTTTTTGATTGATACTTAAAACAAATAATGATTTCCCTAATTGTTAACTGATGAAAATAAAAAAAATGGTGTTATTTGGAGTTCATTTATTACCGTAGTGGCCCCATTAATAATCCAGCAAAGAGATTTGAGGGAATACAGTGATATATTTACTGCAAATTCACTTAGAGGTGTGGAATACATTATAAGCAGTGAGAGCGTTGTGCTGACACTGCTAATGAACGTCGGCAAAACTATTAACTAATGACAATAAACATTTCCTAAATCAGGAAATTAGTTATTTATCAAGAAGCCAAGCCCTGTCAGTCGTCCGAGTTACCACATGACCGGTGTGGCACATTTCACGATTAAATCAACTTGAGCAGGCCGAGGTCTGTGCAACTAGTACATATTTCAACGATGATGAATAGCTGACAAGAACAGTTGAGCGGCAATACATACACTGACTACCATCAAACATGTAGACGACTCGACGGTATCATAAAAACTAGAATAGGCGACATATAACATCTATGGCCACTTTCATCATACCTATCTACTAATGGAGGCTATTTCACTTATCATCATCTATTTAACACACATACACACATGCAGCATGCAGTTGCAGTTGCACACCCATATACATATAAAAAACTTCTCTCTCTCTCTCTCTCTCTCTCTATATATATATATATATATATATATATATATATATAATACAATTAAAAGAAACGGTCCAGCGGACTTTTTTACAATAAAATAAAAAACGAAGGAAACACACAGAAAGACACAGACATAACTCACATCGATATTTCGACAATCGTCGTCATCAGGAGGTGCGAAGAGCGAAGAGTCCCGCAGGAAGACAGGGCGGTACTGAACTCGGAAACCGCAGCCAGTAGCCCACCACTTACCACCAAGCGGGGGAAGGGAGGGAAGGAAATGAAGAGCCAAATTAAGACGTAAAAGGAACGAGTAAAAATTATAACTATAAAAAATTATAAAAAAGTAGATAAATCAAATTAAAAATAATAAATAAAAAGTAAAATAAAAAATAATAAATAAATAAATAAAAAATAATAAATAAATAAATAAATCATAAATAAATTATCGGTTGAGGTTGAGTCCGGGGGAAGAGCGAGCATCAAGTAAGCATATGTATGCCTCCTCTGAAGCTCTCAGGGTAACTTTATTGTTGGATTCGGGGATCTGTTTCAGGATCTGAACCCTGAAACAGTCATTGAAACTGAGTCAGGGTTCAGACTCAGACATGACTGATTCAGGGTTCAGATCCTGAAACAGATCCCCGAATCCAACAATAAAGTTACCCTAAGAGCTTCAGAGGAGGCATACATATGCTTACTTGATGCTCGCTCTTCCCCCGGACTCAACCTCAACCGATAATTTATTTATGATTTATTTATTTATTTATTATTTTTTATTTATTTATTTATTATTTTTTATTTTACTTTTTATTTATTATTTTTATTAATTTTAATTTGATTTATCTACTTTTTTATAATTTTTTATAGTTATAATTTTTACTCGTTCCTTTTACGTCTTAATTTGCCTCTTCATTTCCTTCCCTCCCTTCCCCCGCTTGGTGGTAAGTGGTGGGGTACTGGCTGCGGTTTCCGAGTTCAGTACCGCCCTGTCTTCCTGTGGGACTCTTCGCTCTTCGCACCTCCTGATGACGACGATTGTCGAAATATCGATGTGAGTTATGTCTGTGTCTTTCTGTGTGTTTCCTTCGTTTTTTATTTTATTGTATATATATATATATATATATATATATATATATATATATATTATCAAATCACAATATGAAATGGGAAAACAAGACTAAGATCTTTCAACCCTAACAAGCGGTCTTCGTCAGAGTCAAAAACCCAACTGAAACACTAGATGCAGAAATCATCTGGTGATATATTATATATATATTTATGATCAAACCACAATAAGAAATGGGAAAACAAGACTAAGATCTTTGTCTTAGTTGGGTTTTTGACTCTGACGAAGACCGCTTGTTACGGTTGAAAGATCTTAGTCTTGTTTTCCCATTTCTTATTCTGGTTTGATCATTGATTGTTGTTTCACGCGTTTATGTGAAATATTTTTATATATATTTATATATATTAGCGACAATAAGAAATGAGAAAAAAGACTTGATTGTTCAACCGTAACAAGCCGTCTTCGTCAGAGAACAATAGATTTTTAGACGCAACGGCATGTTATATGCTCTACAAAGTGCTTAGTCAGGCTTTCTCTTTCTCTTGAAGGCGACTCGACTCGACCGAATATTTGATTTTGTAAGTGTGTTTCTTTATTTGTGTCTTACTTTTCGTCTATTTTGAACTCGTTTTGTCCAGTTTGGATAATCTTTCCGATTTTTAAGTTAATAGCCAACTCTTGAAAGGAGGGGAGACAAGGATAGATAAAGAAATAAAAAAAAATAATTAAACGAATGAAAACATTTAAATATAAAATATTGACACATTGTAAAAAAATAACTAAAAATAAATAAGTAAACAAATACAAATTAAGAGATTAAAATGAAGCAAAGGAATAATTAGCTTGGAGGTTAAGACCAGAAGCAGATATACCTCCCAGAAGACTGCTAACTGTTTTTTCTGAACATCTATCTTCCTGATGATGTCCTTTCTGTGTATTCTTTCTTGAATATAGTTTATTTAGTCTGTGGACCGTTTCATTTAATTGATATATGTTTAGGCCATATATTTATTTATAAATATATATTTGACATACATTTAGGCCATAATTCGTTTATCTTGTTATTTTATCGAATTCCCTTACATTTCACTCATCTTTTATGAGAAAATAGGCCAAAAGGAATAACGAAAGCGATGACGCTATTCTTTGGTGACGATTGTTACTGTACCTTAAAAAATGAAAGAAATGTAATTTACGTACATGTGACTCAGTAGAAGTATGCAACCCTTTTGGTTGCAGTGATTGTCCTACAAGGGAACACACTTAGGCCGAACATTGGTCCTTTTTGTTGCCACACAATGAAGAATGATATTAAATTGACAGTCGTAAATTTTGCAAGTGTACTTAGAGCAGGGATTATTAACTAGTACCTGACATCGTACAGGCTCGGGACCGACGGCTTAACGTCCCCTCCGAGGGACGACGTGCTCAGATTTATTCACATGCCATGTGAATAAATCGAGGACCAGTACATGTGACTTAGTTTAATATATTTTATTTACAGTTTAGGGTACTAGATGTGGTTCTCCAGACGAAGGTCTGCTTTCCACTTCGGTATGGATTTTCAGTGTATAACAGCTGTAACTCACCCGTTACCACCTATCCTAACAGCCACAGAATAACTTTTAATGACTGGACTAAGCCACGGATTTTGCGACAGTTTTCCATTCAAGGGAAGAACGTGACACTATGTTAAAGAGATGATACCCGAATTTATCTACTCAAGCGCCATTCAGCTTTAAATCTCAAAAAATATAACCTCATATTTTATTTATCACTACATTTTTTACATTAAATTGTATGTACATTACTATATCTTTGTTAAGTTCCTTAACTAAATGATTTTGTTTAGTATTTATGTAATTTTATGCATTTTAATATACATACGAGTACGTCAAAGAAATATTCGACGGTTCAATCATCCTCAGATATATACTAATACTATACATAAAATTCAATTAAATAATTAATAAATAGTCACTAAATATGTAATGGTGATATTTACTACATGGGAAGACATGTTAAAATGTTTCCAGAAAGGAGATTGACATAAAATAGAGAATGTATGAACATAGAAGAAGACCCGTGAGGACTTTGCGGGGGGGGGGGGCATAATCAATACAGTCAGCAGATTGGTTCAGATTTAAGATGGAAAAAGTTTGCAGTCCTTTGAGGATTTCACCACGTAGCACCCAGAATTTGCATGCAAATTGTCAACATCTTGAATACTCACTCACCCTGTCACCATCCAAATAAACTTCCTTCACTAAATTAAATTTTAAAAATTTTTCTTCCAAACTCACACAAGTTACACATTCGTCTAATGACATATATTTCCTGAAAGTCTTATTTCCTTGTCAATATAAAACCAAATTTCTAACAGTTGAATATTGCGTTTCACTGTACAATACTGTTGATAAAACTTTTATAATTAACTGTTTTTTTTAATACAAAGTTATGATTTGATCCATATTAATATATTTCAAAACGCAAAAATTTTTATTAAAATATTATAAATTATACAAATAAAAATTGTATGGATAAGTACATTCCTTAAGAGAAATTCATTTACATTCATAAAGATGTGAGCCTTAAAATCATTAAACAGTAAAACAGTAAAATCATTAAAAAAAATTCCCAACTAGAAAAAAAAACCTTATATAGATGAGGAATGTTGTATGTTTTGTGCAATAAAAACGAATAACGTTAGTCCAATTTTACACATATTTACATGTTATTTATTGGAGTTGGAACTCATTAACATATTGAGTACAATTTTCTATCAACTTCCTACCCTTCCAGTCAGAGTTCTATCCATGTCTATCTCCTTACTTTTTCTGTTCCTTCTCTGTCGTCCTCTCTCTCTCTCTCTCTCTCTCTCTCTCTCTCTCTCCTCTCTCTCTCTCTCTCTCTCTCTCTCTCACACACACACACACACACACACACACACACACACACACACACACACACACACACACACTGTACGCTCTACATTCGCAAAATCTGATCCAAAGAGCATTAAAAAAAAAATTTTGTTGTTAAGAAGATATTAGCTTTAACATCAAACAACAGCTAAGAGTCGGGATCTGATTGAGAATTTGAACAAAGAATAGTTATTAAACTTGATTTATTCGCAAGCTTATCAATAGGAAGTTACTGCGTTGATCGATATGAGCGCTATATTAATTCATACGCAGACTCACTTTATCTGAAGCTAGGTTAGGTTAGGTTGCAGTGGTAGTTCCACGTGTATTGGAATACACGTAGGCTGAGCATTGGCCCTTTATGATACTACACAATGAAGATTGATATACAGTGGAAGTCCTAAATTTTGCGTAACTCAAGTGTATTTAGAGTAGAGGTCTTTAACGAGTATCTGACATCGTACAGGCTCGGGGCCGACGGTTTAGTGTCCTTCTCCGAAGGATGACGTGCTTAGATTTATTCACCTCACGCATAAATAAATCGAGGGCCAGGTGGGGATCGAACCCCGGTCCTATCAGTTATCTGAAGCTAAGGCGACATAAAAAGCACCACAATGGTGAAGTCTTGTCGATTGACATAGTTGGGAAAATACAGGAAACCTTAATATGGATGGGTTAGGTGTTATGATAAAAGAAGGAAGTAAAGGAATGACTGGCCTTTATAATATTTGACCAGTAGACGTCTTACCTCTCAGAGTGTATCACTCTTTATCCTGATAACAACGAAGGTTGAAATTAATATCCATCAAATTAAGGAGAAGAAGAAGTAGCCAACAGAGACTGAAAGCTGTTGATTTCAAACATTGAGTCACCATTGCAAGTGCTATTATTTTTATTAAGCCTGATGATATGTGAATGTGGAAACTTGTTCCTATAATGTGGACATATACATTAAAAAACTCTCATTGATTAAGCGAAAGAATTTTTGAAAACTGCTTGGTCAACTAATCTTGAGTTGGCGGCTACATTGCCCAAATTCAAATAATCGTAGGTTTGAGTATTATCATCTGGAGCGCCGTACTACCAAAGCAGTGTAAACAAGAATCAGCTGTATAAAATAGCTTTAAATATGTTGCAAATTACCATATCGACTGTCGACTCTAAGCATAGTAAAACTAAATCCTTTCTTTGAAGAGTGGCATTTTATAAGCACCACTTGACTATGGAGTGATAGTGGCTCTTAGTAGTAAACTGATAGAAGGAGTAGTTCAGAAACAGGAAGGGAAATGAGTCAGCAGCAACTCCGAGTGACTTGAATGGGATCTTTGTTTCTGCAGGCTGATAAGACGGGGACCCAAGCCAAGTGGCCTCAGAGCTGGTCAAGAAATTATCGAGTGTTAATGGAAATTATAGCAAACGAGATAAATCTAAAGTAAGGAGTCAACATTATTGGAGCAATAATCAATTGCTCCGATTAATAAATCAAAGTTGAGGCCAGTAAGAAATAGAAAGAACTTAAATAGGCTGTAAAGTTAGAGGGAGCCCGTAGACATACAAAGGACATTGTTGCATGTCAACCAACTTTAACTAAATATGAGATCCCTGAAATTGAATTTATTCTAATTCAAGTAGGATTCCGCATACGAAGGTCTACCTACATTCAAATTCAAATTATTCAGTAAATATACATTCAATTTTTTTTTTTATTCAGATAGGATTCAATTTCAATTCCACTCGGATCTAATCTTGTTAACAACAATAATAACCAGGTGAAAAAAGGAAATGCTGAAAATAATATCAATACTTAATTAAATAAATAATTAAATATAATAAAACTCAAACTGGTTAATTTTAAAAACGTAAAGAAATACGAATGAAAACTAAACATTAGAACTGAATTTGCGCTTTTAAAAGTCATCATCAGGAAACGTTGGCAACCACTGATTGTAAAATTACGATGAGAGAACGAACTAACTGAACAGCTTAGGAGAAATGTGCAGGTTCGCCACAACGAAAACAAAAAAAAGTAGTAACATTAACTACGGAATGACATATATAAAAATAATTTAATAATCTCAAATTGTAAATTAGCAGATCAGATTGACCGCTTCATTATTCGACTCCCGCTTCAGAAGGAGGAGAATTGACCAGATAGGTGTCTCAACAAATAGGTAGTCCGCTAGACCAATCAGACTCGCCACAAAGCGGGAAGGGAAAAGAGTGACAAATAGACACTTGAAGGGAAAAAACTGACCATTATCTATTGAACAGTTATGTTTGGTCTATTTCATACCTATACCTATGCCTATTTTGTTCTACACCAAATGTTGTAAATGTTAATTTCATTTAATATTATTGGAATATTCTCACATAAACTTCTGTCCTCTCCAAAATGTGTAGTATTGATATTTTCGGTATTTCATAGCAGAACCATAGAAATTAAAAGCAAACAACTCACTAAATAACTAAGTACTTATGGACTGAATGGATAAAAATTTATAGTACTTGGAATATATTTGGAACATACAGTTGTCATATATTGCTAATTGTGCTTCACAAATATAGCTTTTGTACACATATATGAATACACTTATTACTTATGATCAGAGCCTTTATCATAACCATGTAGGTTGAAACTCACATAAAACATAACTTGCAATGTTTTTTTTTCATTCAGGAAAAAAAATGGTAGAATTCAAATGAAACTGGCCTCAAGCAGTATATTCGTATATAAGGGCAAAGCAATTGAATGTTGACAGTAAAATTTTGAAAAGACAATTGTAGAAACTGGAAAGAGAAAGTTTACACGATTCGGTTGGTTTATTTAAACCGAGGAGCAGCACTTAAGGCAATGAATTAGAGAAAGCTTTCAAGTGGTTCCACTCCATATAGCAGCCAATACCTTGGACAAACGCAACAAAATCAAACTTCTCAACGTTTATATTGATTTCTTTTTCTACTCAAGAGAGTCATCTCAGAGATATACGACTTTCGAAAACAAAAATGAAATACTGCATCACAACAAGGTAATACACTAAGTCAACCAATGTGCTTCATGGAAAGACGTTAAGTCAAACAGAGCAAACTTAAAATAAGAAATATTCGACTAAATTGTATATGTTCTTTGGGAAACCAATTCGAGACCCTAAGAAAAGGCACAATTGAAACAATGAAAAAAAAAATGTTTACTAGAATGTTAAAAAAAACCAGCAAAACTCTATTTCCTAGACGATATATTTCGTCTAAATATTAGGAGACCTTCTGGAACAACTTTCCCATTAACAAAAAATTGACACACTTGATGACACAAAGCCTTTAAATTTGCCTTTAAATATATCTAAAAAAACTTGTGAAAATCAAATCTGACTGTCAATACAGAAAAAAATACATTCAATTTGAGTATATTTGACTGATACTCGTCAGAAGTACTAACAAATAAGAGTTGGTTAGAGGTATTTTACCAAATATTGCCTTCAAGTAACCATACTCATATTTTAAGCAAAATCCATAAGAAGTCGATAAGTTCAGTTTTAATTTCAGATATGGATTAGTTAATATACGGTTTTATGAGTTAAAGCAAACTAAGGCAATCAAATTTGAATACATGCAGTTAAATAAAAAGATTTTACAACAAACACATGAAATATAAACCAATTGAGAAAGAAATGTTGAAGTCATTAAGATCTTTCGACGAGCAAAGGTCATAGGCAGAGTCAAAAGACTATAGTGGCAATTTAGAATTTCATATGAATATTCATTGGCAGATCTACAAGTGTATTTAATAGTTGTCGCTATCTTTTCCAGTGTAACCTATGACCAACAGCAAATCCGTAGTTCTGCAACTTTAGTTTTTTAACTACTCTAATGTAATGATAATCTGTAAGCGTTATAATACAGCTAGCTTGTATTTTACAAATACCACTAGTTATATAAACTTAATTCACGTTTAATCATGTTTCATCATATCATATTCAATTTAAATATTGATATTTAGGATTAAAATACTGTATAGTACTGTTAGTTTTAGTTTAATCTCATGACGTAGTAAAGAAAAAGGTCTCAAGAGCCGAGCTTGCTACACGATCCAGAGGTAGGGTTACTCGTCATCCAACGAGGATAATTAAAGGCTGTTATTATTACCAGTTGAAGGAACGATGTGGAAAGTTAAGGTATTGATTAGAGCCTACAGAGGGGTTAGGCGGATGTGAAATTAATCGACAAGAATAGGGTGTAAGCGAGATACTGGAGGGAGGGTGACGTTTACTTGGAGATAACAAGGGCAGAGGGTGTTCAAAGGACGGTGACGGCACAGAAAGCTTCTTAGAGACGTATCTCTGATGCCCAGAAGGACGCTAGATAATGCCCTCATCTCCTCTGCTGACACCGCTCTCACAACGAACTGCTTCCTTCACAGAACCCATCAAACGCCTGCAAGCCTGCTACTTTCACGGCCGACAACACCACCAAACTCCATCGCTTTTGCAAATAAAACTAAATATGTGTAGCAAGATGATTTAAACTAACCTTCGATGAACCGCTTTCAGATTATCTCAAAATAACGTTACTATTTATAGTTTTAAAATTACACTTCCAAATGGTGTATACTTGTACCTCGACCCACGAATTTACTTCGTTACTATGTCGAACTAGTCGTATGTCCAGACTAGTCTTCACATAATAATACATTATAAGTAGATTAATCTGTTGACAGTTGAACAATTAACAATCGAAAAACCTACAATATATCCTTATAGAAATAAGTTAAATTAGACAGATTTAAAACAAATAAACTATAAGGAAATAAAAAATAAAGCATGGAATATCGCCGTACCTTGGAGACTGGCAAATAAAGGTCGTGTGTGGAGGGAGAGCACGATGGGACTAGAGTGTAACGTAACAAACTACGTAACTTGGTTTATTTATTTTACTTGTTTTTAATTGTATGCTTCACTTAATGTAGTTTACTAGGATTCTACAGAAAGAGAATTCTGTTTTTCGCTTTTTACTTTTTTTTTTTGTAATTTTCACCTTGACTCTCTTCACGTTCACTCACTTCCGGCTTTTTGTTTCCTTACATCATTTCTACTCCTTTCATTAGGATTACTGTGCGACGCTTCATCCAGCTTTGTATCTCGAGCAAATCTTTGTATAACGAGACATTATTTTAGTTCGAAATATTTCTATGGCCGTAGGCTCGTAAGTTGAGATGCCACTGTATTTGGTTCTCCATTACCATCTACAGTTGTAATCGATTTGACTATGAGCAATATTCATACATTTAGAATCAAAAACAAATTTGAAACTAGCCTAAAAAATCTTTGAAACTTCACTCATCTACAGGTAACGAATATAGTTTAAATTATTCTAGGTTTGAAAAGTGTAAACACATTTACCATTTGTTGCCAACAGTTAATTAAAAGTCTCATTGCATTACAACCCCCTATTCCCACTGCACTGTAAACTAAGTTTACTGAGTTTACACACCTCTAAGTTTCTTTAATAACGAAGAAAATTTCCTAAGGTCAATAGAAAATCGATAATATATTTTAAAACATTGAGAAAATCATTTAAAATAAATTTTATTTTATTTAAATTAATAAAATATTAACATTTTATTCTTAATAATTTTTTTTGTTCAAAATAAATAATGAATAAATTTTTTTGAAAGAGTTTCTAAAAATTTTGCCTTTTCGCGTAATCTGATGAACTCTTCCTCCCCATGCAACAGCTGCCTCCTCTCTCTTGTCCATCGACCAAACGTGATGAACTTGTTTATTTTTCGATACACAACTTACATAGATGTAGGATGGTTTTCAATATTTATAACTAGGCACTAAAATTAGAGCAGTCTTAATATATTCAGAACGGAATATTGCCAAATGAATACAAAAACATTGACAAATAGATAAAAGAAATGAATTATTTTATGAAAATTGAATTAATCACGCAGTGATAAACAATTCGAAAAAAATAAAGCTAATTCATAATGAATAGTGGAAATGTAATCAGAAAATATGTGTGATTTGGATAATGTATTGACTGGGTAAAATTTAAAGTTTTAAGTTCAGTGATAAAGCCTTGAAAAGTGAGTGCGTGGAAAACTATGCTATTGAGATAATAAAGGAATGAGAAAGGCATCTTTTCATTGTTTGAATGATAGGTGAAGTATTAGTATTAGTAACGGCGTGATATTCAAAGAATTTAGAGCTTTGTCTTGGATGATATTCAATAGCTGTGTAATGCACTCTTGTCAATGATTGCCTGTAAAAAGTACATTATAACCTCCTAAGCTGTTTACAGACTAAAGCTCCTAATGCGTTGAAAGCACTGAGCAGCCTTGAAACTGAAATCTTTGATGTTAATACTATATTATTTCCTCATGTTAACATTCTATTCAATTTGACATTAAAGTTGCAGCTATCAATACAATATTATAATTAAACGATCAAATAATACCAATGGTTTAATAAAATCTAAAAAAAAAAAATATTAATGCCAATCAAATTGCAGAAATGAATCAGGCTATCTACATATTTAATAATGTTATTTCACTATGACATGATATGTAGGCTGAAGAAATATAAAAGGAAACATTAATAAAAGTTTATTACTTGCTATAAAATGGGTAAAGCTCTGTAATCAAAGTTTCGAATAATATTGCCTTTCTTGTAACTCTCATGAGCACTTCCTCCTTCCTTAGCAACATTTACCGTCCCTCTCTTCTGCATCGTCCAGGCGTGATGAACTTGTGAATCTTTTGAAGAATATATGAGCAGGAGAGCAGGGAGGTATAAGCAACAGTATTAACATGACAGCTCAATGAAAATGTTAGGGGCAGAAAACACTGGAGATGCGAGATGATGTAAACTAACAAAGCAGTGGATGAATGAAAAACTTAAAATATAGAATGTAATTAGAAAATAAAAGACGAACCAAGAATCTGATATGATATCATCTATGCTATAGCCATAGCATAGATGATAAAATAAGATAAAGGTTATTAATACTATGCTACAAGATTATAGCATAGATAAAACAGAAATAAGAAGACTAGATATGGTAAAATATTTACAAAACCACATATTTAAATAGAATAACCCAGCGCAACATCAGTTATTAATTTAAGATAAATATACTGTAATGGACTGGTATACAATAAAGTATGTACCTCAATACTCTCTATTAATAATGACTCGGCATAACGCAACTCCTTTCATACACGAAAACAGCGTGGACGTTCACCTCATTTTAATCCATCAATTTTTCGTTAACTAGCAGATTGGCAGGTCAACTTCAAAAACCAGTGGCATGGAGAGAATGGAATCAACAGGGTGATGGGAGGGGGCATTCAGTATACGGGACTGCAGAAGGGAGAAGGAATGGGGAAGCTAACTTTATAAAGTACACTGAAACAAAACTTTTAGTCGAAAAAGTAAAAAAAAACAGTATTTAGATAGTTCAGAGCATCAAAATGCCTGGGTCATTAATATATATGAGAATTTAGGATGGAAGGAACCTTTTTTCATGAGTTTACTGTTTTTAGAAAAATAATTTATACTGATTACAATTGAAACGTATTTTGTAAGAAAATTTTCTTTTCTTGTTCATAAGGTTTACAACTAATTGAAAAAAAAATGGATATTTTAATTTCCTCTTTATACGAATATAATGTAAGACGGTGGGAAGAAGTGACATACACTGCGGTGACAGTCCACGCTAAAGTAAGTTGATAGCAAGTATCAATCAATATTCAATGCAAAAATCCTGACATATGTTTTGTAAGAATCTGGATGTAACCTATTTCACCTTAGCTTTTGATGACGTCAGAGCAAGAAGTGATGCGAGAGGAGGGGGAAGCGTTATTTATAAAGAGACCGTTATTCATTCACAAGCTTTAATTTATATCTGATTTTATTTCCATTTACTTATAGTAGAGTTAATGCTTTCTTGAAAGCCGTTACTTCATAAGAAACAATTCTTTGGAATACGATGAGGGTAGTCCTGATGATCATTCCTGGAGCTTTAATGACACGATGGTAACGGAATCGTAAGGAAGTGTTTTAATTACTAAGTGTGACGTGCATATTGAATCGAAGTAAATTCGTTTTTTAAGAAAACAACGAATAGAAAAAATATTAGGACGAGTAATATAAGTAAAGGATTTTATTGGAAAGTCTGTGAGAATAGGGGATGACAGTGCGAAAACTAAGCTAGTCAGAGGGAGTACATATAAAGCAGGGAAGGCAGGAGTGTGGGGAAAGGACTACGTCCGGAATCTAATAAGGGCATCCCATGGAACCCAATTTAAATGCCAAAGTGCAAGCAGAGGCGAAACCTCCTCCATAGCGGCACTTTCAATTTGCCCGACTCATTATTGCCATGCCACAGTGGCATACATTATCACTCGCTTCAAAGCAGAGGATATTACCCGCAGAATAACCAATATTAGGCAAAATAAACATATGTGGTTCAAAAAAAAAATGAAAAGGTAACACGAAATATTTCTACTTGGAGCAACAAAGCATTCCAATTCTCAAGGGATGCGATCTTTTTCAAAACAAAATTCTTCTAGACATTCCTTATACGGAATCAAACTATTTATTCAGAGTTCAAGATTCCCATAGTTCAGAAAGAAGTCCTCCACAAATTTGACCTATCTTTTATTTAAAAAAAAAATCAATAAACAATTAAACTACAATTTCATGACTACTTAATATCAATGTCTGTTCAAGGAAATTTAAGTAAAAAAATAAAACTGCTATTAAAAAATTAGTTTAGTAAATTCCAATAACATTACAGACAGACAGTGCGTGAACGTGGTAACGGGAGTTTTATTTTGAAAAATAGAGAAGTTTGTTGAGGTACACCTAAGTTTGGTGTTTTTTCAATTATATATTATATATTCAATTATATTATATTATATTAAATTCAATTATATTATATATATATATATATATATATATACACGAGTTCGAGATTAACAAAGAGCAACACACAAAGTAGGGAAACACACTTACAGACTCAAATTTTTGGGTAATCCGTCTTCAGGAGAAAAGAGAATGGGAGACCAAGCATGTTGTAGACGCAACGGCAAGTAACCCATAATATATATATATATATGTCTAAACCACAGTAAGAAGACCACACATTGATTTTTATTTCACACGTTTATTGCAAAATTTTGTTTTACTTATATGTGAAATGAATTTTGAACGATTAAAAAAGGGCCCTTCTTGAACAGATATTTACTTGACGTTTAGTTAGTTGATGATAATAATTTTGTTCTATGCTATTATTGTTGCTAAAGTTAAACAAATGCTGATAATGATATTTGAAGACATGGAAATGCTGGCTATTCTATCAATCCTAGAGACCTTTTTAGATTAACCGTATGTCAAGACGGTGCATTATAAATTAAATCAATTACTGCCTTGCTTTGACTAGGCACAGAATATTAAAAATCCTTATTGATGATAATGATTCAGTCAATCGTTGGAATAGTTCCAAATATTTATAAACAATTGTAAATAAATTTACTCAAATCAAGGTTTCGTCTAAATAGACAATTATGATTTAAGGCAGAACATTGATATTGATATTCTAATACAGTTAACTTTTGTTATGTTTGAATATTTAGAAACTGGTCTTACACTGATGATGGCAATTGAAAGCCAGCCAGGTAGAATTTCTGCCGATAATGACGCGTGTGTTGACACGTGGCGGGTGGCAGGCAGCCTGAGACTCCAGTACTCCAGCCCCTTGGCTCACTCGGTCAAGGCTGCATACCGGCTCTCTCAATAAGACTGGGTTTATTACTCACATTCTGGGCAAACTAGTCACAGAATGTCCTAGTATGTCCCAGTACAGTCCATGTGAACCTTGGGTAAACCTATGGCCCATGAACAATTACAATTTTACGTTTAATATTAATGAAGTCAAGGATTTATATTTCATATTAAAAAAAAAATTATTTTTAAATTTTAACATAGTTTCTATCATATTATTACAAATATCACTCCTCTTTATTTCTTGGTCATTAGATCAAACTCAGGATTAGTCTCTTACAGGTATTACTGAGTTTTACATGAGTTTAAAAACTCAGCCTCTATCATAGAATATGATAGTTGAATTGTGAGGCGACTTTGACGAAATAGTCAAGTGACAATTGACTGGTTGATTTATGGGAAATTAGTTCTTTAAGAAAAGCAAATTTTGTAACTTTGAAAACAGAAAGAAACGCCAATGAAAACTACATCTTACCACTCATATTCAATATTTAGACCGTTTTAACTGTCGTTCTCTGGAAAGGATGTCATACGGTGAGAAGAAGAAAGTCAATATGTATACGTATGGGTCTCCAATCATCACTTCGCAAGTGCACTTGGCATCCCTATCTCTCTCTCCTGATGATGGTTAAACCGATAATTGGAGACTGTCAGTGTGTGTTATCTATTTACTTTTAACCTATAGTTTACCCTGAAACATTTGTGGTCCTTAGTAAACCGCAGTCTCGGCATTCACGATAACCTGAATGAGATTTCATGTTCCGAACCAATTTCCATCTATCAGGGATTAATCGAAATGGGAGTTGTACAAGTGAGATATTTCACAAGGATAAACAAGCTTTATATATAAATTACATAACATGATTTCACATAAACACGTGAAATAACAATCAATGATCAAACCACAATATGAAATGGGGAAAAAAGACTAAGCTCTTTCAACCGTAACAAGCGGTCTTCGTCAGAGTCAAAAACCCAACTAAATTTATACCCATGAAAAATCAATGTTGTTAAGAAATATTATTGAATCGTCTCTTATTAAATTTAATTGATCAAATATCATAAACATTAGTAACTATCTCTTCAAACTTGATACTTTCGTTACGAGGGCAATAGCCTCTTCTAAGACGGCTTGTTACGGTTGAAGGTTTTAGTCTTTTTTTCCATTTCATATTGTGGTTTGGTCACAAATGAATATTTTAAAATTCACTTAAAAAATGGAAAAACGATCCAAACTGGACAAAACAGGAGTTGAAAATAGAAGAAGGTAACACCCTTACAAACTCAAGTACACTTACAAGCTTGGAAGTATGTTTCTTCATTCTGAGTGTTACTCTTCTTCGATTTTAAACTTTCATATATATACATTAGAATATGTAAATAAAAATTTTGGCGAATTAATCAATCTTGTTCAAAAAATATAGATAACCTATGTGTGAAAGATTGAGAGCTTAAGTAGAAAAGATATCAAATTAGAAATAGGCAAATATTTTAACGAGACGTGCATAAATAAAAGTCTACTTCATAAATATACAAATATATGAATAAATATATATGAGGTGTTGTGCATTGCAAGAGAGGTAGTGTATCATCAGGTCTCTGCATTTCTGCAATATAATACACATCTACTGCACCAATCACCCCTCCCACTCACCCAATTCCATTGAAATAATGAACCGTCCTCGGTAGATTATGAAATATAAAAGACCAATATGAATAATCAGCTCAAATATTCCAAGACGTTAGCTTTGGTTATAGGCATCTGAACAGAAGCATGATGTAGCAAAACGTCATCAATCAACGTGTTGAAATCAATGAACAGGTTACTAATGACTAGTAACTACTCTAAGATTTCCACACTTGTGAGCGTTTCTTTAGGATTTACAAGCGATGTAACATATTTTGTTCTCTTCTTCTGACATCTATAACCGCTTGACTATTTTAGTTAGTAACATGGTCTCCAAAAGTCATGGCATCTGGAAAGGGAAAGAGATACGAGATGAAAGGCGGACATAGCATGTGATTGGACTTGGGACGAGAGAGGAAAGGATAAATGAAAGGAAGCCCTGGACTCCCGAAGGACGGAGGCCCTTGGGACATCTCGCACAATCACTTGGTCCTCCACCCTCCGCTCAGACTGTCCTTTGTACAACTTAGAAATAATAAACTTACTGTTACCCCCACTCTCCAACCTGCTTCAATAATTAGCAACACTAATAACAATAACATTTCCATTCATGCACTCAATAATATGGATGTAAGTATAATAACTTCAGCAGTATAACAAATATTGTCTTATATTTTATACTATACATTACATAACTATTTTATAAATAAAAGCAAGTAAATTTCTTACAAACAAAAATTATAATGGGGAATAACTCTGTAATGAGAATAAACTTCGTATAAACATAAAGAAATTTGGTTGTTATGTGTGTTTTTAAGGGCAAAAAAAAAAGAAGCGATTTAGAAGGGAGATTGTCTCGGTGGATAATTTAAGGGGGCAAATATTTGAGAGTGACTTAGAATCAATTTGTGCTTTAGTTGAAAGTACCTGATTAGGGGCGAGGAGAGAAGGGGGTAAGTAAACAAGAGGGCAGGAGTCTTGCAATCTACTGGCTAGGCAAACACAATTTAAACTGCGCAGCAAAACAAATCAAAACTACCCTTCTGCAGGCTGCGAGTTACGGCCAGTCAACTGCCCCAGTGCCGCAACTTACCCGCCAGCCTGCTGTAAATTAGAACCACTTATAGGGTCTCCTGGGTCATCGATAGTCTCCCATTGCCATGCCCCCACATTATTGTAAAAATAATAACAGCACACGTCTAACTTTATCGACACATTAATCAATCACACTAACTCGTACATTAAGACCTGATGTTATTTACGATACAGCACAGGTCTGTAAAACAGACGGAAACTTTGCTGAACGCAAAGAAGATTGGTTACCACAGGTACATATTCAAATAATTATACCATTTCCCCATTAAAAAAAATGTTACCTGGTGGAGAAAAGGAATACGTCCCCACACAATCAACAACTTATAAACCATTACCAATAATTTATGATATTTTTCTATTGATGGACGAAGGTATTGATATAACACAATCAAAATGATTTTGTGTAGAAAATCTATTGAGGAGCGTGCGTATTGGAAAGAAATGCTAAAGTTATAACAATCGCAATGAATTATCAAACTTAATTAGGGAGCAGAATTTCGTTAATACATATTTTATTAAAATTTTTTGAATCCTTGTTTTTGTCATTTTTCTCATTAACTTTTCTAACTTTCTAATAAGTGTTTTGATGTTTTCTGGTATATCAAATAACAATTGGCCAATTTTTTTTATTTTCAATACTCATTATTATCACTATGTTGACTGAAGCGTCCGTTAGTTTAAAAAAGTAAAACGAGAATAGTGTAAATAATGTCGAGTATTGAAAATAAAACATTTGGGCAATTATTATTTGATATACCAGAAAACTTCAAAACACTTATTACAAAGTTAGAAAAGCTAACAAGAAAAGTGACAAAAACAAGAATCCAAAAAGAGTTTAACAATATATATATATAATTTGAAGGAAATTTGAAACCTGGAAGCGTTAATTCTTTTGTTGTATTGTAAATTTTTAAACTCAGTTTAGTTTCCATTCAGTTTAGACAGACTTGCTGAGAGGCTATGTGTTTAGAGTTGGTTTACACATCGATGGTGTGTCTTTAATGTGTTGAGTGAAGTATGTGGTTATGTGGAGTTTGTCTGGGGATGTGGTAATTATGTGAAAACCTAGGGGACATAGAACTAAACTCGTTTATGTGTCCCACATTGGTTTATTAGTCTGGTACAAAGGATAGCTCTAATATGCATTGGGTACATAGAGCTTTAAGTCTCCATGTGGCGCGGTTCGAACTTATTCAGTAATATCCTTGAGTTCAGGCCATCAGCGAGTATTGTAGGTTGTGGTTTACATTTTCAATTAAAGTTTTCAGAAATGTTAGCTTCCTGCTTAGCTCCATCGCTCAAGACTTATGCTGACTAGTGCCTCTTAGGTGGTCCCTTTTAAATACCTGTCCGAGTAAGTTCTCATTATAAAGAACCAGACTGCTTGAGGCACTAATATCCCGATCTGCTCAAAACTGGTCTCCTTTCATGTGAAGAAATTGCCGTACCGGTTGGAATTTAGTTCAGCAACATCCACAGGCGGAATAGGATCTCATCGGCTGACTTTTAGACTAAGAGCTTTATATTTTATACAAATTTGTATAAACAATTATACCAATTGTTAAATGATGCAACTCTAAAATTATCTCAAGTATACCCTTCTCAACTACCTCATCTGCTATTGATGTAATAATTAAGTGTTATAAGGTTCATATACTAATTCAGTAATTAATTTATTTCACAAGCGATAGTTCTAACTCACTGTTAGTTAATACAAAGAAATTTTTGGAGAAGATTGCAACTCTGTAAATAGCTTATTTTGATCAATTCGCTGACGAGATAGTTCAGTTGTTTATTTTTCTATTTATTGTGTGTAAATCTATTTATTGCTGGAATTTTTGTTGTTGTAAACTCTCCAATGCAGACCTGTGTTGTGTCAAATTTTTAAAAGATATTACTCCCCTACTTATAAAAAAAAACAAATGAATAGAGAATGAATAAAAAACATAAGAAAGAAGCATGGTTTGAAAGTTTGTTAACTTGCCAAAGTCGTCAGACAGTGCTTAAAGATTGTTGTTTGTAGAGTTTGAGGAAGACAAAGGGACTTTCGATGTAAACTGACTTTTAGCCATAGTTGTTGATACGTTTAGAAATATAAAGAACAACAGCTGGGCGACTGAGGGTATAGGGTTTCCTTTGTCGAGACGGAGGGAGGGGGAAGCCATGACTGTACAGTCTGTCTCCTCGGCTTTCTGTAACAGTTCTGCAGCTACTGGCTTAAATCATTATCACTTTCCCGAAATGAACACATCACAATAACATAATACTCTGTCCTTTAATCAAAACTATTGTTATTAAAAGAATAGTAAATAACAAATAAAAAATAATCATAGTTAATGACCAATTCCTTAATATCTCTCCTTGACACCTTTGATTCCACTTCAGACTTACCAACAGCTGTTTAAATTCTTCCTTTAAGTAAACAAAAAATACCTTGGAAAAATCAATGAAATACAAGAAACAATGTAATTTTTCTTGTAAAAATCCTGGTGCAACATTTCCTAGAACAACGAAAAGCGAACTTTTCGATAATACAGTTGTCTAAAGAGAACTGTATAAATATCTGAATTCGAACAATTTAACTTCAAATTAATAAATTATTTCAGGATTTCTTGGCGACAGATCGCAGTGATTGTGATGAAGTGAATCTGACTTGTCCCTTGAATAATGTGATTTTGTGGAAATAAAACGACGGCTACAGTCGGAGCTTACCAACTCTTCAGTGGACTGTGTATTGCGCATGTCCTTGATTGAGCAGTTCCGTGATTGTCGAACACAAATTCGGCATCCTGAATTTCTCATTCAGGGTTTTGAACCACAAATGTATAGTTTTAATAAAGTGAAAAAGTGAATTTGATAAATTAAATTAATGCTGTACAATTTAAGCAGTATGTCACCTCCTAAATGGCTTCTTTCTCCTCCTTCTCGAAAGCCGAAGGCGCTACTCCACATTCCGCCAGCTGGGCATTTCTATTAGCCGAGGAAGACTCACTTAAGAGACGGTAAGACTCTATTACAGGAGTGTCAAACATACGGCCCGCGGGCCCACCTACAGGTTTAGTATGACCCAGAAGATAAATCTGCATTATTATAAAAAAAAAAGAATGAATTTACATCAATTTCCCTAAAAACTTCTGCTTCTTATATTATCTGCTAGAAGCAAGTATGTTAGTACGCGCAGACAACATGAAAGGAACTAACACAAGGAGGTGGTAGCATTGAACGTCTGTTCAGCGTACGTTGGCATATTATTCTAATTTCCTTTGTCCTCGTATCTTCACCATGGAAATAACTGTGTTAAAAATGATAAAAATCAATACTGAATGTCGGATTTCAATAAACATTTCAATAATCGACTTATTCTTCTTAAGAATCAATTAATTAATTAATTAATTTAAGAATCAAATAATTAAGAATGCAATGACTTACTGGTCCGTCCCGCTTGAATCAAACTAAGCTGTATTCGGCCCCCAGACCGAAATGAGTTTGAAACCCCTGTGCTCTGCTAGGTTCCCGAAGTCAAACAGCTAAAGCGTCACGGACACGTATTGGTTTAGCTAGGTCTTCGTTGACTAAGAAACACTAGTAGACGAGTTAATTTAATCGATTGTAAACTCTTAAATACAAATTTCTAAACACTCTACCTGTAGGAATAGAAAGTACATTCTTAAAAGTGACTATACAAAAAGGCAAATAACGGATAATACTCGATAAAGGCACACATTAATTAATCCTTCATTTTTAAATTTAAGGCTCATGATCTTAGAATGTCCTTAAAGAATGCATAATTCTTCTGAGAACATACATAAAATTAATCCTTTATCCTTGGATTTTAGGTAGGTGATCATGGACATCTTTTTTCAGAGAGAGTACATATCAACCAATCCTTAAACTTCAGATTTGAACTTATCTTATTATACTTAATCATGAGCCAAATAATTCAGGATTGAAAATAACAATCAACTTGGTAGTGTGGCACAATAATAACTGAGCGATCCTATAAGAAACGAGTAACACCTTCAACCCAAAAATAGCACTGCAGCATGTAGTGTATCTGCAAATCCTAGAATACTTATTAATATATTTAAACATAGAGTGTAATTAGATGCAATAAAAAATACTCACAAATATGAATGAACACCAACTTGATTTAAACACTTACCTGAAAAAAGAAAAGAAAATTAATCTCATTAACAACAGTAAAACAATGTAATTTAAATAAAAACTTTTTAATATCAAAAAGGAATAAAATAACTCAATGCATCATCATTTATGTTCTACATCATATAAATTGTTGTAGCCGCTAAAAATAAAAAAAAATAGCTATCCTGTTTTAAGTATACTTCTTAATGGCTGCAGAAAGAGTTTAAAAAGTTAATCATTAAAACGTTGGCATGCAAGTTTGACTTCGTGCTGGATGTTTGATTTACAGTTTTAATTTCACTCTATATTATAAATATAAAATAAAAATAAAAATAAAAATAAGCTAATGGAAACAAGTGCTGCATTTCGACTCTAATCGTCATCAGGAGTAGAAGTAGCAACTCGAATAACAGATAGGGACTGAGCGCTCTATATTAACCTCTGGTGCCAGCAAAGAAAGAAAGAAAATAAATGAACACAAACGAAATAAGTAGGAGTGCATATAATAACTAATAAAAATTACATCAAACATATAAACAAAAAAGATTTAATAGTTCTATGTAGTAGGGTAGTGAAAACACTGCTATACCGTAGGTGCCTTGCCAGATCTGCTATAATATGTTTGCTCCTTAGAAGATTAATACTTCACCATACATAGAACTTCAAGTAATACAGAAGTGAGATGTAAATGACACATCCTACAGTGTAAATATTACATGGATGAATTGTAAGAGGCAACTTTTATCAGTCGTTGCTCCAGAAACAGGAGCCTATATCTATATCAGGAGTATGTAGCTGAACTGGAGAGATTCCACTAGTAATAATAGGATAAAATAAACAATGTTACATGCTAAAAGTATTAAAAACTACATAACTCAACCGTAAACATATAATTGGAATAAAACCTGATGGTAGTTAGAAATCCAACTAAAAAAAGCGAAACATATTAATATGCTCCGGGTTAGAACGGATAATGAAGCGAGATTAAGTAATTTCTGTATAAACTTAGCACCTTGAAGATCCAGCTCAAACTTATATTTTCAAGACACTGGGTTTTCGAGAATTAAGTTTCACAGGATCTGAAGAATAGCCCATATCAAGATATCTTAATTCCCATAGAAATTGAACTTGAATTTTACTTATGGTGAAGGCCGCTTAAAGATATCTATTGCATTATGCTTCAAGCGCATTTTTTTCAGTTTCCTTATATAAAGGAGCCAACACAATCCACTTTGTGTTAGATCATGCATGTTTAACAAGAAATCACAGTCCCTCCCTCGACTTCCTCTCTTATGGCGTGCTTATCAACGACCTCCTGCATTATTGACAGCATATATACTAAACAAACTCTTTACCAAGTTCTACGCTTACTTTAAATTAAATTATGCACTTAAATGGAAAGTCAAACAAGCTTTTTATCGACTTCACATATAACTATCAACCAAAACAAAACAAACCAACATAAGTCTTCACAATATTAAATAATAACATTTAATATTAATCCCGAATTGTTAACAATTTATAGTAAACTCATCCACTAAAGAATAATATTTCAGAAAGTTTTATTATAACTCTATAACGAATGAGTTTAACCAATAAATAATTTATTTAGATAAAAGTATTTGATTGAATGCACAAGTACAGCACATATCTTACAATACATCAGAACAATGTATCTATAACATAAGGCCTTTTAGGAAAATAATCCCGTCTAAAGAACAATAGTGTTACCTTTAGAATGTCTTGATCCAAACAATATGAGATCAAAACGAGTTACATCCATATGACCTCATTCATGCGGCCCTATTCTTAGATTTGACCCAAGATGAGTAATCTGGACAGTTGTATGTATAACAAAGGAAACGTTGTAACATGATTTCCTTAATCAAGAATGAGGCTGATGTAACGCTTGTAATGAAAACACGTCATTTACACATATACGAGGTGTATAAATAAAGTAGTGAGACTGGCAACGTCGCTTTCGATCTGGCAACGCTGGAGACGCGTGGCCTTGAGTAGCGTCAGGTGCACGTGTGATGCGCCTCCAGTATGAATCTGAACTCGCCACAGTCATTTGTTTGTCCGTAGCGTTGGTTTTCGTGAAATGGTTTTTTCTTGAGCGTTTTAAAAATGAGTGACCTCAAAGTTGAGCAGCGGTGTGCAATCAAATTTTGCTTCAGACTTGGACATAATGCAACCGAAACTTTTGAAAAACTTCAGGAGGCCTATGGAGAACGTGTTTTATCAAGGGCACAGGTTTTTCGGTGGTTTAAGGAATTTTCAGAAGGAAGAGAGCCGATTGAAGATGAACCACGAAGCGGAAGGCCTTCAAGTGCAAACACCGAAGAAAATGTCAACAGAGTACGGGACCTTGTGCGTTCAGATCGACGCTTAATCAGCACTTCTACCGTGAGGTCCTTGAAAAACTTCGAAAAAGAGTCCTTCGTGTGCGGCCAAACATCAAAGACAAGTGGGTGTTGCATCACGACAACGCGCCCTGTCACACTGCCATCTCAATAAACGAGTTTTTGGACAGTAAACACATTCCTGTTGCTCCTCAGCCTCCTTATTCACCAGACTTGAGTCTTTATCACTTTTTCCTCTTCCCGAGATTGAAAAATCACCTCAAGGGAACTCATTTCGGGACACTACAAAACATACAAACTGCTGTAACCGACCAGCTGAAGGCCATTCCAGAATCCGAGTTCCAGCAATGCTACAATGATTGGAAGGACCGTCTCCAGCGCTGTGTGGCTTCCGAAGGGAACTATTTTGAAGGTGACAATATCACATTGTAATTATATTTGAATAGAAAATTTAAAAAAAAATCAGTCTCACTACTTTATTTACACACCTCGTATATGATCAAAACACAATATGAAAAGAAAAAAAAAACTAAGATCTTTCAACCGTAACATGCGGCCTTCGTCAGAGTTGGTATTTCTGACTCTGACGAAGACCACTTGTTGAAAGATCTTAGACTTTTTGTTTCCCTTTCATATTGTGGTTTGATAACTGATTTCATTTCACGTCTTTACTTCTCAATATATATACATACGATTGAAATAAAAGTAAGCATTGAGTCAATCTTCCAGGTTAAAATCAAACTCTCTATGCCAACATTGCAGTTTGATGTTAAATAATATTCATAGGTCCAAAAAATAAAGAAAATAAGGAAATTTTAAAAAAATAAACTAATATTCAAATAAGAAAAAGCAGTGTGTTAATGCAAACAAACTGGAATGTAGAGAATTTCGATATACGAAGTAATCACAAGAAATGGCATTGGCGAAGTGCTGACCCTCGTGGGACCATTTTTTTTTTTTTTTTAGAAATCGTTTAAAAACTCTTATAGCCCATAACAATCTGCTGTGCGAATACAATCTCTAACTCCAATCTACTGAAATGGGTACACTACAATAGGATGTTGTTATAGGACGTCTGTAATTATGGACCCATAAAATACCAAGAGCAACTTGATCATCATGAAAATGGTGATTTTAGCATTCATAATAAAATTTAGGCAAAATTAATCATAACCTTAAGGTCAAAAAATCGTTTGAATTTATAAGGGAGAATCTCAAACAGTCACTTAAATATTAAAGACCACATCCATTGTCTATCAATAAACAACAGAAAACCTGGCATCAGGAAAGAACTGGCATAACTCACGGCTGCATGTTGACATTCGTGAATGATCATCTCCTGATGAATGATCAGCAGGGGTCTCAAACTCAAATCACTGAGGATGAAACTGAACTTTTACAGCAAACTAAGGAACACGTTACAACAGTTATATAAAGTAGGCCTAAATAGGGACTATAATAACAGTCTTCAATAAATGTTATTCAATCGAACGAAAAAAATAATAAACATAATAGGAAAATATAAATATAGTATTTTAGTTAAACCATTTATTAATTCAGAAGTTAATATCGAACTTATAGTTCTGACTAATTAGTTGAGAATTTAATATCAAATGAATATAAGTTAACAAGTTTAATTAAATGATATAAAACGTAAACCTAAAAAAGAATCTAATTACCTAGTTTGTTTATAAATGTTATTAAACTGAATGAAAACAATAACAAAAGTAATAACAAAAAATAAACTTTTGTATTTTAGATAATCCAGTTTTTTTCAGAGCCTGTAATTAAAAACTGTGATTGCAGTATAAGTCAGATTTTGTTTTGATTACTCATCTGGCAGAGCTTTGAATCAACAAGGTCATCAATATTAGCTTCAATTTATTAGAAGAAACTACTCTCAATGATACCTTCAAATGTTCAAAAGGTAAAGAATAAAGAGCCATAAAGGTAACAGAATTGTTAATCTTCATGGCTGAGAAAAGTTTTTCACATACTCCTATGTACTTGCAAACTTTTTTAAAGTCCTCACAGTAGCAACAAGAACTGTGGTTCCTAAACAACAGGGCCATAAAAAGATTATTGAATTAATTACTGACTAAAATAAGTTAGTAAAACATGTAAACGTAACCAGTAGCATTTTAGTGAATTTAGTTACCACTGTTTGCGAACCACAAAAAAAAATTCGTATTAAGTCAGTGAGATGAATCATGTTTGCTCCTAGATAGTAAGGGATGAAATAACAAAAAAAAAAAAAAAAAGGAATAAAGTGAAGAGGTGAAAACTACAAAGAAATGAAAGAAGAAGGTAAATTTAGCAGCATAATAATATGCGAAAAAAATATAAAATGTAATAAATTTAGTATTTACCAAAAATTAACGAGTATTAATAACTGCAAAAAAAATAACTTTAATGCTAACATTCAGTGATTCTTGTGAATGTTATTTTAACATGTAAGGAAACATCAAGGGCAGAGGGATCTGATTAAAGAAGTAGCCACAGGAGTCAGGGTAGCCTAGTGGCACACATACTCACCTGAGGACTGCTAGATCCCGGGTTCGATTCCTACTAAGATTTTCAATTTTTTTTTACGAGGGAGGTTAGAAAATATAAGTACGTTGTCCCTTATTATCGGCAGATAAGACATCTGGACTATATGTAAGGCCTGACTGACTAAGACAAGTTGGCAAAATTAAACTAAATATTGAACTATAATGAGTCTTTGAAACCTTTCATTTATTGTTTAAGTCAAAAATAAGAATATGAAATGAATTGAAAGAGAAGCTGGAGTAAGAGGCTGGTTTTTTTTTTGGTGGCTGCAAAAGTTCGGAATATGATTTGTCAATTAATTAGCATAGTGGGAGATGATAATGGTAGCGTGCATCAAGTTGATCATTGCTCGGAATCATTGAGTGGATACATGACATGTAACAGCCAGTTAAACGTTGCATACCAATACTAAGATTCCATTTAGTAATTTTAAAGAAGGTGAAAGTTATCAGGAACCTGTTTGTTAGATAGCGGTGAATGGAAGAGAGTACTTTGGGGTAGATAAGACACGCACGGTGGTCCGTGTTTGTGGAAAGGGTGAGCCTTTGATGAATGGAAGGAGGTAATTCCGAAGGCTAAGGAACAGTGTTAGCTTGTATATTAATCGTGGGCGAGGGCGTGGTGGAATGTTTGGTAGTGGCCGGCATATTTATCAGCCTGCCTAGTGCCGCATTGCTTGATTTATACGGGCTTCGTGCCCCGGCCTGGGCGCTGAGAGCTCTCCGCGCATCGCGCACACTCCATCTGTCTCCAGACCCCAGTCCACTCTCTTCCTTATTCTGCCTTTCACGTCTATTGCTTTTACTTTGAGACACTCAACTATTTCATAAAACAAAATAACCACTTATATCACGCATTTATAACATGTGCTAACAAAGCCAAGGAGTTGCGGTATTCACTTTACGTTAATTCCAGTAGTCGATTTGCAATGCTCACGATCTCCAATAAACGGAAAAATAATTCAGAGAAACACTAAAACACAAGCAAAAGAAGACGAAAACAATGTTGGGATAGTTAGAACTTGTCTCCTCACAAACATGTTTTACTCATTGAACCCTTAATCAATTGCTTGTCGCGAATTTGAGAGAAAAAGGAATGCAAGTTTAGAACTCCCCACAGACCGGTCGGAAACTGAGGAAACACAAGTGTTGCAAAAACGCTGTTTTTTCTGTGTGGGAACTCGTTGTTTAATTATTTCTTTATTAGTAAAAGCCACACGAGAACTGACTGTCGAGCTATTGAGAAAAGCAATAATTTGCAGAGATTTCAGTTTCGTCCACTTCAAAGAATCCTGTGCCTTCCCAGCAGTGAGCCACTAACAGTAGTTTAGCCTCACATCACTCTCAACTAAACTGCCACTACGGCAATGACACATCAGGATTTCAAAACCCCGCCCACTTTTCTTTACCTCTTCTTAGTAGTATCTATAAGCTTTTTTTATTTTCTGTATTTCCAAAGAAATTTCTATATTAATACATAAAGGGAACATTGCAAACAGATTTATAATTTTAATATTTTATTAGTAATATTATAAACCATACTTAATTTCACACGTACAGAATTCAGTTTAGTGGGCTATTCTTGGGTAGGAAGGTAAATTGACAGACATAGAACGTATGGGCAAAACATATTACCGATAGGTAATATGTTTTGTAGGACTACACCAGGAGTTCAAAACTGGATTTACTTTATTTATTTGAGTGGACATCCCAACTTTACAAGGCATCAAACAGGTTGGATTTACATCTTAAAAGATGTAACCGAGGGTGAGTGTTTATAAAGAGTGTCAATATACCTTAAGATATACAGGATTATAAGCAAGAGGCTATATCTTGACTTCTAGTGGCGACTACGATAATCATTAGTCACGAATATCGCACTCTTAAGATTTATTGAAGATTTATAAGGTATTCAAATAAACAGTAATGCCGAAATATGGCTACGAGATTACTGACTGCACTTTGATATACTCATGTTATCGACAGCAGGGATCTTTGGCTGCAGCATGACACTAAACATGCTTCACTTGCGACATTTCGACCACGCAGAGTCTGGGGTGTTAGAAGCATTGATACAATCCTCAGCAGTGATTCATTAACACGATTGAGACTGGTCACAATGAAGATATAATGAGCTTTGCAGGTTTAAGTGGTGTAGTTCAACAGTCAGCATGCTTGTCTCCAGTAGTCACGGTTACAGGTGGGGAGCCCTACGCACACTGTCACTCAAAGAGGACGCAATCCTGTCTGTACCAACCTGTACGATCTCACCTACTCCTTAAAGGTCCCTACTCAAATCAAATACAGAACTCAACAGAGTAATTTGGTCACTGAAGAATGAAATTACTGTCAAATAATAAATGAGGTACGCATACTTATTATTATTATTTGTACGCCCCTAGAACAGCAATAATTACAAAAGCCTATAAGCATTGAAGAAACAAAAACAAATTTTTTCTTACAGTTTTTAATCATATCAGAGGTGTATGCCACTCAACCACTGATTTAATTTCAAACATTATAATGTAATCAGATAATTTATAATCAGCGTTTCGATTATTCATCAACGTACATTATACTTAAGAACAGGTAAGTGCTGTTTCATTATGTTAAATAATGAATATACAACACTATTCTTCAGATACGCAATTTAACATTAACTTGTTAAAAATACATACGATATTTAGGTTGAGCGGCATGATTTTTCGTTTACATTTTTTAAGTAAAAAAATGATTATATAATTTGGTGTTGGCAGAGTGTAATTTGTTTTACGTAATCAAATGAATTTTTTTTAATCCCGTTTTCAAATTTATACTGTTTTTTTATTCCCTTAATTTAAGACAAAACTTGGAAAATGATATAATATTGATAAAGTAAGGAATTATCAAAAATAAAGTTTGCTAAGAAAAAGTCGGTTACATAAAGGGAAGTTGAAGTAATAGCAAATTCAAGAACAGCCTGTGATAAATCTTAATAAAAACGACCATTCTGAGGAACTTAAAAGAAGTGGGAATTTATGCAGTTGAAGAGGAGTTGGAATGGGCGGGGAGGGGGGCAGATTAAAGAATAATATATTAAAGAGGTACGCCAAAGAGGTGCAAGATTAAACTCTAGTTTTTGAAGTGAGTTGATTTAAATTTCCGATTAGGAGACGGAAGGGTTGTGATTTAGAGCGGGATTTAAACAGCTGGCAATTAGCTGGGATATGGTGCAGTTACTACCGCATGCAAGCCAGGCCGGGCGTCTCCTGTGAATGACTAACCTCTTTATCATTATGTATATAAGGTGCCGACCTTTGCACCTCTTCATCATCTCTTATAATCTCCTCCTGACGACGAACTTTACCACCAAATATCTACTGTGCTAAGTGTTTTTAAATTTATTGCTACTGCAATATTACAAAAAAAAAAACAAGCAGTAATTCTTCCAGATCATTTTGATTTGATGACATCTTCATAAGAAAAGAGGAAAACACAAGAGTGAATATGTGAAAGGGTTTGCGGACAGTTTTATTAGATATATAAAATTAATTAGAGAAGAAAAAACTAACACTAAGTATTCACAAAAAAAAAGAAGATTCAATGAAACGACGCGTGAATTCGAACCTTAGTATTCATAATAAGGTTACATCGGAAACACAAACTATTTCGTTTTGTATTTTCGATGTAATCTTACAATGAACACTAAGTGTTCCACATGTGTCGTTTGATTAAATTATTTTTGTGTGTGAAGACTTAGTGTTTCATTATTTCTGTGATCATGAGTATAATAATGAGCGAACACAATATACAAATGTACTAACACCTAAACCACAATAAGAATCCCAGAAACGTCACCAAAATCTTTCGATCGAAAACTCACCCATGTTAAGTCACATTTACACTGACAGGAGCAAGACGATGTTAAAAGTACATTTGTTTCACGTCTTATTGTGAAGTATTGTACTATTTTTTTGCATTTATCTTTTTTGATAGAGTTCTTTATTACATTTTTTTGTAATACATTTTATTCCTTTAATTTCATCCCTGTCCCTGTTTTCCTTTCTTCTCTATCATGTTATAGTGACAGAATGATACTGAATAGTATCATTTATACATTTATTGAAGGCTAAATCTCAGTGTCTAGTGAGAGGAGATGTCAATATCATAAGCTGGAATTTAGACCTGTACTAGACTGTTTTTGGCAAGATGTGGAGTCACTTATTACTGGCACTGCTGAAAGAGGCGTCACTTGTCATTAGATGGCTACATTCAAGCAGTGAGGGCATCGGAGTTGAGCCAACACCTTCTCTCAGCTGTTACACCAATGTAAACTGACCTAATCATGCCACCTGGACAGACTCAATCACTTCTGCTCAATAACACTCCCACTCAGTAGACCACCTTGCTTCTCAACCCCCCCACCCTAACATCACTAACGCAGACGAAGTCTCGGATATCAGCAACAACCAGTTGTGCAGTTCACGATTCTTTTTATGATAATATACACTACTACATTTATGATTACTTACATACCAGTATTTATTGATTGTTCATATGATTTCATACATGTCTTTATTAAATAATTATTCTCATAGTGACATATATTATTGTATTTAACAACTCTTTCCATGATTACATGCACAACTCTATCTCATGTATTAGCTATTCACGATTCTATTCACATCTACCTATTTATAGTATATTTACTATCCAGTATATTTATATCTAGTATAGTATATTTAGTATATTTACTATATAGTATATTATCTATCTAGTGTATTTACCTAGTCTTCTCATGATGACATACACTCACGTTTTGACCTGAAAGCTACGACATCTTTCTTATAACGATGTCAGATACGACATGTTCATCCAATTAGAAATATTGTTTTTAAAATCCTCGAAACATACGGAACAAATATTGATTAAATATTTTCTGTAATTTGTACCTCAAGAAATGTCAAAGTTAATGGACGAATAACAATATGGAGAGATATGGACTGCATGGAGTGATTGTCACTTTTAGAATGCATTGTATGCAAATAAAGTAGCAGTGCAATGAGTGAGTCACCAGAAGTCTGGCCAAACTGCAGTCTTCACTATGACTTATGGCGGACATTTGAAATTCGAATAGAAGTCGTAATTAGAGCACGAATATTCACTGGATGCGGTGTCGATGTGGATTTAATTTTAATGAGCAATGTGTTGCTACTAAACGCCAAAAGAATACAGTTCCAATGGACGCTGCACATGTTCTATTATCACTAATATTACAATAATAGTACTTTACAATCGTAGAAAGCATCTTCTTTTTCGTTATATATACATAACAAGATTTCACATAAACACGTGAAATAACAATAAATGATTAAAACACAATATAAAAAGGGAAAAAAAGACTATCATCTTTCAACCGTAACAAGCAGTCTTCGTCAGAGTTAATGAGTCAGAGTTTTTGACTCTGACGAAGACCACTTGTTACAGTTGAAAGATCTTAGTCTTTATTCTTTATTCCCTTTTCATATTACGGTTTGATCATATATATATATATGAAATATATATATTTGTGTATGATGGCAGCAAATCCTCATATTAAAATTTCACAATAAGCAAATGAAATAAAAATCAACTCAAAACCACAGTAAGAAATTAGAAAAATGACTAAGACCTTTCAACCAAAACAATAGGTCATTTCTTCATTATCAGTTTGATTTTAATTCAGTATCATTTTTGACTCTGATGAAGACTGTTTGTTGCGGTTGAAAGATTTTAGTATTTTTTTCTTATTTGTTACGGTTTAGACTTTGATATAAATAGATATGCCGTACTTGATAATTTGGGATGGTGGTAGATTGGTTGATTTCTATTGGACGTGTTTACCATGCAACACGACAGACACAGATATCGGGAGACAGGGAGGGTTGGGAGAGGGCGTGGTGGTCAAATGTGAAGGAAGCAGGGGATGAAGGGCTGCCTTCCCCTGCTATTCCTGTCTCGCACCCCTCAGATCAATGACACCCACTTACCCTCCCCTACCGTCCTTCGCACTCACTCTCTCTAGAGCTGTCTCTCTCTCCCAGCCCCGCCTTCACACAGTCACAGTCACCTTCAACAGTCCAATACTATTTTCAAAAATGCATAGCAATTAATCGAAAAATTTAAACATTATTTTAAATTTCCGTATTAATTATATACGATTGACAGATGACTAACTCCATAAACTGTAAACGAGTACACGTTCCTAAGTCAACAGCTCTAGATAACTGGTCTACTAATATTTTGTCAGTGACGCAGTTTTGTAAGTCCACCAGCTGGTTTGATCTACGCACACATGCCATCTAGGAGCTCTATGTCTGCTTTTCAATACAGTTTCACTCCAACTCTACCAGGATGAATCTCAACAGCTTTACTTCATTAAGGGTAGAGGTAAGGGCGTGAGTTCATTTATTCTGACGATGTATATTATATTCCAAATATAACACCAATTTTTTTCCGAAGATCTATTGTTACATTCACAGAAAGGTTTCCGGGTTCTAAAATAAGTATTCCACATGGATTACTAGGACATTGTTTATTTTCTATTTTCCAATATTAGAATACAGTGAGTCATTTCGAAGTTGTATGTCACATTTATCAGACATTATTCTGAACGAAGTCGTTTAAGGGAGATACTTTGGAGCAGGGTTTCCCAAGTGGACTGTACAGACCTGGGGCTTCGTGAATGACGTCCAGAGGCCCTGAAGCCTTTGCTTCATACTTAATAATTAAATTATCTGTGATTTTTAGATATTAATAACGTAAGCATTTTTGATATATTTCCCGGGAACATAAAACTTTGACAAACATCTTTCTCTGTAGCTGCTAAAGCGTAGCCTGTAGCCTGAGGTTACCAAATCACAGGAAGCTTGCTATATTTGACCATTGCCGATGTTGGAGCAAGCTTTCCAACAGCTGCCTTTGGTCATCTGTCGGAAATGATTTATTTATATGACAGTTATTAGTTTTGTGTCAGATTAATTTTAATAGTTGAAGTGAATACTCAACAATTTTTTGATATTCCTGTTATATTTTCATATGTGTCATATCTGTTCTTTCAGGTCGCTATGCTTGTCTTAAGTCTATGCAGATTCACAGTCCATTTACTTTAATTTACTTCTTCACTCATCTTGAATATCCTAAATACAGTATGCCTTTTATAGCTGGTCTACTTACCTGAAACCTTTAGCGAAAAGTGCAATAATACACTATAATAAGTGTTAAAACTAAGAGTTGATTGTACATTAATATTGATTTCACAAATAGTGAAGTAAACCTACTGAAACTATATTCCTGTGATCTAAGTCATACAATAATTCGAATAATGCCTAATGCAATTAACATGCTTTCAGAAAGACAAGAAATATGATTTACATGGGGCGTCCAGTACGTACGACTTGAATGCTGACGATGAAAAGTGATATTATCATCAGAAGAATGAAACAATCATGACAATGCAGAAATTACAACCATTATTGACGAAATCATTCTAAGGGTACTTAGTATTTAATACTCAAATATCAATATATATAATACACTGAAACTAAACTAGTTTAATGAGTTAAAAATGTCGGTATGATGGGGAAATCTTGAAGGAAGTATTATGTGCAATTTGGCGTTGATGCATGTAATACACATTGGAACATGCTGGAATAAAATATAAAATAAAAAAAATGGAGAAACCATGAAATTGTTTTAGTAAAGAATCACGAGAAACTTCTAAATCACGTTTTTGAGGAGTTAGTTTAGAAGGATTCTTTGTTTTAAATCCAGTTGCATAAGTTATGATTGCACCATATATGCAGTCAAAGAGTATTTTATATAAACACAACGAATCCTCTAGATGAAGCAGTAATATCAAGCAGAACACTTTGGATACAACGTAAGACATATCAAAGGCATTATTAATGTGAAGTAGCTTATTTGAAGTATTCGTCAGTGATTGGTAAGTAGACTTAGACATGCGATATGTAACTACAAAAGGAAAGTAACATGATGTAACGTCTCTCCTGTACTGGATCAGTTGGACATCATTACAATAACAAAGGAGCGCTATTAGGGAAGGAGGTCCACACGACTAAGAATAATATTATATTGTGAAAGCTAATGTCATTATAGAGAACAGACTCGCTGCAGTTTAGATCGGTATATTGTAGTATAAGAAAGCAGTCATTATGAAAAGAGGTCTCTATGTTATTCGTATCAATAGGGGAGTCATAACAAACGAGAAACTCTACCACCGAAGAGGGCCGCTTTGGTGGAAAGACGCGGTTTAGGATATCACAAATGTTAAAGGTGTTTCAGTTGTACTTGTAAATAAGGATATTATTACTTTGGAATGAGAAGTCTAATATTAATGATACCATGAGTGTATTGTGCAACAGACATCAGTAAGACAACACTAAACAAATACTAACAAAGACATTCAATATTTTATATCAAAATGAAATAAATACTAAAGAAAAGCCAAGGAAGTCGTATGAAAGGTACTCTGTAAGACTTCTACAAAAGTGCAGCATTTCGATTTCTTTACGTCATCAAAAAATATACATTTCTTTTATAATACTTTTTTAATAAATATATTTCTTTTCATTTAATATGAATAACTCTTTCATATTAATTTAAAAATAAAACATACACATTCATCTTTTTCAAAGATTGAAACATTTTAATTAATAAAATACAATATTATAAAAATTAAGGCATGATTGTTTTATGAGCCTGATTTTATTAAGAAATAAATGACGTATTATATTCAAACATCAATTAGGAGAAGAATATGTAATTCTGGCGACTAAGATGAATAATTAAATTGTAATATATAAGTGAAATCTGGAAGAGGAGCTGGAAAAAAGCAAATATTTACTCTGGAAGGGAGCCGTGTTTAGCTTAGCAGTCTATAAAAGTTATGCAGTTTAATGAAATATTGGGTTCACTCCTACAAGCCAGACTGTCTTCTACAACATGACTTCTTTTTTCGATAATATCTATTAAAAATGGATGAAGATCGTATTTTTCATATTGAAACATATAAACCATATTATAATTATTGAATTAGTACTATTATTATATTAATATAGCTTCTCGACCACTCATTTTTCAAGTCCACAAAAGGGGTACTTGAGGATTTTGGTCATAAAAAAATTCAACTCCTGAATATATGGCGGCGTTTCAACAAAAGTTGTTTGGCATTTTCAAGCCTAAAAAACAATTTATTAACGACATAAGTAAAGCAAGACAAATACATCCATGGAATACCAACCAACAGAAAACAAAAAAAAAAGAAACAAAAATTCAGTAACAAGAAAACCACAAAAAGGTCATAAAATACCCAGTGTTATTATTCATTATTTAAAAACAAACATTTGTTGTTTAAACCTATTACTTATTATTAATGATTTATATTATATAATAGTACATAACTTTATATAACTTAGATAATATATATATATATATATCAGGAACCCCTTCTGTGAATTTCCATATCATTCCTAAATGGAAAGTTCTAGAACTTTTATATACTCATAGTAATGATCAGGTTCACAAAGTGCATAAATTTATGCAAATATTCGAAGATTTTAGTCTCATTTTTTAATGTCATACACAAACAAAACAAAAGAAGACAGACAATGGCATTTCGATAGAATGTCAGTATTGCACTGTCTTCAATCAAAGTAGTGCCCTTCTGTCTGCATAGAATTAATGAGTACAATGTACAAGTTGGACAGAAGACAAAATGATAATATATGAAAGATATATTGTTACGAGACATCATGGAACCTTCGTTCATTGAATTTACCACGACAAGTACTGTAAACTGTAGTAATTACGACTCATTATTAACCAGATATACTACGTATACCAGACTATATACCAACAGCCAACACCGTTTCTCTTATTTGTTGCTGAACTCATGGCGAGGAAAGTGTGGTTTATGGTATATCATAATTGATCGCCGCGAAGTGTTTTTCTGGTATGGTTTCTGCATGACGACTGTTCTGTTTCTTTCCCAGAGTACGATCGGAAAGAAAGTCTCATGAGGTTCAGGTCTTGGTTTGCAAAGTTGACCAGGTGAGGGATGAGTTGGGTTCAGCTGCACTAGAGTGCAGCTAATTCAAAAAGACTCCCGCATAATGCATTTCCCGTTCCCTAGCCCACCAGCAGCCTTAATTATTTCCGCCTGAGATGGTAGAACTCTAATCGCAGTGTGCTGACTGTTGCTTCTAGCGGTACCTATTCCATAGGCATTCTCCTTCAGACAAACTCGCCCACAAAAAGTATCACTATATCATAGTGAACAGCTACTAGAACCACGAGTGGAGAGAGATAAAACTACTAGATAACAACTCACTTATAACAGGAAACTACAAGGTGTTATAGACACTCTTAAAAAATTTGAGTCATAAAGTTTAACAGCCTGATATTTACAACCATTTATGAATGACTCAATGATTACAGTTTGCAAAAAGACGACAAACCATTAAAGAATAGGTATCTTATAAGAAGTTGAAGTGGTCAGGTGAACTTTACAAGCAGAGGCAGGAGGATTTAATCATCATTAAAGGACAGTTACGATTTAAAAGTCGCTCAAGAACTACACAGGTCGTGACTGCACAGCCACTAAACAGACACATAACACCAAACCTGATGAGAAAACAACATTCACCGTCATTTATTCATGTTAAAACTCCACATTACAGAAACTGACTTATTAATAATGTAAGCTGTAAGTCATGAATTAAACAGCTTCAAAGCCTAACTTAACAAATTATAAGCATCTGACATACCTTAAACTATAAGCCTCAAGAAAAATAGAAGAAAAGGAAGCGTATATTGTTTAGTAGAAATGCATGATATATAGTGAAAGGGTAAATGTCTATTAAAAATGTATACGTCTAATGAATACGTATAGTGACTACCAAAAAAGGGTTATATCATAGGTTATCAACGTCCAAACCACAGTAAGAAATCAGAAAAAAAGACTAATATCTTTCAATTGTAACTAGCAGTCTTCGTCAGAATGAAATCTCAACACCTCTGATCTAAAGAAATCTGACAAAGGCTTGTTACAGTTCGAAGATCTTAGTCCTTTTTCTGATTTATTACAGTCGTTTGTAATATATGTATATAATAAAAAATAAATATAATACATAAAATTAAATATATATATGAACGGTTTAAGAGCCTTATGTGATAATTTGTACTTGTGCATCTGCAATCCTAAATCAAATGTGCATACAGTTTTACAGGTTATACTGTATCACATATGTCTGACAGAAGAGAGAATACAAGAAAGTAAGGGAGAAAGAGAAAGAGAAATAGAGAGAGAGAGAGAGAGAGAGAGAGAGAGAGAGAGAGAGAGAGAGAGAGCGAGAGAGAGAGTGAGTGAGAAAGTTCTTTCTATTCTTCTGCTGATGAAAAACTAATGTGAACTACGATACGCGTCTTTCTCTGTAATGAATCACGTGAACTTTGGAGCAGTTCCTCATTAATGCATGCTTCGTGAACAACTGTCAAGCCTTCTAGATATGAAGTTTTATTTAAGGTATCAACAAAGTTATTTCAAGTTTTCAACTAACATAAATATAAATGCAATTATTGTAAAAGATTCAACAGACCAAAAATTTTCAATTTTTCCAAGTATTCAAACACGTATTATTCTGGTTGGAAATTTCATTACAGATTGTTTTCTAATTGAACTACGAGTATTTATCATTCAATCTATTTTATCATAAATTTAACGCAATAAGATGGATTATAAACGTAGTTCTAATCACACAGCTTACAGTAGGTGGATATAGTTGGTACTAAGGTTTTTCTTAATAGCCTTAAACTTATAAATTTATACTACAGTAAATATTGTATTCAAACTTAATTCATATAACTTTATTCTTTTTTTAGTATTATAAAAAAACCAATAATGCAATTAATTGAAATGTTTATGGACAAAATAGGTTAAAAGAACAGTTTATGAAACAGTTAAAGGAAAACTAGTTTAATGCTTTCGTAAACAGATTTGAAGAGACGAAAACAGAAGAATTGACTTGAGGGAGTGGAATTTGTTTTAGAATTAGTTTGGTTCACTGAAGCTACTACTTATACTGATTGAATAGTACATTCATTGTGGTGATTATATGAATTATCTGAAAAGTCAAGCTATCAAATTTAAGTAGATGTACAAGCTTAGAGCTTCATTTACCAGACACACATTTAGTGTCCAAATATTAATGAAAAAGTTCCTTGGAGCAACATTTATCAAAAAGAACCTTCGTCACCCCTTTTTCTGTAGTTAATTCTTTATTAGGGAAGACAATGACCCCTGCGGACATCTTGCAGAATGCAGACTCCGTTTTCCATCCGATTTCACATGTTTTATATCCAACAGATCATTTTTTTAAGCCCAAAAATAGTTTGAACATACTATCCTTCCTAACTATGTGACAAAACAGCCGACGCTAGCCAAGGAAAACTTGAGTAAACTGCAGAAGTCCTTGTAACAAGTTAATTAGGCAAAAGTCCCTGGACAAACCTCATTTTAGCAAATATAGTAAGTTCTGGTCGCTGTGATGAACATCACTGTTACGAAAAATGTTAATACATTCAAATTCAACCATAAATCATCTAATTCTGAACCAAACAATATATAAAGGTGTTTTTCTGTTTGGGGAAATTCCTGTATGTATAGTACGTTAATTCTTACACTTGGATAGGATGATTTTTTTTTAACACTTCATAATTAAGCTTGTTACATGTTTCAGTTTTTATTCACAGGAAGTTGAATTTATTATTCCGCTATATCTGGTGGGTAAAATGTGGAAGCCTATGAATGGACTTGCAAGGGAAAATTATAAAAAGAGAATATTCATGGACTTGGGATAACACTTGAAGGAGATCCGTAATGAATGAAAACAGTTGTGAGAAGAATGTGTAGAGATGCATTATTACTATAGACAGACTACACCCTCTATTATTAGAACAGTGTTCATCAGGGTTTTGGTATAATGCGAAACCATTCATTAGTTACTAAAGATTCCGTTAAAGTTCAGGAAAAGTTAACCTTGCTCATTAGAAACCTACCAACTTATCAATCACTATACATACTACAAACATATACACTACAAACCTGGTCCATTAAACCAGTTCCAGGCTCTGGTAGTACTTACGAGCTCTCATAATAAATTCAAATCTCATAGAAGTTAAAAAAACTACTCTTGAAAACCTTGTTGAGAAACTGCACAATTCAACTACATTTGTTGAAAAACTGAAAGCTTTAGCTATTATAAATATGTATATGTATTCTTATTTGTCACATACTGGAGTCTGATAAATAAATAATAAATGATCAACTGTCTCTATCATGTTATTTATATATAATTTCGGGTTAAATCAGAAAAAGTATTCTACTTAGTAGTTTCAAATGCTATAGTGAAATACACTATCAATATAAAAAAAGTGTGCAGCGTAAAATACAGAATCAGACAAATCAGTCAAATAGAAATCGGATTAGCCAGTGTTACTGTTTAATTTAATTAAAAGTGTCCAGTAATTAACATGCTTAGCACTTGGCAGTTTTGTCAAGTGGAGAGTGAACAAATGACCAAGTTAAACGCCGGAGAGGATATAATTTTGCAGTCTCGAATTTATTTAAGGACAGGTAAATTATTATTACTGTATATATATATATATATATGCGAATATGGAAAAATGCTGGGAAATATGGGAAATGGTTCTTATGTAAAAAAAAAGCTATTTGTTTGTTATTGAAAGATAGGCAAGGCAATGCAGGTAAGAAAGTAGTATGTGTTTGCCAGGTCAATGACCTAGCCAGTCTGTCACAGGATAAGCACTTCCAAACACCAATGACCAAACAGCATTAAAGGTCACAAAAAACTTGTCGTTTTGATGTGCACATGAAAAAAAAAAAAAGGTAAACCAGCACCAGCTAATGGAAGTGTTTGAATAAAGAGCGTCTGAAGAGACTGCAAAGTGGTTAGCAAGTGGGACAGGCCGAGGAGGAATGTGTTTATAAGAAAGGCGTGGAGAAGTGGTAAGACACAGAAAGTAGAATAAGAGGGAGCGGAGGAGCGGTAGGTATCGCTAATGACAGAGGGAGAGGACCGTTAGCACTGCATTCCTCCTGCACCTTGCACCGTAGCGCGGCCCACCTGCGCCAAGCCTTGCCCCATTGTCGTCATGCCATCCAAAACCACAGCCTGTCCCCAGCTCCACTCACACACCACTGCCTCAAAAGCCAATTCTCATGTATACCTCATGCTTTATCCTAAACTTCTAACTATATTTCCACAAACACCACCTAACATAACTTCAAACAGAACTACTTTTTTCATATACTTCATAATTCTCTTGATTACAACTATTCCACTACACTAAATGAATAAAATCGACTGCTCTACCACAAAATAAATGAAATATATTCTCAACATACCATATATTCATATTGTTCTCGACCCATTTTTTTTTACAGAGAAATAAATAAAAATATTTGGAGTGGCCTACACTTAACTTTACAATAAGTAAACATAATCAAACTCGTCGACACTCAGTTTTAGTTTTGATTTAACTTATACATTGTAAAGAGGTTATATCAACACTGGTAAAATATTATCAAACTCATAGATAATAAATTTAATGATTTCCTTTGTATATTGTTGTTCTTTGAACTTTAACTCGTGATGCCATTGATATATAATCTAGAAAAGTCTTATATACTATTATTATTATTAAAACTGAGTTCCTTGACACCGAAAAGTTTTCTGCGCGTTAACTTACATATTAATAGCTATATTAGTTGATTTCCCCATCTGATACGTGTGTTACCCTTATGAAGATGATTGTTTGAACCTCAGTATACGAGTAACAACAGTAACAACAAAAGTAAAACATATACCTTGACAACAGCCTCCATATAAGGATAGAACCTTATAGTAGTTGTTATTTTTAGTGTGACATTATTTTTCCAATGTTATAAGCTCCAGAAATATTCCTGTTAAGAAAAAATTCCATATATGAAAGTTTATGTCTTTTTAATCACATGAGATAAAGCACCAAAATAGTAGTCCTAATGCTATAAAGAACGAAAAAATACCTCCTTCATGCTCAAAAATTACCAAAAAATAACAGACCAAGAACTAAATATCTGTCAGACAATCTAATATGTTAAGGGTGCAACTGGTAGATGTATTACAACACATTCGTTAGACAACAATCATTCACCCTGGAAAGCATCGAATATATCCGGTTCTATGCGTTTGGTTTTATAGTTTTCAGATTTCTATTCATCTTAAAAAGCACATTAACTGCTTAAAGTATTTTCTAATTTATTGAGTTGAATCTTAAAAGAATTTTTCATTAGATTCTGTTAGAAAAATTCTAAATAAACCTAAAGAACCAATACTGCAGGTTGTCCATTATGCTAAGATGAGTTTTCAGTTTTTATAGCTACATAACCTGTTAAAGTAAACGGTTTGTTTAACATTCTTTATACTCTTTACTAATTTTAGGCTAATTTTTTGGCCACAATTTCATTTTTCCATAATCAGTTCTTGAAATTTGAAACACTTTTGTTGAAGAACATAATTGTTGAGAAAAAGAAACATTTTCTCTAAGAAAAAGTACTCTATAGCACTATTTTCCGTTATGTAACGTCGACAAAAAAGTATTCAGCTCATCCGTTCATGAAGTATTACTTCCACTATTATTTCATTAAAAATCCGTCAAACGCTATGACCTATACTCTGCAGAATCAATCCTGAATCAACAATTTTACATCTAAGACCTTTCAGGTACTTCAAAAGTTTGGAAGTTTCTAGCCTTTCTTTACAGTATCTTTTGTGAGACTTTACATTTATCACCATAAATAAGATTACTTTATGACATTTCAGTACTTTTATCTAACTTAGAAAATAATTAGTTTACTTGTAGTTCGTTATAAAACTCTTGAGTTAATTCAGGTGTATTTCGTTTAAACGACTTTTTCAGCGTTTCCAATAACCTCTCAAAATATGAAAATTTGAAATATAACTTGTTCTAAACTTCGAGATTGACATTTGCAAATATTTGGTTGCTATGATTGTAGTCTTATACCAAATGTAGAACTAAAATTTCATGAGTAAGATGTTTTCCGCATACTTTGACTTTTTTGTCGGCATTGAGAGCTTTATTTAAAATACTGGCTGAATAGCAGTATGTTTTTTTCTTTGTTTAGCTTGTCGCTTATTAATAATTCTATCTTCATTAAAACCAACAATAAGGTGTTCATTACAGAATGTGATGGCAATTTTTCTGATAAGCCAGTTTTTTTACAGTTTCAATTTATCCAAGGAATTTTTGCGTGGGAATTCAATGCCAGTATATATAACTGAGGAACACGTGCTCCACTGTTGTGTGTCTATTTTTATTTAAATTGAACTTAATACCCAGCTGATTCCACTGTGAAAACCACAGTTGACTTGCATTACAATGAAGGCTGTATACGAGGGAGAGAATGATGGAAACAAGGATGTTCCGGATACGATGCAGCCTGTGGAGGAGTAGAGTTGATTAGGAGAGTGTGCTGAGAGTCTGGATGGACAGGGAGTAAGAAGATAGGTTTTATGTCCGATAGGAGAAACTCAGACAGAAATAGATAGGAATTCTCCCAATAGAGGAGGAAATAGTGTGTTATTGAAAAGTAAATCAATGGAAAGGAGAGGACAGTAAAGAAAGGAGTTTAGGGGGCGCGCTAAGAGTCACCTAGCGACTCTAGGGCAGCGGAGTGATGTGTGATCCAGTCCCCTCCGAGGGGCTTTGATTGAGACTATCGCTGCAAAGGGATCAATATGCCAAAACAACCTCTTACTTAGCAACTATAACCAATCAAACCAAATAGTCCCAGATACAAACAAACAGATACAAAATATTTAAAATTCATTTGAAAAAGAGGAATTTGTGATAAGTGACAAACCCTGAAAACAGGTTCTGTATTCCTTTCTACTACCATTCTCTTTTATTAAACTTCTATTTCTTGTAACTATATTAAATATATTCATTCTGATAGTATATAGGAATATTATTATATATTATGAAGAAATAGATGAAGAAGATCAGTTTAAAAAACTCATACACACCTTGAGATCTCTTATCATTAGCAGGCTTCTTAATTCCCTTAAGAAGCCTGCAGCAAATATAGCATCTAAACTCAAATTTTTGTTAGCAGTACTACTGAAAATGTGTGATATTCATTATTAAGACACATCCAGAATATACAGAAATGCCAATATAAACCCACGCGACTCTAACTCAAAGAAATCGATACAATATAAATGGAAAAACGAAAAATAACCAAAGCTCTTTACTTTTTTGACTTAATTATGATTCAATTGAGATATATACAGAAATTTCCAAGAGAAACAATTCAAAGAGCAATCAACCAATAACAAAGAAAAAAAAAGAGATAGATTCATTAAAAAAATATCTCTACTTGATTTATTCTTCCCTTATCTTTTCCTAATGATGGCGGCTGTCGAAATATAGAAATGAGTTTTGCGTATATATATGCTTTGTTCAAACATATACATGTTTATAAAATGAGTGAGAAGACTGTCGCGCGTGGTTTTCATCGATAACGTTTTCATCAGCTTGGACGGCGATTGGTGTTTCACCTGTTTATTGTGAAATCTTATTGTACACATGTTTGTGATGAAGCCATTTACTTCAACTTCAGTGAGCAAGATCGGTCCCTGGTATTAACGAAGTTATAACATCCGACGTTGTTAACGTACATACATATCTATTTTACAAAGTGTTTACAAATGTCTATAGTTGAATAAATTGCCCCACACGCCATATACATATGCGGTTGTAGAATCGATGAACACTGATTTAAATACGGTAACTATTAAATTATTAATTTACTCTGAAAAGCTATTCAATACATCCTCCCTGTTCTGATTAAAGTTGTTAATAAAACCAATTTAGAGATAAGAAAGGACGTAATTGGAGAAATGTGGTTGTTTTTGATATATGTTTGTTCAGCTTATTCAAAGCTATAGATAGAAGGAAGTGGTGTCAGACAACCTTGGTCCAAATTAGGTTAGGAAAAGATTTTTTAATGGGGAGAGGGGGTGGACTTTGATAATAGGAGGAGGAGAAGTGATGAGTCAGGAGATGTGCACAGAGTATTGTCAGAGGGATGAGTCAGACGTCATTATCTACCAGCTGACCACGGGAGTCTAAGGGCGTGGTCACCAGACCTCGCACCCTCCGACCCCACATCGCTCACGCCAAATGTATTTCCTTTGAAAACAGTGTCAAGCAAACTCGTGTTGGTACAGCATCTTTCAAAGGCTGAACTGTAAAGCTGAAGATTGCTTAAAAATCTAAATGCATTCGTGTAACTAATGTTACCAATACCTGATGTCATGTTTCGTCATACCATGAAAATATCCTCCGTAGCAAAAATTTACATCAAATTAATTCACTCAAATACCACGTCTACACACATTTATTGATAGGGTAGTCCAACTGTAGCATATGGTACATGGGATGCAAGCATTCCTCCATTCCAGTTTTTATAAGTCTCAGGCTATCTTTATGGAGGTTATAGAAAAGTATGAGCACCTCTTTCTTAAGACAAAACAGACTTCAAAACGTTGAAGTGAGTTTTTGTGGATGTTCTTCTGTAGGTTCTATAGTGTTTTAAAAATTCTATTTCCTGATGGTTTTATTTAGTTGATTCAAAATATAAAAACAAATACCCATTAAATATCATTATAATGACATATATATAGTGACATAATAAAATGTCACAGCAAACACATGAAATAAAAACAACAGTAAGAGATCAATAAATATGACGAAGATCTTTCAACTAAAACAAGTAGTCCTCTTCAGAGTCCGACTCATACTTTAAGGAGACTCATATTTGTGGTGGTTGAGAAATCCTCACAGTCTCATTAATACTCATAAGTATAAGTTTCAATCACAGTATGAGTGAGAGCCTAAAGAATACCACTTCTTTGGGTTCAAAGATCTTTCTCAAAGTTTTGAACTTCGTACTCTGTTAAATATTGACATTTTAGAATAAATGATAATTAAGCTACATAGTAAAACAAATTTGTAAATAACCGTCATTATCAGTTTATAAATGACTTACTTCAGTCTGTATTTTTTGAGATATTTATTTTTGCTAACTGTTTCTCCAGTGATGTTATAAGTTAGTTCCAACATTAAGAAGTATAAACATTGGCTTAGTTTCGTTAATGTTTTCCTATAATATCTCCACTAGCTTCACCAATACCACTGGTGATGCATTTCCATCCCGCATTGTTGTGACTGTTTCAAAGAAATATAAAGCTGACATCAGCCACTGCGAATCGAATCGCTAACAAATCTAAAAAAAAAATTAGATGTTTCGACAACCAGATCTAAGACGTTCTTCTTTTTACAATTGGGTGTCTTGAGCCGGAAGAACGGTTTCTCTAAACCTCAACCGCTTAATAACGATCCGACCCTAATAGCACTTTGTGAAAGATAGCACCATAAAATAGTTAGCAGAGGGACACGATATAATGTCTATCATTCCTCCAGATAAACAAACACACTAAAATTAATTTAGAATTAAAGGAAGCTGACTTGTGGTGCTTGTTCTGTGTGAACACCAAATGTTTAGAAAATAAAATCTACAAAATAGAATTTGGTCAGGGTTAATATACAGAATCACCTTTTCGCCAACGTTTCGTCTTTATTTCAAGCCATCCTCAGAACTATAAATTAACAAAAAACAATGGACATTTGTCATATCTACTTTACAATCATCATAACAAATTCAAAAATGTCCAAAAAATGACCAAATTCCAGGAAGAAGAAAAACTTTTTATTAGTAATTTGTGGGCAAAAAACAATACCCTATTATATATATATGTATTCATGAATTTTCCACCTACTTACACTCTTGTTAATTTTTTGGAAAGATTTTCCAAGTTTCTGATAGAATTCTTTGTAGTATGAGGTAGGGTGTGTAACAGCTGTCCATAATAATATATAATATATATATATATATATATATATATATATATATATATGATCAAACAACAATATGAAAATGGGAAAACAAGACTAAAATCTTTCAACCGTGACAAGCGGTCTTCGTCAGAGTCAAAACCCAACTGAAACACTAGATGCAGAAAACATCTGTTGAGGGTTGAGAAGAGTGGGAGGGAAGAGTGGTATTTTAAAAGGGTGAAAGCGTAGGAAAGGAATAATGTCCAGAAAGGGATGTTTGGGGAAACAAAGGAGTACAGTAAGAAACAGTAAAAAACTATCCCCTAGCTGTCAACCCTCTTTGAAGAGGCTATTGCCCTCGTAAGGAAAGTATCAAGTTTGAAGAGACCGTTACTAATGTTTATAATACTTGATCTATTAAATTTAATTAGAGACAATCAATAATATTTCTTAACAATATTGATTTTTCATAGGTAATAAATTTAGCTCCTGTCCAATCAATATGATGATTTTCATTTTTTTATATGCAAGAGCAAGGCACTACTTTTTTCCTCTCTACTTACGTTGTATTGGTGTTATTTTACACGTGTGTTTAATGATTTACCAGTTTGACCATTATAAATTTTATAGCAATTTTTACACGGAATTTTATAAATACCACCGGACTCCAATTCGCTGGGAGAGTTTTTTATTAACATATTACCCACATTATTACGATTAGAAAACACTATATTAAAATCAACATTTTTGGCTAATCTTAGAAGTCCAATGACTCATGATATGGCAAAACTATAGAATTTGACAATGAAAGTTTGATCATTGAATAATAGTATATATATATATATATATATATTTTTTTTTTTTTCAATGAGTATTAGAGACACGTTCCGCGAGATGTACCTGTTCTTGTATATAAAGATTTGTTGCTAACGATTACTTCAGCCTGAACTTGCTGGTGGTACAGTGGCCAATGCGAACTCATGGCATTTCTGTCTCCCGCCGCCTAGCCAACTAATAAAAACGAGGTTGACTCAGTTAATATAGACTGTTACGGTTGATGTTAATACTGAGGAGTCGAATGAAGTAGAACAACACGCGTTGGATTTCTATCAGTTGAAAGGCGTTCTTTGGTGATTATCAAGAAGAGAGAATTTAATAAGCCTAAACGAAGATTAAATAGAGAAGAGTAGAGAACTCTAGAGTGAACTGATCTAATATCAATTAGAAGTAGACACCAAATTAAATAACTACAAGCACAAGGATTATTGCCATCACACTGAACTCATCATTACCAAAAACAACATAAAGTTTAAGAAAAATCTTTTTTAGTCCCGTTATATACTTTTAACTGAATATGCTTTAATGGCAGCAGAATGCAGCACGTGTGAAAACCTTGGCCCTAATTCTTAATATTGAAGCATGAAGATCGATATCTTAACCACGAAATTTATTTCAGAGTAAGTTCTATAAACCTATACTACTAATAATAACATAATATTTTTTGAGGGATCTACTAAATTGTTTTGTTCGGTCTTGTATATGTTTAGCTCGGTTGGAGAACTATTTTGTACTCTGAATTTTAACATATATATTTTCGTTTCAAACCCACTATGCCCAACAGTTAAATTGATGGTACGATGGATAAATAATAAATAAATTAATCCAGAAGAGTCGATTAATTCTTCTCCTGATAGTGACGGATGACAAAATATGAATAAAGTTACTATCTATTTCAACATATAACAACAATATTGCATAGTAAACAAGTGAAATGAGAATCAACATCTTAACGATTGTAAGAAATGAGAAATGAGTTTCGGACTGATGAGAACTACGAATGTACCAGACTACATCGAATTCACAAGTGTGACTCGAGCGAAGACCAGTGTTTTCGGTTGTATCATCTTAGTGTTATTTCTCAATTTCTAATGTTGTTTGTATGTTGATTTGTAACCAATTATTTAATTTCTATTATCTTTTAGTAAAAACTTTGTACGAATAAGATACAACAGTGAATAATACTAGCAAACTTGAGGAAAAACAACTGCTAATTATGAAAAAGTGATGAATGTGATAGAATAAGCATATTTTAAAAATTCTGAAAAAATTAAACTAAATAAAAAAACAACTGTAACATATTTAATCACTTTCATATTTAAAGAATAACGATAATGTAAATAGAATAAAAAAATTATATATTGCTGAATTTAATTGGTTTATTTCATTAATTTAAAATGCCGAAAAAGTAGAAAAACTAAATTCTTACAAGTAGTTTCATGAAAACATGCCAATTATTTTAATTCCAACACTATATTATCCGAGTTAATTTATTGATAATTTAATTATTGATATAGAATGTGAAAATAAGTAAAACATTAGTTCCATTCATTCCTTAATTGCCGACTGGGCGAAATATTCTGGCAAACTATTTCACCAAGTAATTATTCATCTCTAGAACTTTATCCTACTAATCTTTTAGCTTGATTATGGAGCAACTTGAACTAAGAGAAACTAAACAAGCAATATTATTTAACCCTTATGTTATTAATATAATTAATGAGCATGTTTTGTCATCTTATCACCTAAGATAACGTAAATGAGTAAATCTTAGTATAAATGATAGCAGTTATAATTTATCAAATTTTGTTTAGGTAATTAGCTAATCATAGCTAATTAGCTTAGTTTAGCAAACTTTTTTGCAGCTAATTTAGTAGATGTAGTTATATAAACATAAAATTCGTTATGTTTATACTTCTTTGCTAAATACATTAGTTTAGTAAAACTAAAGCATCAGGGAAGATGGTATAAACAACAAAAAACAATAGAGTGGAATCTATTTTTACAGAGCGACTTTTAGAGATAAAGTGACATTTGTCAATGATGTTTTAGAAAAACAAGAATGGGTTTTTTTGTGAAAATGTTTGCTAGACGATCAAATAAACAGCATTCTGGAAGGAATAATAACAGCTTCTGAGGGGATGCCAGCCGCTGGTGGATCCTGCTTTTCTGAACAGGTCTCGCGGTCATTGCCTTCCCAGCTCACAGTTGTTCAATGTCTGCAATACACAATAAACCTTTTTTTTCTTTTTAATTAACAAACTTCCATTATAGGTTTACTATTCAATTCATCGATTTTATGAAAGCTATTCCCTTGAAGTTATTTCAAGAGGTTACTACAGTAATTGATAGGCTTTTAGTACTTTTTATAATCAATAGGACAGAAACGTATACTAGCTACATAACATAACAGGCACAGTCTCACCTCCTTTGTTACAATGGACTTGAGTTTTGCACCACATCCATAAGTCAAGGTGAAGTAGTATATTCTCAACTGATAACCACCCTCATGGCCACATAAACATTATTACAGTCTAGAGCCTTGTATGGTCACATAACTCTTTGCTGACTTTTACATTTGGTGTAGTCTTCGGTAATCTTTATGGAGAGACCTCTCTCAGATAACGCTAATGTTAACACTCTGTTGGCTGACCTTTTATTATAATGTCTCACAGGTGACCCTTGTACTTAGAACTCTCTTTGACGGCTTTAAGTTGAGAGCTCTTCAGGTGATGCTGACGGTTAGAGTTCTGGTGAGAGATCCCTCTCTAGTAACAGTTTCGGAGAGATTGCTCTCTAGTAAACCTTATTGGGCAGCCATCTCTAGTAACTCTTATTGTGAGAGTACTCTCTAATAGCTCTTATGGTGGGCTAGAACTATTAACTCTTATGACAAGAGATCTCACCAGTAAGTCTTGTGATGAGAGTCCTCTCTCATCTCTATAATAACTCTTATAGTGCTTATGGTGAGGTTACAATATCTCTTATTGTAGCATGGCGCTCTAGTAACCCTCATGGTGAGAGAGCGCTCTGATACCCTTATGGTGTATAGACCTATAGTAACCTGTGACGAAAGCTCCAATACGACTGTTTTCAAACCACATACCACTCCCGCCCTACCGCAAGCCACGTCTTCTCCTTCTTGCTTCTCATACTTCTTTCTTCTTGAAGCACATAAGCTTGGATCTTATCGTTTTTTTATCATAATCTAGTTACATGAAAAACTAGACGCTTGGGATAACCTGCTAGACATTCCTTGCTATTATATAATGATGAGAGTGACGATAATTACACTATCATTGTAATGTAAGACTCAGAAAAAAGATACAAAGAAGACAATAATTATTGTGACTAGATTTTTAACAATATAATTTCCCAATATTAAATTACAAATATGCAGTTACCCTGAGTGAGACAGATCAAACATCAGCATATACGTTTATAATAGATTACATTAGTTTAATAAATAGCATTAGCCGTGTTCTTTAAAAGTTATAATTTAAATTTCAGGAACATTTTGTAGAAAGTTGATGTATGCAATCAGTTATTAAAAAAGAGTATTCAATATAATAATCTGTAAATTTGTTTAGCTGGGCCCACTTGAAATAAAGACATGAATAGCGTCAGTTTCGAAGCTGTATATATTTCAGTGTTCTTTACGTATATGATAGAAAGAACCAGAGGGAGAACAGCCTTTAACAGTAACTGAAAAGATGGATGAAACGACACTGCTGACTGAGAAACCTTTTAAGATAAGAGCAAGAACATAGTGAAATGGCTTCAAGTCTTAGAGAAAGAAACATGCCCAGTCATGGGGCTTCCGTTATCAGAGTCCCAGGTACCAAGGTCGAGGCGAGCTGGCAATTACGATGACACAAAACGCCTATTTACCCACAACAGGCCCTCCCCACACACACACTCGTATTCTCTTTCTATTTAACAAACGAATAAAACTCCTGCCTTCTTTAAACATCCAAAACAAATATCCATTCCGTCTTACTAATTATATGTTTTCCTCTTTTGCTTTCTTAATTATTATTGATAAAATACAAATAAATATTGAATCAACAATAACATAGAGTAACCTGTGTGTTTTCAATCATTCTAGAAAGATACTAGAGTGGTCAGCATGCTTGTCGCATGTGTAGTCCGTAACTGCACAGTGTCTACAAGTTTTTCACCTGGCAGATTGAAAAATCTTGCACTCGCATTGCTCAGACCAAGAAATAAAAGCATTTGTACGAAATAATTATTATAAGTATTTTATAAATATCTCTGATCAAAGCAGTTTATGTAAAAGCAAAAACAAAATATACAAGGAACTTAACCCAGTTGATCTGAGTCTCATCGGACTCGTTCACACATTACCTATACTATAGGCTTCCCTTCGTCTTATCATATTTCCAGTTCTTTAGTGAGTTTTATAATAATCGTTAGAAAATTACCTCTCAGTTCTATTGGTTTTAGGTGGGATACCCAACAAACGTTTCAACTCCTAAAGGCGATTGCTTCTTATACGTACAGAAAGTCTTCAGAGGTTTTATTTCTTCCCCACGCAGTATGTATTCTTCTATTTCAGGTTTCACAAATGTTAGTTAATCTGGTAATTTCCAGTTAGCTAGATATATCACACATATATTTTTAAATCTTACCTTTGAAGATTCATTACAGTTTTTATAAATTTAAGGTCCGTTGGAATGAACGTTTTACAAATTGATTGAATTCGGTTAAATTTGACTTGGTTGTTTTAGCCATATTTTGTCTGCTTTATTCTTCATATATTTATTAATTTCATTCTTGAGTTTCTTTTTTATGCAAAACGGTTCGGGAAGCAGAATGTATGTTTGTGTTTCAACTTTTTTTAACACGTCCACTTTGCCTTATTCCGACATGTGGTATCCACATGAGAGTTAAAATTGTTTTACTTGATAGACTCTGATAGAGTTCAGATATTGTTAACTTTGCTATCCAATTCTAGGTCAATAATATTTACAGTTTACAGTAAAATAGATATTTTGGGTTATTGAATTTTTCGGAGACAGAATTTTCAGTTATAAGACAATGTTGCTACCCTGTCTGAATGGAACAGCAGCCACATAATAAGAACGTGAAGACAGACCTGTGAACTGGTCTGACTGAGTGACAAAGATGCACATTTCTAATGCAAAACTTCTAGGATCGATGCGATGTTAGCAAGTGTCAAGGCCGAAGGCTCATTAAACAACCATTCAAGGATGAACGGTCCATTATTAAATGTTCCTAGAAGAGAGGAACACACGTGGTGGCATTCCCTGCCATTAAACAAACCATAAATCTCCCTTCAATAAATATCTTATGAACACTTCAAGGTAATCTCTCTAAAAACTCCCTCGTGATCTTAACTATCAATCCGTAAACATATACTCCAAGTAAGAAAAGAATAAAATCACTCACAACATTGTTGTATTTTAAAATTAAATAGTAAATATCGTTATCTAAACACATAAAGTATGATATAAGAATTCCTAATACATCAGACCCTCCAAATCAAAATCCGAACACATTTGGTACATTACATTTAAAAACTGGATATATAAATACAAAAATATATACTCAGTTAGTATCAACAGGCTAGGGAGACCATTGCCTAGTCAAACAGGTCACACATGAACCACTTTGTTTGTCTCCAGAATTTTCATCTGTGGAGTTTGATTAGTTTTCATGGTTCTGTTAACTTAGAACATAGGTTTCTGACGGGTACAAGACCTTGCATAGCATCAGTACAGTACGACTTAACATTCCAGAATAGGGACGTCAGATGCATGCTTTTGTTTCATCTCCTCGATATAATGTTCAAACAAAACTATCAAGTATTGGATCTAGAAGCTAACAACTACAACCCCCTTCCTGTACCTATAATCCACAACTCAACGTATTTTAAATAAATTTTACTCACGAATAGAAACGATGAATTTGTTTAATAAATTAATCACTGATCAAATGGTAACTTATTTTATTAAAGAAAACTCATTATTCCTCAGAAATTTGCTCTTTACCTACTGATTAATAAGACCCTATAACTAAGTGTGTTATGTCAATCCGATATTTTGGCATGTTCATGTTTGGTTGGAGATAGCAGTTCATTTTTCATATTAATTTTTATGTGAGTGATAACCGTGAAAACATATGTAATTATTTCAACTAGTATTATATTAATCAATTTAGTATGAAAGAATAAATAATGCGAAGTTTTATAGTGAATTATGTAACTATTACAACTCAGAGTTAAGTAGCAGTCATATAAAAGAAATTATTTTTAGCACCATCCTAAAAGGCTAGCCCCTGAGATTTGTATTACCATGAATATATTAACACTTTGAAGGGAGAGGAAACAAGAGGTCGAACACAAAGCAAGAATGAGAAGAGTGGGAATGAAAGAGTTTGAAATGGAACGCATAATGACAGCAGTGCATCCTTGTCTGTGTGACGTGTTGTTTGCATCTACAAGGCTTGCATCACGTCGACCTTCACCAGATGCACTTCTCCACTTGCATTTCCAATAAGCGTGCTAGAATCTTTCATCATCTTTTAAACAAAACATTCAATTCACCCCTTACATAAGTATGATTTAAGTTTTTAATGATCAATTAAGATATTTATTGTCTTCGGCTGATGATAATCGTATCAGAGGACAACACTTGCAATCCGGACAATATACTGATTACTCATCTTATACTATGACACGTTCACTACTGTAGTCCGCAACGCGATTGTCTCTTCAGTGATATGTTAGGCTTACGGTGCCACTATAGCCTGAGCCCGCTCTGCCAAACATTGACGCCGCAAAAAATCGACCCCTTCCGTCATATTAATAGAACATAAACAGTCTTTGAAGAATGTGAGGTAGCATATATGCTCCCCTCTGGACTGGTAGATTCGGGTTTCGGCACCCATTCTGGTTCTCGATTTCTTCACGCAGGTGATGACAAAAAGTTTGAATACATCCTCCCAAAACCGAAACGTCATTGATTTCTATCCTGTGCGATGTCAAGTACTCGTTAAAGAACCCTATTGGCAATACACATGAGTTAGACAAAATTTGAGACAGCTAGGTCAATCATTGGCCTATGTTTGCTCTTTGTGGGAAGGTCACTGCAACCTAAACTATTATTTGACAGTAACCAAAGAGCTCACCATTCACAGCAATCACTCAAAACACTTGAAGCAGTGGTCATTAACTCCGATCTAGCATTCAGTTTTAATAAAGCACTAAGCTGCTCCTAAGTCTGAAAACAACAGAGAAACAAACAGCTGGCATTCAATCGAATAATTATTTGAATTCTCACGTAATTAACATAACGATGAAACTACTATTTAATACTATTTAAAAATATTTAATATAGGAACACACACACACACACACACACACACACACACACACACACACCAACCGTATTGATATTTTTCAATTAACCAGTGACGTGGCAATAGGAAGGGACCCACTACAAGCAGAACTCTGGTTTTGACGTATTGAAAATAAATGATGTTTTCTTTTAATTAAAAGACCCGGTAAGAGTTGTGACTTTATTCAAAGTCTCGATGATAAAACAGGCCAGTTTAAAGCAAAAACTCTGGCATCGTTCTCGGAGTGTTCGTTAAACAGAAATAAATAAAAGGTAGAAAAAGAATTGAAATAATACTCATTTCCTTAATTAAGTACTAAAATGAGAATAAACATTTAGAAAGCTTGACTTTTTTTTTTTATTTTACTAACTCTGATTATAAAATCACTAATTAAATAAAATAAACCATATCTTGTCAATTTTTAAAAGAATCTTCACCATTATTATAGAGTGGAAGTAGAGCTTCTAGTGACAGTCAGCTAACGGAATTAGAAAACAAGTATAGATGTCCATTTGTTTAATCCAAACTAAGAACACAAATCAAACCTACAAAAAAGTAAAAATCACAAAGTTCTGAAATTTAAGAGTAAAATCTAGCATACAGTTTTAATAAAGCACGAAGCTGCTCGTAAATCAGAAAACAGTAGAGAAACCAACAGTTGGCATTCAATCAAATAATTATTTTAATTCTCACACGTAATATGATTTTTACAAAAATCATATTTACTTTTTATGTAAAATAATATTTATGCAAAAGGAGTTAAATTGCATTTTTTTATTTATTTCTTTAAGGAATAGAACAAAATTGAATAGGGTTTCAAGGATTTTGCTTAAAATTCTCAATCAGTTGCTACTGTATTTACATATATTGAAGAAGCGAAATAGAGGAGAAAAGCCTCATGGAGAAATGTGGCTGCAGTATTAACTGCAGTATTAAACTGCATGTTCAAGTCGCGATGTGCTAATGCAGTGCTTGTCATGGACTACGTGGTGTCAACACTGTATAGTTTATTACAAATATTATTAAAGTATGAACTGTACATTTTCGTGAATTCTCTTCCTTTCTAGAATCTATTATTCTTCGCGAATCACAAACCAACGACAACCAATACTTATTAAAAACAGCTGAGACTACGAAAAAGAGTGAAACTGGAGAACAAAGATAGATTACCATGTAGAAACTACTTGGCAACACTGAGTGACAAAATGTAGGGCTACATTTCTAAACACATGCATGTTAATAGCAATGGCATTCTTTACTGAAGTCCTCGGCTTACCCTTCTCTCTCTTTCTCTCTAAGCAAAGTAACTTTACACAGATACTGTGTATTAAAAATACCGGGCTATCAAAGGTGTCGTCATTTTATGTAGAGACTTCGGTTTGATTTCTCAAAACAAAATACGAACAATAACAGCGTAATTAATATTATTAATGTTATTATCAGTACTATAATCTTGCTTCTAAGCGCATTATAGCATACAATAGTACAGAATTACATTTCTTCAAAATACAGCTCCATAAGAGTCACAATAAAACAGGTGTGCACATAGAGTGACCTCGACTTTGTTTGCATGTCGTTGTTATTGGCATAACTAATTAATCAATCTTACTTCAAAATAAATATTACAAGCGGTGCATACATTAAAATATATTTAACATTCAACAATACAGTTTACCCAAGTAATATTGTAGCAGCCATCAATATAATGCAAAACATTATGAGTCATATAGAGATTTTTATAGTTCATCTATAAAACATAGTATTATTTGTTTAATTATATGAAAAGAACAAAGAAACCTTCAAGTAACAGGAAATGTACATTTTAACAATATCACGACTGTATTAAAGGAAAAATTAACAAAAAGAACGTTATAAATAATGTGAAATATTATACTGGGAATTATTTTTAATAATGTATCAAAATAGAGCTAGTTCTTATTGAATGTGTTATATGAAGATATTATATTTTACGACTCGGACCAATAGGATTGGTTGGCGGTTATTAGTATGAGCAATGGTTTGTCGCCATGATAGGCTAGACGACTTCCGCAGCACAGCCCATGCACGCTGAATAAGGAAGGCTCTTGTGCTGTCTGGCTCATCAGGTCGTCGGTCATCTTCAGAATTAATATTTGATCCCAGGCATGGTCTAATATATATGTTATATGCCACCAACAAGACCTAACGATCATATAACCAACCATCAGATAATCATCAATTAATCAAAGTAGTAAATGATTCAATTTAAAAAGAAAAAAAATAAATCATAACTCATCACCAGCAGAAAAAGTCCTTTTCAAGGTGACTAGACAGCCATTGATTACACAGGCAGTCCTTGTTATTACCACCTTCCATTAAGTGAAGAGGAGATAAAGAGTAATTAGAGGATTATGGATGAGTAAGCAAGAAAATAAATATCAAAAAGAACAATAAATCCAATAATATTAAAAAAAAAACTAAGAGAAAAATAACGGAAAAAATTATAAATAATTCAAGGAAAGGTTAAATGGTAAAAAAGTGAGTCCTTGAGTGTATAGCAGGGAAGCCTGGCAGCAATGAGTTAATATGTGGCTGCTTTTGTTGTTAACTGCAACAGATAATAATATCCTTTCTACTTCCTACCACTTATTTATTTGTGACCCTTATTTTTCTCCTCTTCCTCTTTGTTGATTGAGATGCAATGGATAGCCCACTTGTTTTCCTTGTAGCTTCCTATGATGTCAGTTATAGTGTTTTTCAGCTGCATCTCCATTAATTATGACCCTTGCCTCCTCTTCAATAATATTCAATTTGTTCAAAAGAGAAGAAAAAGAAGGTGCCTCTAAAGTCAAAGACTTGACTGCAGTAATAAATAAAATAAGTTAACTACAGTGGAGGAATCCACAAGTGGAGATATTGAAGCGACTTAAAAACTGAAGTCGCCGTTTCATACATAGTTAACTGGGATATTAATAGTGAAGACGATACTGATGACACGATATAAGAACGTCTTAGCCACAAAGAATATTCACGGATTAATCAGGACTGTCGCCACAGGGTACTCGAGGCGAGTGTCCCCCAGGACAGCTTTATCAATTAGCCCTACCGAGGATTCCTCTCTCTCTAATTACTAATTGCCGTCGTCTCCACATGCTGTGTAATTCTCAGCACTTATAACTGGGTTATGAATACTATTTGTCCCAGGAATATCCAAATATTTTAGTGTTATTGAAAGAGACAAGGACAAAGTGTTTCCTATGATTATTAGATTCAGATAATGTACTCTTCATTAGATTGGACAAAGTTAAATGATTCATACCTTGCCTTACTCATTCTACAGCATTAATACTGCACATTCTAAATATACTTTTATCAAACTCCCTTATTAAACATAAATAAATATATCTGTATATTGAAAATTACAGATTATATAATATATATATATACGAGTTCGAGATTAACAAAGAGCAACACACAAAGTAGGGAAAACACACTTACAGACTCAAATTTTCGGGTAATCCGTCTTCAGGAGAAAAGAGAAAGGGAGACCAAGCACGTTGTAGACGCAACGGCAAGTATATATATATTTTAAAAAAGTCTTAATTTTGAATGTACTATTTTATGTTCTCATTTTCATGTCAAATTAAGTGCTAAAAATAATACAGATTACAGAAAATACACTTACTACGACAGGTGTTTGAAATAGTAGTACGCGATCCTTTTTAAATGCCAGAGATGTTTCTAGATTGACATTGTGAGTGAACTAACCAAGGAAACTATTAATCCATGTACAAAAATATATAACTACAACTGCGCAAGACATAGAAGCTAACAAAGGATAGTGAGTATAATACAATTCTGATTAATATTGATATTCTGACCAGCTGTCTGTCATTAAGTCGAGATTAGCAAGGAAGGTCTAACTGTTGTTGTTCTCAAGAAGGTGAAGCCAAACTTAGCGAAATCACGAAGTACCTGACATTGTCTTCTGTAGATGAAGCTTAATTTAAAGAAGGTGCTTCAACTTTAGATAAGGAGTCTCATTAACATTAAATGACTACTGGAAGCGTTAAAGCAAGTACAAGTATACTCTTGAGTCTCATCTCTTTGTTGAAATAATAAAATCTTACGAGCTGTCCTGAAAAAAAATAGTCGTTTTTTTTTTAAGTCTCAAGGGAGACAGAGACACTAGTCTTGTCACTGGGTTAGAAAATGCCAGAGCTGAGGTGAAAACATGAAGGGAACAAATTCATATCTTGATAGTAAGGATTGGTTTTAGTGGGAGAGCTGGAGAGAAAAGCTGGATATTGAGAGCATAAAGGAGACTGATGGCTGCATTAGGTCGAGGAGTCGGTCTGTTATCTCATAACCGGCCGAATGCTTCACGGCTCGCTGTTCAGAGACCTCCATCAATTGGGTCCACACCATGGATTTTTTTTTTCTATGCTGGCTTTTTTCTTTCCCGTTTTCTAGTTTAAGAACAGCTCTTTTGACAATAAAGGAAAAATGGCGGTAATTACAAGCGTGGAAATGGAAAGGAGGAAATTGTTAATATCGCGCTTGTGTTAGCGTGAAGAGAATATTAATGGAGACTGCGGAGAAGGGGAGGAGAAAAGCATCTACAACCAGTGCCTTTGTAACTCATTTACAGCATCGTCGTGAAAATAAATGGAAAAATCCATTATACGGAAACATTGACCTGAAAACTGTCATCGCAGCTGCAAAAATAAATTCATGATTGGACGACCAAGCAAGGAAAACCAGAGTAACAGCACTTCCGTTCTGATATGCTCACAAAAATGTTTAATATTCTTGTTGACACCAACTAGCAGACTTGATGGAACGAGCAACTAGAGTAAACCAAAGATATGCACACAAAAATGTTTCGTATTTTTATTGCCAATACGAACTCTATAACTTTAGTATCAAGTGTACACCAGATCGGTAGTGTTCATAAACACTATCAAGTTCTCTAGGTCTGAGATTTCATTAAACCTCTTCATCAAACAGTGGCAACGATTTACAGTTATAGAGTTTGTTACTCTGATGTATATCTGATGTATATCTTCTTATATCTACATTTGTAAATATCTTTTTCTTTATATTAATTCTTAATTTAAGATAGATGATGATTTAGCACAGTTTCTAAGAGCTTTAGCTGCTTTAATTTAAAAAGAAAGGGTTTGCACATGTGATATGATTTTTATATAAACACACATTTCAAACATCTTATTCTCTATTACGCTACAATCTGAAGAAGAAGCACGAATCAGAATTAGAAGCACTAATCGCACGAATATCGACTAAACGCTTCATTCCACTTAAATGTTTTTTCGAGATTTATGCAACTCGAAGAGTAAATACATGTTTACTTTTTCCCAAACCATCAAGTGAACGACAAAGTAATAATAACTGAAACATCAGCAACTAATCAAAACAATATAAAATGAAATTTAGCTGGCTCATTTAAAAAAAAAGAAATATATTTAAATTATTCAAACACTTCGTATAACAAGAGTATAAATAGTTTTATTAGGGAACCTTAATGAATTATAATATAATACAGGTCCTTTAATACATAACTTTTACTATCGAGTATTATTGTTGGAGTAATAGCCATCATTACTTGTACCTCGAAATACAAAAACAATTCTAACGTTTATTTCGAGGGCAATATGAAGTATGAAGTTTAATTACTCTAACGACCTTGATAATGGTGGTATAGTGTTTGATGATTAAATTAGGCGTTAATAATAATGCAGCACATTACAGTCGCTAAAAACATAACGTTACATCGGCCACAGAGGCGAAAGTTGATATCCCTTAATCCTTGCTTCTTTAGTAAGATGGTTCTTGTATTCTGACTTGGGCTGACGTTAATAACCAACTATGCGATGCTGTACTTTTATTTTAGTCATTTAACGAACATTACGTTTCTTATTTTTCACAGTCATCAGTTTTCACACCTAGATGGCCGGACTCTGATAACAAGATCGTCACGTGTAGGCCACGACTACGCTGTCGAATAAGACAAAGAAATGATGACACCATGTGGATTCACATACAGCTTAACTTCACTTCGTGACAAATAATATAGCATAATTCAAAAAGCAACCGACCCACAAGCTCGAGTCAAAGCCTATAAGCAGTCCAACATGTGACCACTGCGACCGGTTTCCACAGTACATTAGAAGTCCCACTTGGAATCCATCGCATTTCGTTTCAAACCTGTTTCACGTTCGTCACTACTTCTGCTTCAATTTAAATTAGGGTCTACTTTATTAAAGAAACAGGTTTTTCTCTGTTGAATTTTTAATCCTCTCGAACCTCAACAGAATTCCACGCCCTTTTAGAATAAAGGGTTGGATATTGCAAGATAGTCGTTGTGAATAATCAGAGTAAACATCTCCATTTACTACCTATAGTTAAATATTCTTCTGATAGCAGGCATAGTTCAGCAGGCGTCCAGAACTAGCTTCAAGACTATGAAAACACGCTCCGAAGTTCACAGAATAGAATTATTGTCCAGTAGGCCAAATGTAATTGTTTCAAACTTTTCCATAGAAAATATATTTATTTCTGAATTTCTAATTGTGGTTAAGAAATTGACATCTATTTTACGTATTCGCTCTGGAATTTTCTTATATGTACATATACCCTGATAGTCCAAAAAAACAAACACAATTAGTCCAAAAGTTGTTATTCCATTACAACATTTTTAATTACAGTTTAGACATTAATTTTAAATTCACGTAAAATTCTGTTATACTTGTGAATTAACAGAAATATCATAACATGCATACTCGATTCTAGAATAAAATAGATTATCATAATGTTGAAATCAAAATGTAAATGCTTTATATACTCTTCATATGTTTATTGTCAGATAGATGAACAAATATAGAAAACAAAAAGGTAATTTTTCCTGGTTGATAAATATGAATGAATCCAAAGTCTTGAGACCTTTATTTTCCTTGTATTGAGATTATGTATTTGTCTAGCGCAATTCAAATTGATTTGTCTTGACCATGCGTCTAGCACACTGATTTGTTCCCCTGACATCCTGAACATGTTTAGCATTCCACCTTTACATGAGTTACTATTCCTCTCATATTAAGAAGCTAGAACGAGCTTCCACTTTATTAAAACCAATAAAATTTGGTCATTAGTTTGTAGTCAAACAACCAATTCTTCTTCCTATTGATTGTTTTTTCGAGCACTTTTAGGTTCTTACAAAATCTTACGAAATCCGATATAGTATTTTTTACGTCTTTACTGACGTGTTGTTATTTTTTAATGTATTAATTGTAAAGTTATTAATGTTTATGCGCTAAATAATAGATTTGCACTATATCAAGCAATAATAATTGTCTTTTAAGGATTATAAGTTTTTGTGTAATACGTAAACTTCTTCTTCCATTAGTTATTTTCACAGGTATTGTTTATTAACTTGACTGAGGATTTTTACGAAACAGTTGTGTTCCTTTTGCAAGTACACGAGTCACCACATACTATACTCGAGCACTGTTAATAACAATCCCGTGTTGCCTAAGTGTCACGCAACCTCTCCTCGCAAACCTATTAATTAAATTCGAACATTAAGTTTGAAATTCCTCTGCTTTCCCATTTGAGCCTCCTCCAAGACCAAGGCATAGGAGGCTTTATTCTCCAGGCGTAAACCATTTCACTTAACGATCCGATAAAAGAATCATCCGGAAACCGGTTCGCCTCTCTCAATCTCTCTTTTAAGGAAATTACTTTTGAAAATCTGGCAAAATAATAACACCATCCTAGACTCCCTCCAAGGAAATAATAGCATTTACGCCAAAATTGCCGCTGTTTATTCCAACAGGTGTATTTATTCAAATTATTCTAGCATGCTCATAAAAAATCAAATGCTTTAATAAAAATAATTTGATATTAGAAGAGTTAAAGATGAATGTCGGAAATTACTGAAAATTAATTTCAAAAATTGCAGATGAATATATAGTGAATAATCACTTTCCAAAAGTAGAACCTATTCAAGATTCCATTTCGCAATAAGGTGTTATTTTACAATGCGGTGTTATTTAAATAATATCAGCAAGAAAACATGAATAACAAATCAGTAGTGCCTATTCAAACTTGAATAAATCAAGGAAATAAAAGCAATCGAAGTTCTAAATTACATTCGTAACATTGATTAGTAGGAGAAATTCTTTGTTATAAAGCTTAAAGAATAAGGAACAGGTTCTGCAAAGAAATAGCAGAATTGAAAATATATTTACTATGTTACAGAACAAAGCACATCTTTAAAAATACAAGTATAACTGATTGTATCCTAATTTCAATTAGAAGGGTGTAAACTCGATTTCAATTGAGTCTTAATTCATAATTTTGTGAAAAATAAAGGAAACAAGAAAAACAAAACAAGCATAATAAGAAGCGAAACTCTGAAAAAAAAAAGCCTCTGGAAGATATATATTTGATGTATATTCATGAAATGTAAATGTATGAATCCGTTTATCAGAACGGACTACATTGCAAATAGCGTTACGTGTACGATGCTGGTTTCTGTTCAGTTGACACAAGTTGGAAAGGTTGATTTTACGAATTAATTTAATCATGGTGGTAGATTAAAGACATGGCGTGTATTTAGTAAATAATAATAGATCTAAATTCGAAGGCTGTTTTTTTTTAAGCTTGCAGCCTGAGGATGGGTGACCAACACTGCCTTGGTCACTATTGATGTATTTTGCAGCATAATGTAGTCTTGAAAGTGATACTGAAGAAGAAGTACGATACTGAAGAATGTAGCCTATCCATGATCAAAGTAACAAAAAAAACTTACTCAGTAATATGAATCAACTAATGTATTTCTAACGTAAAGTCACTGAACATTAAACACATTCAATAAAAATTGTCTCTACAAATGCGTTATTAAAATATATTATAAATATGAAAAATTTTCCATGTACATAAATACATTCTTATAACACTTTCTACTAACAAATGCAATCCAGAATTCCTGAAACACATTTGATGAAATTTTCTTTAAAAATGCTTTCTTAAATCACATTCAATAAATATTTTCTCTACAAATACAATCCTATAATGAGTTCAAGGAATATGTTCAGTACCAATACTTTTTTGTAACATATTAAAAAAATGTTTGTCTACAAATGTTATCTCATGCACTATCATTGTAGGGAAAAAAGCTAATGAAATAGTCTCCACATATAGACATTTAATAGTATAAACAACGTATTTCGAACACGTAGTGTTCTTCTTCAGACGTTAACTAAAAAACTACAATGTCATCAGAGAGTTATCTTTGGTATAAAGATGGTACAAAATAAAATAAGGAAGAGAGTACATTTATTTTGTATCATTTACTTTAAACTACAGATAACTCTCTGATGACATTGTATTTTCTTAGTTAATCCTGAAGAAGAACACGAAGTGTTCGAAACGCGTTGTGTATACTATTAAATTTCTATATGTGGAGACTATTTCATTAGCTTTTTTCCCTACAATGATGTAAATATCACATAATAACTGATTTCACTACCTATGAATTATACACAATCAATGAATATTTTCCTTATAACACATTATATGAATATTTTCCCCATAAATGCATTCTTACATCATTTTCAATCAACAATTTCCTTACAAAAGTACTCTTAGAACACATTCAATGAATATTTTCCTTACAAATACTTTCCTATAACACATTCCATGTACATTTTTCCAACAAGTTCTTCATTATAACGTATTCAATGATGATTTTTTCTACAAATGCTTCCTTATAACATATTCAATGAACATTTTCGCTACAAATTCATTCTTATTACGCAATGCATGTAGTCCTTCTGTAAGAAACATCCAATACTATGCCTAGTTAGTTAATAATAGCCATGAATGAAAGCTAACCAACAAGAATAAGCCATAGAGAGCACAGCTCGATATTTCGACCTCATTGCCTCTTAGAAGATGCTTTCATAAGTAACCTGTTTTATACTACTATACAGTATTTCTCTTCTACAAGTACATTTGAAACGTATCTAATAATATTCTTGTGTAGGCAAAATCCAAGTCATGAACAGGAAATCAAGTCTACTTACATTCTTATAGATGGGGCTATCACAAAGTGAACTTACCTGAAACAAAGAAATCAATATATTAATATATAAATTCAAAAAATATTCTTAACGTTCATTATTTCCACAATGTTTTAAAGAAACATCACTATGGCTGACATTACGTTTGTGACATGTTGTTAGAGCATGAATTAACTGCGCAAGCGATGTACACCCGTTAACTCCTTGAATATTCACGCGACATTTTTAAAAGAAGTCACCAAACCCATATGTTTTATTTATTTTAAAGAGAAGTACTTTTTTGGAAATTAGTTTTTAATAATCACTTATAAAAAAGTACTAGCTAAGAAGTTATTTAGAATTTGAATAACATTATAAATAAGATGACGAAGTAGCGTGGGTGGTAGGAAGAGGTAAGAGACCCTGATGGGTAGGAATGGCGAAGATAACAGAGCAGCGCAGCCTCTGATAGGAGATAGCAGAGGTGGCAGCTGCCAAAGTCAAATGTCTCCCACTCCCAATACAGTATCATTTCAATTCACTTTATCCAAATCCATTTTTGCTTCAACTTCCTCTCGTCTCGTTTCTCTCTCAACTTCTTATCTTTTTCTCTTCCTTTCTCACTCTCACACTCTCGTTTTTCCATCCCTCAGTAACTGAATCTATAGCTACTAGTATTCACAATCATTTAATATTCCTTAGCAGAATTTGACAAATTTAAGAACTCAATAACACATCTTGATCTTACCTTATTGTATTTGATTCATTGTTATAATATATTAAATACAGTGCATAGCAAAATAGGGTTCAAGAAGACAGTTTATCTTTTCTATAATGCTCGTATGAGGTAAAACGAGTCAGTCTACATAATTTTCGTAAATGAGGATTGAAAAAAGCCGTTCTAGAGATAGAATATGTATTATTTATAATTTGGAACTAATTTTTGTTATGGAGAAGCCTCATATACTGAGTTCATTCTACATTACGTTCCTCAATTCTATCTGTCTCAAGTTGATTGCAGTAGAGATATTTAAGGGATAGCTGACATTATACAAGTTAGACTCAGACAGCTTAATGACCCCTCCAATGGTCATCAATATTTTACCCTTCCCACAAAACTCGCCTAGAGCCGGCACTTTACTCTGCAACACTAAACACACTAAAGGCTAACACCTCGGAGTTCAAAACGTGTTATTTCAAGTTCTTCTTCTTATTGTCACAGTAGATTTCTTGCTTTAGACAACACATTTGTCTATTTCTCCCACATTATTTCTAGTATCAAAACAACCGCATTATGTTGTCAGTGACTTCATGTCTTTAGGTATCCTAAATTGAAAATTAGTTTTTTTCTGCATAGGTACATCAATTTGTGTTTGACATATCGACCCACAATATTCTTATAACAAGTTCTGCGAAACCACAATGTGAACAGTTTGTAGACAACTGTTTAATGAAACAGACTTATATACACCCAATAATAATTATAACTAAAACTTATTTTTTTATTTCAATATTACTTCCGAAGGTCCCCTGAATTGTAATTAAAAATGAATGAATGCACAATGATGCCTCGATAACTGAGTTTAGACTCCAACACATATTGAAATTGTATTTTATTCTGTAAACTAAAATAAAATTAATGCATAGAGCTCTATTCTGAAATATTGGTATGTCGCTTACTTAGATGTTTAGATAACCATGGAGTAGGTATATAAAAAAAAAATATTGTTTGACAATACTTTTAAAATGAATTTATGAGTGAGGAAATAATGAACAATAGGAATTGTTGAGAAAAAGGAAGAGTTTGCGGATGTCAGTGGGGTTTGATAAGAGAGGAGTGGGGCAGAACACAATAGCAGGCAAGTGACCCTGCGGCGACAATGGTCCAGTTTGACGACCGCCGCGCCAAGGTCAAAGACCAGCCGGTGACAAATCCAATTTTGCGCAAACAGTCCTACGCGGAATGCAGAGGCCCGGCAGGTTTGTCCGGTGGACGACCACTTCCGCGCCCCTCTCATCACCGCATTATCCCCACATTCCTTTCATGCTCCAAGAAAAAAAAAATCATCCTTTCAATTAATTGGTAATCAAAAACTTTGCCATTCCACACAACTAGTGAGGGTCTCTAACGGCCCTTGCTAGATATAACTACGACCTTCCACAAGGAGAGAAAAAAAGAGAGCGTAATTACCAGGTGAGAGCAGAAGAGCCTCACCAGCTCATTATGTCTTCCATTAACTGGCGATCCCGCCTTTGGAGCCATCTTCCAACCAGTCCACTGATAACCTGGCCAAATGAATAAAATAACGGTATTGGATGGTCTCTTGTGGTCAATCAAGGTACCGCAGACTTTAGCACAATAATTGGACTTGATTAGCACAATCAAGAAAACTTACTTCAATCCTAGGCAATGAGCATACCAAATCATGCAATGCTATAAAAGGCTTTCAAGCAACTGATTCACTGCTGGCATTGAACATAGTAAATTATGAGGCAAGATAAAAGTCCTTCAATTAAACTTGATTGAATGCAACATACCAGGCGTACAAACGCCACAAAAAGATTCGAAGTGAACTTGATTCAAAGCTGGCAAATGAGTAAAACAAATATTTAAATAACATGAATACTTACACCATAATATTGCAAAAATTCAGTCATGGAAGTATAATACATCAATTAAGAATACAAGATTTAAATTTTACTTCAATACCTAATTGAATCCCAATTCCTGTATTATACATATATATTTATAATTCAAATAAAACTAGATGATCACTGTGACAGAAAGGTGTTCTTTTCACATACCCGTAAATTTCATTAGGATGAACTTTTTAAAAATAATATTCATTATTACTTACTTATAATGTAATAAAAAAAGTTTATTATAAATAATACTTCATAAATAATAAATATTAAAACGTTAAAAAAAACTCCGTTTGTATTTTATTTGAAAATTTTCTATAACGTAGACGCATTAAGTTTGTTAACGAAATAGTATTTAATAGACTGTTTACGTTTAACATCAAGGGACATGCACTTGAGATACTGTATCCACTGTGTATTCAATCTTTGACGGGTTTGAGAGTTTTAATTGTTTCCCCTCATGCATTTCTATAGTTATAATAAAGCAAAGTGTTTTGCCACGAAGTGAAAACCATCCTTTACTTCCTTTGCTCCAGTCCTCTCTTCATAAATAATCAATAATCTGATTACTTAGCAGTTTCACTTTTGTAACCTGTTAGTTTGATTTATCAATCAATGAACATTCATTCGTTGCAATGAACTTAAATTTACCGAAGTACTCCAGTAATGTCTTCACTGAGACATTAAGACAGTATTAATAAGGGAGGGTATTGGACAAATAACAACATGAATTGTTTTACCTTACTTATTTTACTGGTTGAAATATGGTAATATTGGAATATTGGATATACAGTTATATTCCTTTTCAGGTATGTAATTGATACTTTTATGATTTCAGTTTCTAGTTATGTTTCAAAAGTTATGTAAGACTATATCTTTAAAGAAATATATCTTATTAATTTAAATAAATTGTGCCTGAATGAAGCTGATTTGTTATTCCCATCTATATATATATATACATCATGATTTGTTTTCTTGACCCAATATTTATATGATGTAATTTTCTTGAGGTTTGAGGTCCAATGATTAAAACTAGTCCATTTGCCGACGTTTCGACATATATTTATGTCATCTTCAGGGCTACAACATGATTGTTTTACAATTAGCACTACTATTACTACTATTTGGTAATTTATTACATTTCAATATGTTCGGTAACAAAGAGGAATTTTTTGATAAAACAGTTATTACGACTATGGATTATTTTGTTATACATTAACATAAGGATATTGTTATAATTATTCTATTGCTTTAGAATTATTGCATAAGTATAGAGATCACTATTTGATTACCTTGGAAATCTGTTTATGTTGCAGCATTCTTCTTAATACTGTTTCATGATGGTTACTATTTGTTTTCTGGGAGGTTTCTTTACGGTTATGTTCTGTTATGCTTGTTTGAGTACACAGTGTTTTTCCCCCATATTTTTTTTCCTATTTTTTATTTTTTTTTTTTATTTTATATTATTTTTACTGGGTTGCCTATTCTTCATTTGTTAGTCCCTATGGTTTGTTTTCTTGTATAGTGTAAAAATGTTTGTAGAAATTTGGCTAAATTTTTCTATGTCTGTTCTAGAGTTGCAAGTGTTTTTCGTTTGTCCTATGTGTATTATTTCCTTAACTAGTCTCTTTTGGGTGTGTTTTTCTTTGTCTATTATATGTGGGTTTTGAAAGTCAAAGTTATGTTTTTGTGTTTTGGCATGTTTAGCTAGGGCGCATGTTATTTTTTGTCCTGTAATGTCTGATTTATGCTGTGAAATCCTGTTTGCTAAGTATTGGCTGGTCATCAAGCAAACAGGATTTCACAGCATAAATCAGACATTACAGGACAAAAAATAACATGCGCCCTAGCTAAACATGCCAACACACAAAAACATAACTTTGACTTTCAAAACCCACATATAATAGACAAAGAAAAACACACCCAAAAGAGACTAGTTAAGGAAATAATACACATAGGACAAACGAAAAACACTTGCAACTCTAGAACAGACATAGAAAAATTTAGCCAAATTTCTACAAACATTTTTACACTATACAAGAAAACAAACCATAGGGACTAACAAATGAAGAATAGGCAACCCAGTAAAAATAATATAAAATAAAAAAAAAAAATAAAAAATAGGAAAAAAAATATGGGGAAAAAAAACACTGTGTACTCAAACAAGCATAACAGAACATAACCGTAAAGAAACCTCCCAGAAAACAAATAGTAACCATCATGAAACAGTATTAAGAAGACGAGGACATCGAAATATAGTAGTGAGTTCAGTGGTTTCCTTTCTATGTGTTCTTTTTTAAATTCTAGTTTATATATATATATATCACGATTTGTTTTCTTTACCCAATATTTATATGATGTAATTTTTTTTGAGGGTTGAGGTCTAATGATTTTAAACTAGTCCAGCAACAGAAACAGATTTCCAAGCCCTGAAGATGGCATAAATATATGTCGAAACGTCGGCAAAAGGAGTTTAAAATCATTAGACATCAATCCTCAAAAAAAAATTACATCATATATATAAAGATTTCACATAAAATTGTAAAACAAGAATCAATGATCAAACCACAATATGAAATTTGAAAACAATACTAAGGTCTTTCAATCGTAACAAGCGGTTCTTACGAAGAATGACTCTTCGTAAGAGTCAAAAACCCAACTGATGAGTTGACTCTGACGAAGACCGCTTGTTGTGGATGAAAGATCTTAGTCATTTTTTCCTATTTCATATTGTGGTTTGATCATTGATTGTTATTCACAGGTTTATGTAAAATACATATACTAAAACTGTTTGGCTCTCTTGATAACACTCTCCCAGATATCCATCATAAAGTAGTTAAGAAAGGTATTTATGGTGGAAGAGAGTAAGGTGAGATGTTGGCCTTTTCGTCTTGGCTTTTCCGTAAACAGAATACGAGAAGAAGCGGGTGAAAGCAGCGGCAGAGGGCTGGAGTTCCAGCCAAGCACGCCCGAGTGGGATGCGTTTCAAAGGAGATTTCAGTTATTAGCGAGGCAATTAGGCGGTGATTAGAATTGGCGGTTCTCGGTCGGGTAGCGACTAGCGGATCCTAAGGTTGGCTGACTGCGCCCCTGGCTTCAGACACACAACTGTTACAAAAACACTCCCACTGACCAGTCCAAACATCTTCTCCAATGAGAATTTACAAAAATAATTAACAATCCTGCAAAAACTGGAACACAAAATATATTATTAATTAACAATAACTGAACAACTCCTAAAATAGTATTATTCAACCAGTAAATTTAAACAGGAACTTACCAAAAATTTGTCTTTCCCCGTAAGGAACAATTGTGAGCAAAAAATAGCTGCAAATTGATCAAAATTCACAGAAGATTAAAAGAAAGAAAGATTTTAGACTGTTATTTAAATTATTTTGTAAAAAAAATACTATTTTATCAATACTTGAACACACAGAATTTGAAGCATTCCTAATGCGGTGTCTCAAAGGTAGTCCCTCTTTGACCATGCTTATCAATCGTATAAATGACCATAGAACGTTTTTGAGACAGGGTAGTAACTGCACATAAACTCCAGAATAAAGTCACATCTGTCGAAGATAACCTTAAACTTCATGGACAGTCATTTAACTGTAACGGTCTCAGTGACATTGGTCACTTATATTAAAGCTGTATTAAAGCTATTTCATTCATATCATATCAAGAGCAACCTGAAACCCTTGCAGGGAATTAGATTCGACGATAGGCCCAATTGATTGGCCCCGATAGACTTTCTTTTGGGGAGTTTTGTGAGTATTTGGGGAGTATTCAAAGACAAAGTTGTGTCTAGACAGACATATACACAACGGGTAGCAATCCCTCTGGGTAGCTATGCAAAAATGTTAGTCGAAGCGTTAAAGACAGACTTGAAAGCTGCGTATATAAAAGCAGTATGAGCAGATGCATCGGTCAAATTTAAAAGCATTTGTATTATTTTTCACAATAACATTTAATTATCAATGTAAGAATTGTATCAGTGCATATGTATTAGTAACTAATCTCTAAATAAATGTTATCTACTCTCCACCTACTTTTGGCACACCCTGTATAAACCAGAAAATTTGTCCAAGAAGGTATTCACGTCTTGAAGATGAATGTTGATCATTCGAAACATGTCGACTATAGGAAATATATTTTACTGTTATACTAAGTTCTTTAGAGAATGTTAGCTTATTTCACGAAGTTTTTTACCGTTTAGTGAATGTTATTTACAATGATTTTGAAGAAGGTTGTTACGAAACAGTTATGGGATAAGTTTTTGTGTAATTTTCAATAATGTAGTTGTTTATATACAAGGGAATGTTTTAGGAGGCGTGTTAGGTCAGAGGGCGAGTTGAAGGAGCCTGCAGGAGATGACAGTACGGACAGGGGGAGGCAGTGATTTGAAATGGCCACAGCAGACTGTCAAGTGAAGAGGTACGTAAGCAAGTGCAAATGGACAGCTCAAACAACATTAGATCTAAATGCAATTGGGAAACCTCTCCTCCACCACTCTCCGCTAGATCAATAGGCTTTTGTTTACGGGACAAAACACTTCACCGACAAAGAATGGGATTCTTTGTTATCGGCTTTCCATCACACAGCTTTACAAAAAAAAAAAAAAAAAAAGAGGAATACATGTTATAACTTTGGAGGACAACAAGCTCTAACACATTAAAGGAAAATAAATTCACTCAATATTATAAGAAAGTTTTTCTCTTAATATTTCTAATGAATATGCAATTTTTATATGATATACCTAAGAGTATATCATGAAAAAGAAAGATACGATGATCTTAACGTTTTAAAGGAAATTATTTAAAAACTATTATAAGCTCCTTTAAGAAATAACATTTTATTTTACGGTTTTTATTAATAAATATATTGAGTAACACAATATTATTTTAAAATTAAAACTACATTATTATTGAATAACTATTATACATAATATACCTTCATGGCTACTAAAACAGTATCAAAACTCGTGAAACGAAATGGGAAAACAGAGTAAACGCTGCAAGTTCTTTAATGGACAAGGGTTACTGGTGAAGATATACTGACATGGTGGCTATGTACTCTAATAATATATCTACTAACAACTACCAAGCTACGGTATCATTCTACCAAGCCTAAGCAAATAGAAACAGTTACAGGTCAATGTACCCTTCTCTAAAACCTAAAAATGGAAAACAATATAGATGTAATTTAGTTTTATTTGACTAATTTTTAAATACTATTAGTTAAACAGAACAGTTTTTCTCGTTCTGAAATAATTATTAAAATCAATTACAAAACGTTCCGAAACCAATACTTGATGTCACTACCCCAATATCAAAAGTACAGAAATAGTACGATACTTTTTTCTACCATCCATGAAATACACGTAATTTACATGAAATGAAAAAAGTTTTTTTTTTTTTAGTATCATACTTTTCATTTTTTAGGTTAGCTCAGTGGTTAACGTCCTCGCCTCTGAACTGATAGGACCTGGGTTCGATCCCCACCTGAACTTCAATTTATTCATGCGGGATGTGAAATTGAGGACTCCCACTGTAGAATCAATCTTCATTGTGTCGTATCACAAAGAGCAAATGATCTGCCTACGGTGTTCCTTTGTGGACTACCACTGCAACGTAACCTAACCTAGTACAATATTGAACTACTGTTAAACTGCAGACGGTTAAATCAGTAAGTTGAGAGGCGTCTTACTGTGCTGAATACACTCGAGATCAGAATTATGAGATATTATTCCTCATATTTGCTACTAAGTTAGTTTTTAAAAGAAGTTGTTTTAATCTTAGATTCTTTCAATTAGTTTTGCATTGGTAAGGAAAGTACTGTTAGAGAGACAGAGGTGGTCTTCAGATAAATGCCAGTAGTTGGAGAGTTATTAGATCGGCCATCGGGAGGACGGTTGCGGAAGGTAAGAAATATGGCAAAGGGAGCAGCCCGAAGCGCGTGTACCTGACTAACTACTGCAGGAAAACTTGTTATAAATGTGCAGCTGGACTAAGATAGCAGAGGCTTGCCAAACTTGGCGCATTACTCACCGCGCATTGACACCCAAACTTGCCTAGATTACAACCCTGATCAACCTTTGACCGATTTCTCAAGCCAACTTTTCACAATTTCCACAATATTCCGCATAAAATATTCTCTGTAGAAAATAGATACCAGAAGAACGTTTAATCCAACTGACAGTTCCACCACTCAAATCAATGATGTGTATTTTATATAAAATCATCTAAGTGTACTAGTAAAACTACTAACAACAAAGTAAATGAAAAAAATTGTATAAAAGGAAGTCACGAAACTTACTTAAGAGCAGTGATAACATCGTTAAAACCATGGAGACACAAAACTTACAATAAGTAATCCAACTACCAAAAATAACAAACCACCAAAATATTACATTATTTTATTTTAATTTTGCTACAACTATTTTGTCAGTCCATGAAAAGTAACAGTTCTTCAAATAATAGTTAAGTGTTGGACAAACTGTCTTCCTATGTGAGATATATAACTTCGGAGAAAGTTTGAAATATCATTGATCTGTCGTTTATGTAGACAACAGTAACACAGCTATTAATCAAAGGGCGACCTCCCGAGTCCAACTGTCATTATTCTATAATACAAGATTTATTTTGAATTCCTTTTTTTCGCAATTAAACATGTAGAAATATTCATTGCAGCTGTTGTTCTTAGTTTTGTCCTATATATCTCGAAAATATATGTTATTTGAATAGGTAAACCATTTTACCTCAGAATGAGTAAATACCACACAATTACAGATTGCACAACTAATGATTTGATAAACCATTTACTTTAGGCAGCACACAAAGTCGAAAACTACTATGATGGAGTGAAACTGTCTTGCCTTTCCCATATCCATTTACTTCAAACATCAAGTAATGGCGGCTATCATAGAGGAACACAGATCGAATTTCAAAATATTTCTGCAAATATTCTTCTTGGACAACCTCATTCGCACATATTAATGTTCCCATGTAAATATCAAGACATTTATAAAGATAATATTGAAATATATTTCTTCTAACTTACTCTAAAAGTTTAGATTTTTTTATTAAACATGAATAGTCTAAACTACTTTATAAGAATGCATTGAGTGGTTAAGGTAAAACATTTTGATAAGGCGTAACCTCAGAATCAGAATGTAAATGTGTTCCTTTCCATAAAATTATTAAAATCTGAAAAAAAAATCCGACGAGTGACTGCAAGAGAAACTTCTTGCTTGTGGTTTTAGTCTTGTATTACCTTTCACAATAATCCTGTATTCAGAATTTTTTTACAAGATACTCATATTTATATATTAGTAAATATAAAACTGAAACATTCTTTTTAAATTTCTATCATGACTAGCAGAGTGACATGCATTAGTATTCATTGTGACATGTTAGCCGATAATGTCCATTTCACTTCGCATAATATTGCTAAAAGCAAAAAGAAACGAACTTTTGAGCTATATCTATGCTAAATTTTATTAAACTTGTCAAACTGAGTAAAAAAATTGAGATATATTGAGTACCTCACAAAAAAAAACGATTTATGTAAATGAATGGGGCCACACAATTAAATTAAACATAAAAAAATAGTTTTGTACAGCTTAGTTAGGGGAGTACCTCATACCGGAATATTTCATACTCGAGAGAGATACCGTAAGCTGCAGTAGTGTCCAGTAGTAGTATAGTAAGAGGAGAACTACAACCACAACATAACAGACACTTTACATTTATAAAATGAATAACTATTTCATAATCAGCTTTTATAAAGAATAGCACGGGGTATAACGCGATACTCTCCTCTAAGAGGACTATGGTGTGCCTTCTTATGTGGCTAAAGAGTCTCACGTAAAAAAGCAGCGATCTGTTACATGCTTTGTTCATGGATTGGGCCGAAAGGCCAAGAAACATGACTAAAAATAAAAACAGGTATAACGCGATACGATTTTAATTTTCCTGATTTTAAGCTGCAGTTCATTTGTTAGGGTGGCACTAGTTATATCAGTAGAAACGTTGATCCTTTTGGCAGGTATTTTCCAAACAAATGTACTTTCTCTGGTTTCTCCCTCTATCAGTTTAACCAATTCGGATTTAATTTAATATAATTATAATCAATGTAGGGTAAAAAGCTAATGAAATCATATCCATATATAAAAATTTAATTGTATAACAACTACAATGAGCAAATACCACATAATAACTGATTGCACTACGTTATCTATAACTAATTGAATTATATTCAATTTACTGTCTTTTAATTAATATCATTTTACTACGAGTAAAAATCAAATGTTTATCTTCATTAGGCATTTTTAACTTTAGGACATGAAGGAAACTTTTTATGTTGTATCCAGGGCTGTGGAGTCGGACCTATGGCCGACTCCGACTCCTCTATTTTGTAACAGCCGACTCCAGCTCATCTTTTTATTATTAAAGAACAGATGACAGGTGGCTAATAATAAGAATTAGTACTTTGGTGCAGCTCTAAACCAGACGGAGAATCCATAGGTCATAGCCGAACGAACAACCTGGTTATAGACAAGGTCCTTGACTGAGTCGACCGCCAGGAATGAAAGATTTAATAAACATCTATTTAAGCATTTATATTATGTCTAAATACCACGTTAAATAACGAAGAAGTTTGATGTTATATTTACTTATAAAAAAGTAAACACTGAACAAGTAAGGCCATATATTTTGTATTAAACTAGACATTTCATTTTGTGTTCTAACATCAAATGTCCAATATCCTTCTCCGGAGGGAAAAATTGTACTTGGACTAATTAATCATGTTTTATCATTTTATCTTATTTTCATGTACACACGTAATAACTAGGTGAGGAGTCGGAGTCGGAGTCGGTTGATTTCTTCCGACTCCGACTCCGACTCCTTCAGGTCGAAATTACGCCCGACTCCGTCTCCGGAGCCTTAATTATGTTAAATCTTTTCCTGCTTCTAAATACTTGAATTAGTTTTATAGTGAAAACACCTGGTGAACAAATGAAAAACATTGGGGCATGCACATTGAAACCATGGAAGGTTATGGAAATCAACTGATTTTTCCGGCTATCAATGAGCATAAAATAAATATAACATGGCATTTAAATTACGATGTTCATCGTATTAATTATATCCTAAATTAAAAAAAATTCTAAAAAAATTAATAAATTATTTCTACTAAATTAGTCACTTTTACCTTTAAGATTGAAATACTAAGGTAAATAGATCTGACAAGTAGATATGCATGGAGTGTAACGGCCATTCTCTTTAGCAGCCTTGGACACTTAATAATTCGTCAGTTGTATGAATTTTAATGCACATAATAGTATTTATTTTAATAGTATAATATATAACATTTATTATATATATATTATACGATATAATATATATTTTATTATATTATATATAATATAATATTTATTATAATAGTAGTTTTTTGATGTATATATTGAACTAAATATAAATATTCAATCTTTTGGAATATACAAAGAATGGAAGAAAAGGGCAACTGTTTTAATATGAAGTAATATAATCTTCATTTCCCAACTAAATTACGTTCACAAACAGCAAAGTTTTTTTTTCCTGTACCAAAACTCTGTATCTAACATCTCAACTAAATAGGATCTATCAATTGTGTGACTTATGGAATGACTATAAAATAGTGAAAGATATTCAGAAAATATATCGAGCTAAAAATATCAAAAATGAATTAAGGTCATCTTAAAACTTGTCAATTTTTTATGAGTTAAGTTAAAATCAATAAATGGGCGCATAAGAATGAAACATTATAGATGACAATGTCTCACTTTGCAAACCATTAATACAAGATTACGGTGAGGTGTTCAAAAATGACGAGTTCATACTATATTTATGTGATCATTAATTGGAACTCATTCCTTGGCCTAAATATATGTGTCACAGAAAGAAACATGAAATAACCTAAGAAAACTTAAATTACTCATGTTGTGTTGGGAACTTTTGTTTAATTTTTTTTTTTACTTTTTATTTTCTTTTCGAGGATGGGATTGGACGTCTGCTTGAAAGCTGCACGTCTGACGCTAATTCCCCAAGAGAATGTTGCACCTCTCTAATGACTTTACACAAAGAGTCCTACATTCTCCCTGACTCAAGCGATATTTTTAGTAGCGAATTTTAACAAGTACTTGATATCATACTGTGGCACTCAAAAAAAAAAATAAATAAATAAAAAATAAATAAATAAAAAAAAAATAAAGTAATGAGGGCCACAGTGAAATGTTATGAGTCCAAAGGCGAGCACGCAAGACACCGGGCTACTCTGGCCTAATGCTCAGAACATTGTATAAAACATTAAATAGATATAGATTTAACAATCAATATTGTAGTTGATGTAGTAGATATACATTTAACGTAGATTTTAACACTGATTGGAGTTGAGGAATAGTATTATAAATTTAATTAGTAATTGCCAGAAATTGAATAGTATGTCATGATATTTAAGTTCAATTTAGTTTTTTTCTTAGAGTATAGTTTATCTGAGTTTCCGAAAATAACTAAAGATTAGTTATTAATTTCAGAGTATGGTGCAAGAACTTTTGCTAGATCGTTGAAATGACTTGGAATGGACTGAATGGTAGTCTTGACCCGGTGACGCTATTCTCTGAGAATAGTAGTGAAGGCAAAAGGCTAGCACGCCCTTTCAAAACAAGCTTAGGCCCTTCTTATGACAGACGAAAACAAGCTAACTTCTTATGAGTGATTACATTTTAAGTCGTCTGCTGAATAGCTGTTTACTGAATAATATCGAAAGGTTATTCTAAATAAGTTTAGAAGTATGCCGGTTGTTGTTCAACACAAGGTCTTTTTAATCCGATAATATGTACATGTTTCGAGCAGCATTCTTCACTTTCCTTAATGCTTAATTTAGAATGACCTTTCCACTGTGGCTAATCAACTAATGATAAGGGTACAAAACGAAATGCCAAAAAGTCGCAGACTCTGATCCATTCGCTGATAGGACAAGCAACGACGATGCTATAATATAGTCTTTGGTAAAGGGAGTGCTGATAAAGGTACCAAGATGACAAGGACGCCCATCTTGTGACGTCAGAGGGAGCTTCAATTGGAAGCAATGGAGAGGACACTCAATTGTCTGTTCTGCCCACCAAAGGTGGCCGGCCACTAGTCTCTGCAACACTGCAGCAGGCACAGACGCATCACGCATTTCCACCAGAACTACCTTCATACAAGATTGGAAATTTCAAAGTTGGATAACTGTTAATTAAACACAAACATAATATAAACAACACTATCTCTTCATGTTCCGATACACAGTAAGTAAGTACTTTTTATAAAAGGTTGTTCATTTGAAACAAATTTTATAACTTTTAACAAATAGCATGATTGTGTACCTAAGCCTTTCTGCTGTCATTTTCGCCCTCATGCTCATTTATAAGTTATATAAATTTAATTATATTTATTCCACGATATCTATAATTTACATTTATTTTAACATATAAAGAAATATTAAAATAAATTTTCCTTGAAAAAATTTGAAAGAAAGGATAAAACGATAATTATATCATTGCTAGTGGTTAAATACATCGGTTTATTTACTTGTATTTTCAGGTATTTAAAATCAGTTGTTATTTAAATTCAAATAAACATTTCAGTAGTGGCGACTCCTACCAGCGTTCTAAGAAATAAATCTACGTTTAAATGAAAATATGACTATATTTCACTTACTACATAACAGTATAGCACTTCATATTTTCTTTTGTTACACTATTAATTTCATATCAATGGATGTCTATGTAATTTTACATCCATTTGGAAACAATATCTTTACCTTTCAAATAAAATTCAATTTTATTTTTACCTTTATAATAAATAATAAAGTACCTTTATATATTTTTAACAAATGAAGTAAAGTCAACGCTCATCCCAAGTCATATACATCTATGAGCCACAATCGCCTCAGTGATTTTACGAGCCACACTCAGCTCACGGCCAGATGTTACACGCTGGTATCATAAGCTATACGCGTATACAAGCCATATGCAACTTTGAGGCACACTCGCCTCAGTGGCCCTACGAGCCACACTCAGCTCACGGCCAGATGTTACACGCTGGTATCATAAGCTATACGCGTATACAAGCCATATGCAACTTTGAGGCACACTCGCCTCAGTGGCCCTACGAGCCACACTCAGCTCACGGCCAGATGTTACACGCTGGTATCATAAGCTATACGCGTATACAAGCCATATGCAACTTTGAGGCACACTCGCCTCAGTGGCCCTACGAGCCACACTCAGCTCACGGCCAGATGTTACACGCTGGTATCATAAGCTATACGCGTATACAAGCCATATGCAACTTTGAGGCACACTCGCCTCAGTGGCCCTACGAGCCACACTCAGCTCACGGCCAGATGTTACACGCTGGTATCATAAGCTATACGCGTATACAAGCCATATGCAACTTTGAGGCACACTCGCCTCAGTGGCCCTACGAGCCACACTCAGCTCACGGCCAGATGTTACACGCTGGTATCATAAGCTATACGCGTATACAAGCCATATGCAACTTTGAGGCACACTCGCCTCAGTGGCCCTACGAGCCACACTCAGCTCACGGCCAGATGTTACACGCTGGTATCATAAGCTATACGCGTATACAAGCCATATGCATCTTTGAGGCACACTCGCCTCAGTGGCCCTACGAGCCACACTCAGCTCACGGCCAGATGTTACACGCTGGTATCATAAGCTATACGCGTATACAAGCCATATGCAACTTTGAGGCACACTCGCCTCAGTGGCCCTACGAGCCACACTCAGCTCACGGCCAGATGTTACACGCTGGTATCATAAGCTATACGCGTATACAAGCCATATGCAACTTTGAGGCACACTCGCCTCAGTGGCCCTACGAGCCACACTCAGCTCACGGCCAGATGTTACACGCTGGTATCATAAGCTATACGCGTATACAAGCCATATGCAACTTTGAGGCACACTCGCCTCAGTGGCCCTACGAGCCACACTCAGCTCACGGCCAGATGTTACACGCTGGTATCATAAGCTATACGCGTATACAAGCCATATGCAACTTTGAGGCACACTCGCCTCAGTGGCCCTACGAGCCACACTCAGCTCACGGCCAGATGTTACACGCTGGTATCATAAGCTATACGCGTATACAAGCCATATGCAACTTCGAGGCACACTCGCCTCAGTGGCCCTACGAGCCACATTCAGCTCACGGCCAAATGTTACACGCTGGTATCACAAGTTATACGCATATCACTAGCCATATGCACCTATGAGCCACAATCGCCTCATTGGCTCATGAGCCACACTCAGCTCACAAGTCAGATTTTACAGGCTACAATCACAAGCCATAAGTGCATCACAAGCCATATGCACCATTAAGGCACACTCGTCTCAGTATATGCGCGAGTCATATTCAGCTAAAGAGCCGCATGTTCTACTGGCATCGAGAATTGCATGCGCACAGAAGCCATATGAACCTATGAGTCACACTCTACTCATTGGCACCGAGAGTCACATAGTATCACGATCCACTCGCTCGCACGATTCGACCATAGCATACTTTATGATAAACTGACTGATTCACAAATTATTTCTCTGCTTGATAGGTCAGACACGAACTTCGCACATTATATATTCATCCCAATTATCAAATGAATGGTGTAACATTATTTGAGGAGAGCAAGGAAAGTGATCGATACTGACCTCCAATATTGATAAGAGTTCTCCAAGGGTCGAATAATACCCAGGGGTGGGGGGTGGCGGGTCAATTACTGCTAGGTAATCAATTGAATTTTCAAGGTTAAATGCAGATGTTCCCAAACATATTGCCTACGACACTAATCGGTATACAACCAACGATAATTAGAGAACGGATCATTTGATTGTGATTTCTTTTTCAATTTCTCAACCCTCCTTAGATCCTTACTTCTCAGTATTCTCGATAGGCATTGCAATTCTAGGACCTTATTGTCCTCGGACCGGTAACCAGAGTGATTATATCGCAAACATGCTGACCATACTAGGGATAATAAGGGGAGTAAATTATCAGTATAAAGCGATTGGTCTAAAGCAGATAATTATGAACTATAGCAACCATTAATATTAGTAATATATTTCTTGTGAAGCATTATTAATAGCCTTTTCAATTATACAGCGACACTCTTAAGCCACTAAGAGAGACTTCTATTTTACTCTCTGTTTGTATCGCATAGATTTGTTTAGATGAACATCATGTTTTCTCCAATTGTAAAAGATAGAGTCAAGAATTTGTTAAATATTAATGGAGAAAAGCAAGAGTGAAGATTCACATTCTTTCAACTAGAGAATGGAGAAAATAAATTGAGATATCTCTAACACTTTAAACTTCTTAAGTATAACTTAAATGAGTGGACCAATAGGTTGTAAATATAAAAAAAAAAAACTGCAGTTTTATCTTTAAGTTAAGATATGAAGGCTGGAAGGTGGGGACGCTTCAAATAAAATATGATTTCAGTTACGCAAAGAAAAGAGAGATTTTTTTTCTGTTTTAATAATTGAAAATATAATATGTCGAACTATAAAATATACAATAGCCTTCGTTAGAAAGGAAAGTCAAAGCAAACCATTGGTTTTAACCTTTTTTTTTTTTACTAAAGGCGCAACTTTCTCTAGTTAGTTTATTCGTGGCACACTTTCACGAATTGAACCATTGTCTAACAACAAGCTTAAAGTTCTCTTTAATTACCTCTCTCCATTGAGGACATCAGAGTAATGCATCTTTTAGACCACCGTCAAAGGGATTCATACATACAGAGTCCACAAAGTGATTGATATTCTCCACTTCAGGTAGACATAGATCCCTATGTCTGGACTAAAACGGGACGTGACAATTGTGTCATTTATATGAATGAACTTAAAGATAAAACTACACATCTATAGACATACATAAAAAAAAAAAGATTATGCCTTAGTATTACAGACCTCCACTACAATAACCTACGTTTAATCATATTCCTTCTCGTTGTTATAGTTTTCTTCATCTATTTATTATATATATATATATATATATATATATATGAATAATAATCAAAATAACACTTGATATAATAGATGGATTAATTTACCCAATGAAAACAATTTTTGAAACAATGCTCTTAAGGCCTTTCGTTAACACATCTTCAGAGAGCAAGTGAACTAAAAAAACAATAAATACTTGTTAACTTGGCTGATTGAAATTTCCAGAATTGATGGCAACCCCTGAATGTGTTTAATGATGAAGTCTTCATCTGTTTAATTATCCAGCTAATTAATTGTTTAATTAATTATTTATTGTTTTTTTAGTTCACTTGCTCTCTGACGATTTGTGTTAACGAAAGGCCTTAGAGCATTGTTTCAAAAATTGTTTTCATGGCAACCCCTGAATGTGTTTAATGATGAAGTCTTCATCTGTTTAATTATCCCGCTAATTAATTGTTTAATTAATTATTTATTGTTTTTTTAGTTCACTTGCTCTCTGACGATTTGTGTTAACGAAAGGCCTTAGAGCATTGTTTCAAAAATTGTTTTCATTGTGGTAAATTAATCCATATATACTCGTATATATATACACTTTAACACATAGAAAAGAACACAGAAAGACACTACAGAACTCACTTCGATATTTCGACATCCGTCGTCATCGGGAAGAAGTGCGAAGTACTCGCGTTGAGAAGCAAACTACTACTACTATATATAATATATATATATATATATATATATATATATATATATATATATGTGGTTTGATCATTGATTGTTGTTTCACGTGTTTATGTGAAATCTTTTTATATATGTTATGTGTATATAAAAACAAAAAACAAGTTTGCTAGGGCAGCTTATAAAACCAATAAGACAAATAAATACGGAAAAAACACCAAAGAAATTCATATCAATATTTCATAATCCACAATTTCAATAATTTCATTTCCACACAATTATAAGGAGAAATCAATGTATGAAATCATCAACGTAAAAACTAAAGTGAGTTTTGTTGGTCTTTATCAGTGTCCGGATCCTGCAGCAGTCTCAGAAGCTGAGCACTTAGTTTACATTTCTGTTCATTCATGATGATAGTCCTCCTTTGTCTTCAGAGCGACTCACATCTTTGTACCTGATGACGACATAGTGGACATATAATAATGGGTTTTGCTGATTTTTTGTACGTATTTTCATTTTGTGAATTTATTTCATTTACACAGTAAGCAACCCGTTATTACTGGACTGTTTGAAGGTTATATGTTCAGAAAGTCCTAAGTATGGAAAATCTCTACTTTCATTTTAAAAACTAGAAAGAACAATATAATCTAGATGTAACTGAGATATTGGATTCAATAGTTGAGTTTCTGACTATATAGATAAATATAAAATAGATCAAGTGTGACTCTGACGTATACTAGTTGTTTTCGTTGAAAACTTTGATCCTTTAAGACGTAAAACTCTATATGGTAATTAAGTCTCTTTTGAAGAAGTTTTTAATTGCTTCCATCAGCCCTTAAGGAATTCTAATTTAAGAAACTATTATAAACTTTTGATACGTTCTACAAACTACTTTCCTCACATATAGGTTGCATGAGAAAACAAGTCGTTTTGTCTGCTTACAGGGAAGGTGAAAGGCTTACTGTTCTTATCTAACGCCCACTTTTGGCTGTTGAGCCATTCTTCATTGGAAAGACAGCTCCGCTGACTGCACATGGAAGGTTAGGATTGGAGGGCTTTACAATTAGACTGTGCCACCTTTACTCATTGGGTAAAGAACCTCTTGAGCCTTTCATTAACTGTGGTGTTGACTAGATCTTTAATTGACTGAAGAGTGCTTAGTTGTGGCACGTTTCATCAGACGATCAGTCTTTTCATATCTCAAGATTTTAACATGGTTTGCGATCCACTGTAGTTTGTGATTACATCCATGAACTCTCAAGATGACTACATGCATCATTGAAATATGTTGCCAACTTGAAAAATACGGTACCACATTACCTCCGGTGTTTTTTTTTTTCAAATATGTTTAACATCTTCTGAGCTAATACGTATCTAATTTTATTTCATGGAAGGATAATAAAGGCTGTTTTCAAATTCTATTTTATGAAATAAAATGCAAGCTTTATTTGTTACTGCTAGCCTCTAATATGAACTAAAAGATGGGTACTGAAACAAGTGAAACTGAAAATTGTACTCTACTGTTAAGATTGTAGTTATTAATTACAAAGAGAAATTATGTAATTAACGAAAATTGAAATAATATTAATGAAATACTCTTGCCATTAAGTAGTTGAAGAAACTTCTATAATTAAGCTAGTATGAATATTCATTTATAGTGCAAAAGAGACATTGAATGTTCTCGTACAGTTGACACGACTAATCGCAATATATATTCAATCATAATATTTTACAGTCGTAGTTGAAGTATATTGGCTTCTTTAATTAAATTTTAGTTACTTACTAACTCTTAAACTAAAACTGCGACGTTTTAGTCTTCTGAATTCGCGTTAAATCACAAAGTTTAATCAATTTTACTAATGGAATAGAAATACAAAGTAATATTACACTTCTCCTCAAAAGTAATAACCAAGTGAAAACTTTAACTGGGCATGAATAGGCACAATAAATCGGAAATAATTACAACCCTTCTTGAAAGCACTTCCACGTTGAAACGGTTCTTTTCTTGTAATTTTAGGATCAAAATAAATAATCTTAACTTGTTTTGTTGTCACTCGCAAACAAAGTATTATTAAATTATAAAAAAAAAAGGCGAACAATAAAGTAAGAAGTGCATGGTTTTTCTTGAATTCTTTGTGAACTAAGCTTAAAACACTATGAAGAATAGGTGTTAGTGTGAATGAGTGAGTGAGTGAGTGAGTGAGTGAGTGAGTGTGTGTGTGTGTGTGAGAGAGAGAGAGAGAGAGAGTAAATGACTTTGACATGCTGCTTTCAAAGCAAGTCCCTCATTCGATTCTATATGTTTTTCAATCAATCGTCCAAATCAAATTACATACATATTTCAATTAATTAACCTCGCATCGCTATTAAATTGTTTACTCATTTTATTACTCAGTTAGACATTTCTTGTTTCCCTCAATATGACTCTTAAAAGGTATAACTTCCTTTGAAACGTTTTAGGTTTTAAAAATCGTTTTAAAAACACTTAAATGTACAGCTAATGTTTCCGAGTAGACAGTCAACCGGCAGACATATCGGAAACAGCACTTCTTTCTCCCCAAAGAGAGAAAGTCTAACTGTCCTTCTTAAAGGCAGTAACAGGCTGCTCAAGTCTGAGGAGAAATATATCGCTGGTTCTAAATGATTTCGCAACAAAGATGGGAAATCAGGCGCAAACATTCCTAGAAATGTCATAAGAATTGATATATATTCTAATAAACTGAACTGGGCCATGTTGCTAGAAAGGGTGATGAAGCTAGCTGAAGAACTTGCGAAAGCAGCTGCAGAAAATATGGACAAATAAATGTTAGGGCTGTTAGGAAGCTGCGGTGCGCACTTCAGTATTTTAGATTTTCACGTTTTAAGTACGGTCCTTCCAAATCTCAAATTCTGTGCTTGGATATTTCTTATCTTCATTTGGGATATCTTATATGTTGTAATCTTTCAGTCGATGATGTATGTTTAATGGCTTATTTTTCCTCCATTTCTATAACCATTCTCTTAATTGTATGCCTATTAAAAAGGCTTTAAATATTACCGACAAGTGAACTATGACCGTTAGATTTGTGCATGGCAATTACATGATATTCTAAATGTGGCTTAGACGTTAATTTATATTTCAAGTGTTTAGTGAGAAATCCTGCTCTGTTAATGTATCTATTTACAGGATAATTTTGTAAGCGTCATATCTATTTACCATGTGTAATATTCTATTACAGAACTAGAGAGAATAGCAACATAAATCTTCTTCAGAGCTGTTTTAAAGGTAATAGGATGGGCCTTTGGAAACAGCTAAGGTCAATCTAAATACAGGAAGTAAGGAGAAAAAGAATCGTCAAGATAAGAATCAATGGTTTAGCACTGGCTGGGTCTATGGGAACAGCTATGAATAGAAGCCTTCCTACTTGGAAAACAGGTAACTTCTATTCACCTGCAGGCCACTGTGGAGAGTATATTTAGAAGGCTTCGCTAAAGGAGACCTCTCAAGTAAAAGTTGTTAAGACCCGAGTCCAAAGCATTAATACTTTCCCTGTACTGACTATAAGCAAAAAGTTTTTCACGACATCTGAAAGTACGATTCATACGAATTATTAATTTTGATAGGAAGATGGTCCTGAAACATCGGAGTCTATTATTGTTCTGGACTGACACTTTCCAGACGTCACTGATAGGAGGGGCACATATGTTCATGGAAACATTTCTCTCTCTCTCTCTCTTACTGTATATATATATATATATATATATATATATTATATATATATATATATATAATTTCACATAAACAAATATATATATATATATATATATATATATATATATATATATTAGTGTACTTCGGTAGCAGTCCTTCCTTTATACATGATTGGTTATACACGACTGAATATTGTCGATCGATGATCTTCTTCTCCAACTTTTCAAGAAGAATTCATTCCTTGAACCGTTGTTCTCACAACGAAAAATTAATTTTCCGCAAACTTGAAAAGTTGGAGAAGAAGATCATCGATCGACAATATTCAGTCGTGTATAACCAATCATATATATATATATATATATATATATATATATAATAACTAAAGTTTATCGGGACTTGGTCAGTTCTTCAGATTCAAGTTAAACTCTCATTTAAAACATTTTCCATAGACAGAAGCATAAATTTTGAAACAGAAAAAGTAAGTATTACATAAAAAATTATTTTACAAAGAAAAATAGTCTTTGGCTTTCAACAACTGCCAGTGTCACGTGTTCATTCAAATTAAACTATTGTTATTGAAATCCATAGACTATTATTCTTTGTAAAATAACTTGTAATGTAATACTTAGTTTCTCTGTTTTAGAATGTATACTTCTGACTATTAAAAAGGTTTTAAATAAAAACCGAAATATTCGCTTTACTTTTAATTCGAAATACAATTACTTTTGTAATTGTAAATTTACTTTTGTTTGCTGTAGCAATTACTTTAGTTTTGTAATATATATATCATATAGATACCACATGAACACGTGGAATAGCAATCAATGATCAAACCACAATATGAAATGGGAAGGGAAGACCAAGATCTTTCAACCGTAACAGATAAGCGCTGACAAAAACTAAGTTCTAAACATGTACACCTGCCAGCATCAGGAGAAGACGTTATCTGCTAGGTGTGCTAGAAAAAAGTTCAGAACAACTGAGCAAACAGAAAGTCCCTTCCGCCCAAAACAGAGTTACCATGTTTCCACCGGGCGAATGAAGAAAAAGAGAATACATTAAAACAAACACGTGTATACATGTGTGCACATAATACGGGATCAAGGAGGTAAATATGTTCCCTGTGAAGTAGTTGATGTAACATAAATGTTAAAATTTTCAGGAGCTTCTAATAAAATAAACGTAGCAATTAGAGAGAAGTTGACTTCGTAGTGGTTCTCATCTTTCTGATTATAACGTAGTCGAAATATAAAGTGAGCTTTTGTGATCTCTTGTATATATTTTCACTACTTTCTGAATTTAGTATATATTTTACAACAGGAGTAAGAACACTAATACTTAAAGTCCCAAATTTGAATACCGAATGGATTACAAATGCTGCCTCATCCACAACCCATGCGGTTCCCGTAAAAGATATAAAACAAAGGAAATAACGACATACAAGGATTTGAGGAAACATACAAGGACCCAAAATCAATTTTAAACACAGTTATATATACACAAGATTTGTTGTACATGACTGAATATTGTCGGAGAAGAAGCTCATTGACTGACAATATTCAGTCGTGTACAACCAATCTTGTATAAAAGAAGGACTGCTACCGAAGTACACTAATATATATACATATTGAAATTTATTAGTTATAATTTGGCCCATTAATTTTGTGTATGTCTGTAAAAATATCTAAATTTAATTTTATATACATTTTAACACATTGTATAGTTAACCATTTGTTATATATCACTTGAATTTAATTCATATCACCCTTTAGTTCAGTTTAAGTTACGTATCGCTACTTTTTGCTTTCATTGTCATCAGTTGTCTTTATATGTAATCTTATTCCTTCTTTGATATGTTGTTTACATTATCTTCTGAGGGGGATTGAAACGAAAACTTCGAACCATTCTATAATATAGTTAATGGGTTAGTTCCCATTAAATTATAAAACGAATAACACTATAAGCCAAATCACAAACAACACAACAGAGAACAAAGATAACAAATTCGAAAAAAGCGGAATATACAGGAATAAATGCAAAGATTGCGGTAAAAACTACATCGGGCAAACGGGAAGGACACTAAAAGACAGATTCAAAGAACACATTAAAGACTACACCAACAACACAAACAGATCAAACTACGCACACCACTTAAACAAATTTGGACATAACCCAGACAGTATGGAAAACACAATGGACTTACTACAGACGGGACAAAAAGGACAACGAATGAACATACAGGAACAAATAGAAATATATAAACATAAAATGACAGACAATATAATCAATGAACAAACAAACCACCAAACCGACATTTTAACAAAACCACTAATAACATTTAAAAGACGACACAAGGAACTAGAAATAGATAATGAAATAAGCAATAAAAGAAAAAAAACATAACAATTAAAGAAATAGGAAAAAAAAAAAAATTACCTACACACACAACACTGATTACACAATGTAAATACTATATATAGGTAGGTTATAGGAAAACAACACACACAGTCAGTTAGGTGCTCTTGAAGATGGGATCCAGGCGGACCCGAAACCGGTCGAGCTTTTCAGAGACTTTACGAGGTAAGACGGAATGTATTATTACTAATTCTAACATTCTATAATAGTTCATATTTATATATATAAATTGTTGTAAAAACGGATATATACCATGATATATCACTAAGTAAAATACTTTGCACTAAACGGAGTATATTCATAATTTTTTTTTATAAGTGTTATTCTGTTTGTTCATACGAATTATAATTCTAAAGCTTCTGATGTCATTAGTTGTACCGTCAGTTTATGTGTGGTAATTCCCCATGATTATTTTTTATCTTTATACACCTTCAGAAATACAGTTAGTAATCTTATGTTTTAATTAGAGAGGATTAGGGTGACATGAAGCAGATTCCATGACATCTAATTTGTACGTAACTGAAGTAGCAATAAATTCCATTGGAAAAAAGCTTATAATTCTGTGAAAAAAAATGAGTAGATACAAAAACGAAAAAAAAAGTACAATTTTTGGAGGAAACAGTAAATATCAATGGAAAGGAAAGATGGTTTCAAATAACCTATTCTACTTTCCCTGCCTCTCTCCAATGCTAATGCAATATCTCCGAATTTATAGAAGCAACAGGTAGGGTTTAAGGCTTAAAGGCTTCTTTTGCTATATCAGTATCTCTAATACCTCTACAAGTAAAGAGAAATTAATTTGAAACTTTCAAGATATAAATACACTATGAAACATATAAACTTTCTTCTTGCCTGTTTCAATTCGAGAAGAAGCAATTTCAGAATATTTTCATGCCTGGATAATATTGAGAATTCCTTTGCTGGTAACAGAGAACTTTTTATTTGCAAAGAAAAAAAATATGTCTTTGGCAAATATAGAACTGTCAGAGTAATTCAGTTTAATATCAATAACTCTCTTCTGGGACGGAGATCAAAGTTGGTGATATGGAACTGATTCTGATGCATGGATTATTTGAAAGGAAGTTATGTCAAACACGTGGCTTTATTTTGTTCTATAGACACAAAAATTGATTAATTTTTCAAAGTTAAACTTTTTTAAAGACGACACTTGATTTCTATTAGAACTAGAGTTTAGATTGAAAGTTTTGAATGGATGAATTATATTTATAGGCCAAAGAGCATGATTCTTTTTAGTTCATTAATTGTGAACTACGTTCAAAGTTATGATCCAGTTGAACAGAGTGTGACTGACGCAGGCTTAAGAGTCCAGCAAGAACTGACGAAAAAACTGGCACAGACAGGCGGGATATCCGTCAAGCGGGCAGCAGTGTAGCCCAATGTCGGGGTTAATCTTAATTAGTTTGAAGACTATGGATTTAATGGAAGTTTGACAGTGAAATATTGCTTCTCATAATGCGCGCACTCTTGATAAATACCCAACCCAACAAAAACACGCAACAATAAATAATAAACTTTAGTATCTCGAGCATTCAAATAAATTTGACTCGCCTGCAGGGAAATTTAATCCGTCCTAAACTGGCGCAGTTAAACAAGCCATTTATTAAAAATACTAAAAGGTTGGTGGAACTGCTTTTCTAATTCTTTACGCAGCAAAACTTGCAGAGCATTTATAAACTTGATCTAAATTATTGCCATAGCAAAATTACTTTTATTAATGACTGCAGATAGGGGGCACGCACACCATGCTGTTATTGGAAGAGCATGAATAGGATGGTACTTTATTTGGTGCAAGGATGGTAATAATGCGTGGAAATATAGGGATTCAAGATAGGCAGCGAGTGTAAGCAGCACCATATACTTATCCAAACGCATTTAACTTAATTCTTCTGGACAGAAAACATATTTCAATATTTTTACTAAACAGTGAATGCAAGATTTATTCCTATATTATCGAATAATCCAACTTTTTAAGATTAACGGGTCCACGTTTGGTCAACTGATATTCAGCACAGATTGGCGATCTAACAATTGTTAAAAATGGTCGTTAACATATAAGAAATTCTGGGTCTCTAGTATTTTAAAGGAAAATGTTGCATATGGCGTACACAGGAGAGCTGCTGTTGGTATGACGGCTATTCACTCCCTCTTCCATACTCTTACGCCCTCATACATTTTTGGTGTATGTCTGTGTGTCCTTTTAACTCCATCTCACATCTATCTAACTCCTGCATTTCTCTCTTTCTCTACCTTTATGTTAGGAATCATGTACGATTGTGCCCGATGGGTGATTTAAATCTCTATCTACTCCAAGTTAATGTCTTCACAAGCATTAAGGGCATAATTGTATTCAAAATAGTATGTTTACAATGAATGCAAAAACAAATGTTCCTTAGATTTTCCCAGTTAACAGAAGGTTGAAAAAAAATGTAAGACTATAACTGCGATAGTGTTTAAAGGGGACTGACCAAGAGAAAGAAGCATGGAGGGTACTGTAAGAGAGAGTGGAATGGGAGGGAGGTGCCGGCCGGAGTCAAGGTTGAATGACTGAGTGGTGAATGGGCCATAGTGGAGGAAATATGCGAGAGGAGGCAGAGGTCCGTTAGAGATGCCTCCCACGCTGTCGGGAGACTAACCGCAATCCCGTGGCACACCTGACTTTGCGAGGCAGGGTGAGAAGCGCCGCTCTTGCTTCGTAACCCAAGTCACAACCAGGCAAAGTATACACATTTATCAGCAAAAAAACAACAGCAAACTCGCTTTTAATAACCACTGAACAGGGAAAACTGGACTACATTTAAAGTACAGTATTTCTGAAAGCTTCGTATGGTGTATGTAGGGAGTCTTACATTTGCATTGTCAACGTTATTATAGCAGTTAACACGTACAGCCTCTTCTGTATTTATCCTGACTGATAAATGGACTAACAACATGGAGTTCACCTCTTCAAATACGTCATTACTCACGGTAATATAAAATAAACCGTCAGGCGGACAACTCTTTATTTGTTTTATTTAAGATATCATAGACCACCGCTAAAAGTAACTCAAGGCCTGTTTCAAATTCACATAAGCTTAAAACAAATGTTTATGTTATTTTTAATTGGTGATGACAGTATATCTTCAGCATATACTACGGTAATAAATAGCATATCACATTACTATTACAGAATGATTTGAGAAATAGTATCCATACATTACATTTGTATACATATCCAAATATACACCAACATTACTGAAAGCATACCTTGATTGTACATGAAGACATTACGACTTATGTACATCAGCGTTGCATCCCAGGAAATCTAGTCTAGTACAACTTTTTTCTGGTCCTCATAGGGTAAGAGTTCCCACTGTTTTGCCTTATAATGCTTCCGTCCTAATATCTTCAGGGAAACATCTTTCATTTCTAATCGAAACCTCCAAATATCAGATCTCCCTTTTAATATACTTCTTCTCCCACGCTTCCCAATAACACTAGTTATATGGTTCAATGGAGACGTTGAGTCTGTTTAATTAGCCCTATAGTCAGTCTGTTTTTTTTTCATCACTTATTTGCGTAACTGAGGGACAGACCATGGTAGCCCAGTCGTTTGCATGCTCGCCTCTCGACTGGTAGATACCGTGTTTCATATTCACTCTAGCCCTCGATACATTCACGCGTGAGGTCACATCATCCCTCAGAGAGGATGTTCAGCCGTCGGTTCCGAGCCTGCACGCTTTCAATTGTGTGCTAATCCCTACTCTAAATAGGTTTGAGTTGGGCAAAGTTTTAGGTCTCGCAACCCATTTTCGGCCTCTATGTTTTCCCTCGTGGAGCTGCCACTCCAACCTAACCAAACCTACTTCCGTAACAATCACACTGTATTCTTTACAGGTTCAAGGTACATGTTGTAAGTTGGAAAGCCCCTAATGTCTCGCTTCTCATGTGGGCTAGCTTGAGTGTGCGTGTGATTAATCACAGGCCTAACGCTGGCAAGCGCAGCAACCTTATGAATGCATGAATCAATGAATGATATTCATGTATTTCTTATCAACGCAGTTTTAGCGACTCTTTCCATGTTCAAACCCTTCTTAACTAATTGACCTGTCGTTGCGTTTCCAGCGTGCTTCGTCTTCCTCTCTCTTTCGGATTTTCCGAAAATTTGAATTAGCAAGAGTGCTTCTTTACACTGTGTTACTTGTAATCATTGAAGTTATATAAGAGAAATAATAGTACTATGATTAATGTACGAATGTGGTTAATCTTAAAAGCTTAATCGAAAAGAAAAATGATACACTAGGTCAAGACAGATATCAAATAGTAGCCTCAATCGGTATAACTTACAAGCAACACACTCATATTTTATGTTTTTATTAATTAAATACTATTCAATCTTAGAAATACGATTTATTTTTGTGATTGCTGATCAGAAAAAAGGAGCATGCTGTACCAGATTCTTCCATTGCTTTCGTATACAGCCATGAAGAAAGAAATATACTATTATTCCATTTCAAACTGCATCTCTCACGTCATGAATCAGAGCATTATTTCATTTCAAACAGTTAGATAGCACTGGAATGAATCATATTTACTGAGTTTTTGTGGGATTTACTCATTGAAGATCTAAACCCAAACAAAACCTTTTGCAATAAATATTGTGAACCCTGCTGTCGCGCCATTCAATATAAGCGTATCCTCAGTAACCCACAATAAGCTGAATTCACTGGCAACATCCAGCAAACCTCAACAGGGTATTGCAATCAAGCTGTAAATCTACATATAAGCAGGATATTTCTGTTTATCCATACACAGTATGATTAAAAAAAGAGCATTAATTAAAAAAAAATTATAGAATTTCCTATAGAAATCGTATGACTTATTTAATCTTAGTATCTTGTGTATTCATTGTAACTTCTCTATATGTGAAAAATATAATCAATCACAAAGCTAACATAAATAACTCGTTTTACTTCTGTACTGCTTGGCTTGTCACTATTTGGCTGCATTAATATGATGAAATGCTATTTTGTGGAAATGAGATGTTAGTTGTTTCCCCATTTCATTTTGTTGTTTGATTATTGATTGTTATTTCACGGGTTTATGGGAAATATTTATATATATATTTATATATATATATATATATATATATACAATATATTATATAATATTTATTATATATTTTATATTATTATATATTTATATTTTTATTATTTATTATATATTTATTATTATATTATTTATTATATATTATTGTTATATATTATATATAAGAAGTAGTAAAGACGCAGCATAAGATACAGAAGAACAAGGGGACTGTAATAAAACATTGTTTGACTAAGGTTAAGAAATACGAGTCTTAGAGCAATTACGTGTCGGCTGAGTTAGTGCAAACAAGGTGCATCAACACACCAACATACCGTTAAACTTCAATAATTCATACCTTCCCTACACGGCAATAACATGAAACTTCTAATAGTACACTAGTTATATTATAGTTCTGTATTACAAAGAAAGCAACGTGTTTTGTTTGCAGAACTTTAAAATTCTTGTTTGTGCATAAACCTATTAAAATTTCATTGCTGCAAAATCTATATCAAATAATTTAACAACAGAGTTTTGTTAAGTCAATGATCTTCATGATACTAGCTGAATTAATTTGTTTTGTGGTCACAGATAACTTGGTTGGCCTCACAGTTCAAAAGTCAACGCCAAGTGAACCTTGCATATTTACAGCTCCTGCAAAGTTAGCGATTGTTCAAAATAGATACACCTGAATTATTAATAATAAAAGGACAGAATGTAAGGGCACTTTGAAATGTTCATCAGGCACTTGTCTTTGCACCAGTGACTCTGAAACAGTCCAATTCAGACTGTGGCCACTAGCATGACACTTTAAAAACCCCACTTTTCTTTATTACCAGCACAATTGTCCTGTGCCAATATATATATATATATATATATATATATATTATAATATTATATATATATAATATTATATACAAAAAACTAAAGTTAATCGGGACTAGGTCAGTTCTTCAGGTTCAAATTAAAATCTCATTGCCAACGTTTCGGTCTTTATTTAAAACCTTTTTCATAGGAAGAAGTATGAATTTTGAAACAGAAAAACTAAGTATTACATTACAAATTATTTTACAAAGAATAATAATATATGGATTTTAACAACAACTGTAGTCTGAATGAACATGTGACACATGCCACTGTATGAAAAAGGTTTTAAATAAAGACCGGAACGTTGGCAATGAGAGTTTAATTTGAACCTGAAGAACTGACTGATTTCCGATAAACTTTAGTTTTGTTTCTATTCCACGGTCGATACTTTTATCGATATATATATATATATGCATGGTATATTAAAAAAAATCGAAATAAATATATAACACGGAAGTCTAAATTTTGATTGAGCTATTACCAAAGAGCTAAAGAAGTACAATTGGAATTGAACTGAACAAATCTAATATAAAGCACGTAGCAAATACTCTTATAATGGTTTAGTTAGTCAATGTTTTGATAACTGAATATAGCTTTTGATCTGTTGGTTATGGCGGCAGTTGAGGCAACTCTGTAGAAAACTCTCTTTATCTATATGCGGAACTCGTTAGCCCGCTGTTAAAGCCGGCCATGAGAGTAGTTAAGACGACGTGCTCGGAGGCGAGCTGGTTTATAACTGTTGTCGATTGAACAATAGCGTGGCACTCCTTCACGTCTTCCCCTTGATGAAAGACACCTTGCAGTGGTGAGAGAATAGAGGCTTTGAGTGGGAAGACATAAGTCAAGGCGCGCAGGGAGGTCAGCACTAATGGAAATAAATCAAGAATCCATTACAAAGCCAGCAAGGTATTCACTCAGCCTTCCCCACCCGCAAAACTAACTTTTCATCCCACTATCGCTTTGAAAAAAATATCACAGCTTTTCCAGTTATAACGCAGTTTTTATTCTTAAATCACAACGGTGGTAGTCAGCGTCATTTGAAAGAAAAATAACTAAGATCCAAACATCATGAACATCGAAACAGTAACATGGCTGTAGTAACACTGCTTGTTCTGATGATTTCAAAACAACGAATATAAGACTTAAGATCCAGAACACCCTAATGTAAATAACAACACATTTACACGCATATTCTTCAATCCTAAGGCCACAAACAGAACAGACAAAATAAAGTTTAGTTTTATTCATATGTATTTAACATAAAAACACCACTAATTACCAGAAAATTAATTGATAATAACGTCAATTTTTCTAACAGCAAAAACCAAGTCTTAGAATAGTTTAAAAATTGTGTTATATTATCTACAAGAAGCAGGGAAAGCCAGAATCTCAGGAGGTTTTCTTTACCAATCAAGGCAAGATTTTATTCCTAGGTTTAGTATTTCCTCTTCATTTTTTCCTCGACTTTTTTTTTAGTTACCCCCTCCCAATTTTGTTTCTTTATGTTTAATCCTTTTGTCCAAATGTCTATCAATCTGTCAATGGCCTAAATAACTCATTTGTCGACTGATTGGTTGATAATGCTTATTATGGTCTTGCAAAAGTTTGTTCAAGTCATCTGATTATGAACCATACTGCTGTTTAGTATTTTGGCTGCAGGCAAACAGAATCCATTACCAAACTTGTTACCAACCTCCCACCACTAGCATTATATTGCCAAGTACCGTAAATGCTATTTTATTTTGACATTTTTTAAGTTAATTACTGTCATTGCTTTTATCATTATCAGTTGCAGCCATTTCTATTTTGCTTATCGTAAGTCTATCGAGAGTTCCATAAACTAACAATTTGCAAGGTGTACCACTTTTATTGTGCCTGAAAGAGATTAGAGAGCCCACGCTCTCTATATTATATGTCGTCTTGGCGTTATTCCAGTCTGACGTAAAAATTGGATGCAATACACAATACTTTGTATTTTGTAAACTAGCTTAGAATGAAAATAATTTACTATTAACTTCTTGCTTTTATTTTTTGAATTATTATCATTTGGGAAATTTACAAGGTTGAATGAATTTTATTAATATATTGTGTGAAATTAACAGTATTATTGAGCTATTTATATAGTTTGTCTTTTTCCAAATGTCTGTCGATTAGTTTGTTGTCACCGCTTAATACCATATATTCTTTTAATTGGTTTATGTTTGTACAAAATTTCAATCCTCTTCAGTACTTTGGCGGTAGCTATTTAATTATTTATCAATATTACTTTGTTTGGTTCATTTAGTCTTCACAGACCGTTTCTGTTTTAAATCCAATATTATTTAATCTTGTTATCATTAAATATAAGCATTTAAGACGGTTCTGTGACATTGCCGGTTGTCAATAAAAGCCTGTAGGTAACAGGCGACAGCGGATAAATGTTGCGGACCAGTGATTCAGATGTAATATATCTGAATAGATAAGCGGATTAAGAATGATCGTATAGTATGTGGAGCAAGAATTATAAAGACTACCTATCAAACATGCATCTAGAATCATCGCAAGCGAACCTTTCCTTTAACAAACTAAACAGAAACATTCAAATAACAATATATTCCAAAAATGTTATCAAAAGTCACAGTGTTCTTTCAAATATTATTGATATTGATAGCGGAGTCAATAAACTAAATGTTTTAGAATTTTCAGAAAATAAATGATGAGAAAAGGCAATTGTTAGTCCTCTTATAGAAGTTAGAGTGCTTGGAAATGTGCAATAGAGGGCAGGTAGGTGACCAGAAGATCACTAATAAACCTTAATTACTAGGCCCAAAATTACAAATAATCAGATTGATTAGAGTCTGAAGTTTTGAATTATACCGTAATCAAGTTTATTTAGAGAAGGGATGGGAGAGTAGGTAAGCCCAGTGGCACCATAAGAGTCTCTGAACTGGTAGGTACGGGGTTCAATAGCCACTCTGGTTGCGTATTTATTCACGTGGGAGGTGAATTTGAGCACGTCGTCCCTCTGAGAGTATGTTAAACCGTCGGTCCCGAGCCTGTACCATGTCAGGTACTCATTAACAATCTCTCGTCTAAATACAGTTGATTGGCTAAGATTTAAGACTTACAATGCAGGAATATCCATTTTATGGTACGACAAAGGGGCAATTTTCTGCCCTTTTTAATACAAGTTAAAAACAAATTTAATTAAGAAAAATGATAACACAAGCACACTGCTTACGAAGGTGAGGGAACTTAGCGGCGCATCTCTTGTTTAGTTATTATTAAGTTCAATGAACACAACAACTTGTAAACCAAGGAAACTCATACGACTTTATCAGACCATATAACAGTGATAAGGGCTTTAAACTAAATATATTATTGGCAGAAAGGAATAACTTATAATGCTTAATAAATATTTAGTATTTTAATCTCTTTCGTTACAAGTCAAACACGGCTGCTAAAAGCCTGATAAGTACTAGCTATTGCACATCATGGCCATATCGATTGTTACAGTTACGATGTTTGTTCGTATTTACATATCGCAATGTGAAAACACCTCACGATACAGCAAGCTTTATTTCTATAATATTCAATGTTGAAGTTGAAAATATTTTAGAGTTACATTCAAATAATTAAAAAAACAAATTGAAAGTAAGTTATTGATTTATTTTAGATGACCAACTCTCGTGAAATATTGGATCCGTTAATTAGAGTAATAGAAATGATACTCATTAAGCTGCTAGTAATACGGAGTTAGACTTGTAGAATATGTTACCAACGACTTAAATTCTAACAGCTGGTTTGTCTTTAGAAACTTTCAACCCACCTTCAAGACCCTACGGCCTTTCATTGTCTTGCTGAATACTGAAATCTTAGTTGCATATTGAATACGAAAAAGGTAATAGAATTCTGTTGACATTCCTTTTATAATTTCAGTTAGACATCATACAAGATCTAATTAGACACTCTTGAAGGTGTACTTGTATGGAAACTGGATGCGACGTAATTTATCAAAATTAATTATTGTAATAATATATGCAGATAAGTTATTTATCAAGTAATATTGCTAGACGGTTGGAACAGTGGCTAAGTTCACACCATAGATGCCTTTACCACAAGGTTTGCCTTATGCGTGTTCCCTTCCTGGATATCACTTTTTATTGCAGATGTATGCTACAACTCGACTTGTATGAACTGGATGGTCTCTCTTATTAACCACAGGTACTGGATCACTGGTATGCTACAATTCAGAGACTCGCTTCGTGTTTATACAAGTGTTTCTATAAATATGTCTTCATTGTTATTCGCCGATATCCTACGGTAGATTTGAACTCCAGTACCACATGAACCAAAAATGCTAATTTAACAGATGTTCTGCATGATTTGCATAATAGTCAATGATTCGACTATAGCAAATGATTGCCTTATGGCAATGTAAGTATGTAATGTAAGTTAAAAGGTTACTTACATTGAAAGTGAGTGAATAAGAGTATTTCTTTAATTTAGAAGAAGAAATTGTTGAGCACAGTTGTAATTTAATCAAATAAAAATATACTTTACTAATGAAGTTTCAAGTCGATACAAGATAAATAGCGACACGAGAAGGGGATAAATAATTCTATGTAGCCTCTTGACATAGCATACATCTGAGCACCGCCTCGGAACATAGATCAATAAATACGAGGGATTAGACGGGAGGTGGCCTGTGCCACACGTGCCAAACACCCAACATAACGCCCACACTTGGTACACACAAGTAACCTGAAATACTCAATATTTAAACTAACCTTCATTCAAATAGAAAGTCAAACATTCGAAATTGAAAAAAAAAACTTTTAATAAAGTAAATATTTTTGAAATATAATATCTATAATGGTTTTTTTACATATGAACTGATGTTAATTTAAGTGTCATTGTTCGGTAGATGTATCTACTAAACTAAGTAAAGCAATACAAGGTCGGTAAACATGGTTGACACATACCTGTACTTGTAGAAGTGGAACTGATGTCACTGCAATATAAACGTAGGAAAGAAAAGAAACTCGTTTGACAAGAAGGTGTCTGGAGAGGATTTACCATTTTCTTTTCTCATTTAATTTCTATTTTTTTTAAATAAAAACATAAATAAAAATGCATTATATTTTTTTAATAATAAATTTACAATATTCAATTGGTTTGAAAACGATAGTTCGATAAGAGTTGATATGATCAATTGTTGGGTTTAGTTATATGGGAAATATTTATAAGGTATACAAAGCCATTCCATTCGTCTACCTGTTTTAGACGTACATAAAGAAAATGCTATAAATAGGAATAAGTAAGAATAGAGTATTGGAGGCTAAATGGTGGAGTGTATATTGCGAGTTTGAGGTGTTGAGGCAGAATGGAGGCCTTCAGCGAGCTATGGGCGAGGTCTAATGGAAACTCAATTACCATGGCAACAGTTACTGCGTCACCCCTATGGGCTGGCAGACAAGGCTCTCCCTTCTCAAGGGACACACTTTCCTCTCTCTTCTATCTCACCCCAAAACGAAAACATCATTCAGGCATCAATAGAGACATCTTCACTATGTTCTGCAGAACGACTTCAAACACATGTTCAATCAAACAAAAAAAAACAAACAAACAAAAGGTTGTTTCGGCTGTAATCAATAAAACAGTCCTTACTGAGCTAACGAGGTATTTGAAATGACATATACAAATACACACAAGCAATATAATTGTTCACGGTAACTCTGCAATTAAACTTCCGTGATAGACTTTTCAAAAGTACTTTCAAATCGTGGCACTCCATTTTTCCCTATTTACTCTCGTACACTACTATGATCATTGTTCTAATCGCAATGACTACATTCCTCGTTGCATTTCTTCTACAATTCTCTTATGCTTATCAGGATATCTGAGACATTTTTTGTTTAACATTCTACTACTTCCACTATCTCAACAGAAATATACTTCATTTCTAACTATAAATCTCCCAACTTCTGGCATTGTTTTCCCTTATCTCTTATCCCTTATCTATAGTCATAGATGTGTTATCCTCATCCTTACCCTTGACAGTCATGCCACTAACCTTCCTGAGTTTACATTCCGACTTCACACAGTCATGCTTTCTACTTGCTTTGGTTTCCGCCCTGTTGAGCCGACTTATAAACTGTCATTCATAAGGAACAGCAGCTTAATTAATGCAGCAAACTTACAATTTCCATTCAAGTTATTTCCAAAAATTAAAGAAGTTAGCTTCCTAATTATTTGTTCTGAAGATCGCAGATAGAGCTTTCCAAAAAGCAAACACTTGTCTCTTGTAACAAAGATCTACTCTTAGGTTCGAACGCAATCGTTATTCTTTTTCTCTTTCTTAGTATGTTATTAACTTTTTTTTATCAATCATTCCATTCTTTTGTGCTCCCAGCGCAGTATAATGAACACTGTAGATGTTGAGTTGTAAAATTTTCCTTGGTAACAGCTAATCTTCCAACCATTCTCATATTTCATTGGTGACGAGGGATGTCCAGTTATAGTAGTCATCTTTTGCATATATGTGTGTTTTCTTTTTGTGAATTAATATAAGTGTATATTAATTAAACCAAGAAAATGGTAGTCGTATCAGTCTTAATAAAATTAGAAGTTGCGCTTCAGACACAAAAGAACATATATAATTGGACCTTGGCAACTATAGTAAAGACCCATATCATGCGTGGCCAAGCTCCTTGATAATCGGAGCCATTTTTGAAAGTTTCAAATGGTTCACGAGCTGCAATTAAATACGTGTTTTAATTTTTTTTTATATATAAATTATATGTATTGAGAGCCACAAACAGTCCTTCAAAGAGAAGCATGTGGTTCACCATTCCTGGTCCATAGTAATGCAACATAACATTACTGTATGCCATCTCGTATTTTGAATATATAACAAATACCATTAATACTAATTAATAAATAATATTTACGAGAACTTTATTATCAATAAACTTTGATAATTTTTTTTACAAATTCTAAAAATGTATTTTTTTACAAATAAACTACCCAAGTTTGCAACGAGTGCAAACAATTATTAAATTTTATTTATTAAATCATAAATGAATGACCTTTGATTCACCTGCTATGTAATGAGGAAGGATCTTTTATGAAAGTTAATTTATGATGAGCTTGAAATATTTTAAGAATGACTGTGAGACAATGATATCGTCATTTACTATTACATGTAATAATGACTGACTGCCGTAATCAGTGTTTTAATTAGGTGACATGAAGAAATCGTATGATGGAGGTATAGTTTTGTCAATTGAAAAGAATAGGATTATTCGCTGTAAGTATTCAGTTGTGTTCAACAGAACATGCATATATAAACACTCAATGAAACATAGAAAGTCTGAGGATGAAAAAATCATAGGCAGTATTGGTGAAGAGAAGCAATTGAATATGATTGGTGAATGAGAAGTGAGGGATATGTGCTGATCCGAAGTAAAACGGCTGGACTTGTGAGCAGCTGACAGTGCAAAGAGTAAACCACTTTGAAAACTTGATCTTCCAATCAGGCTAACATTGAATCCTACAAGAACCAATCCCCCTCTTATTCAACTCGTGCACTGCCGAACTGAGCAGCGCTTTCCACGCCTCACTGCAAAACTAACTCAAATATAGATGTCATTTCTGAATCTCAAATCAGTACAACACCCGACTGATGTATATATAAGAAAACATTCTGCTTACAAGCAATCGGCTGATAATACTTTTCACTCTTCTTTTCGACTGACTAAGAAAGTAGCTCTCAAAATTTTTTAGAATAAATAATGGAACCCTTATTTAAATTATAGTCATCATTATAAAAAAAAATATCTCATTTGAAACACACCGTAAATTGGATTATAAAAAAGCACTCATTCTTTTGACATAACTATCCTCTCGAAATTTGTTTTATATTTGATAACCGAATTCTCTTATCCAGAGCGGCAACCAGTCTGCATTAATGATTATTTTCCGTCCTAGAATATCTTAAAAATCCTGATTCACTCCAAAATATGGTGTGATTTTTATGGTCCGTTTGGATATTTCAGAATATTTTTCAAGTAGACTCCATATAAAGGCACTTAATCAAATTTAGTATCAGATAGCAATTTCTATTACTTTTTCATAATCCAATGAAAGAAATTTCCTTGCATATTTTGCAACAGTGAATTGATTTTTTACTCAGTAATATTCTTTGTACTCCAAGTTAGGTAAATAGTAAAAGGTGCTGATAATTAGTTGAGATGACATTTAATTTCATTAAGTGTCTCTGCATGTAGCGCACATGAAACTAGATCATTTAATACAGGTTGTATCAATGTTTCACCGATAGTGTGGGCATCACCGTGAACAGAAAAATGACTAGATGCTTTGTATGACGCTTCAGTGTCATTTTCATTACCTCTTCTGAATGTCTTCAGTGTGACATTTTTAGTGTTATTGAAAGTTTTTCTTTCAAAAAAGGATTCATCCTTATTTTTATAGACACTATGCCTGGTCTCCATGTGTCATTTGAACTTTTCTGTCGTCAACGAACTACGAGTATTAGCCGATCTTATGTGACAAAGTACAAATCGCGTCTGGGGCTTCTTCATTACCAATATCTATAAACACATATGACAAAATCTGATGATCATACTTTCGCTTCCTTTTAGCTCGCCGCCGTTCAGAACAAAATGGATCATATGAGTGTTTTTTGAACTAGTAATTTGCTCGTCTTACCTTTGCAAGTATACTATTTCTGTACCTTCTTAGGATGATGTTGCTTTAGTAATCCTTTATAAACATTGTTTAAACAAATCCAACCGATATGTATTTAAAATTACAGAATTAAATTAAATTAAAATCATTAAGTGGTCTGCATGTAACACATATGAAAATAGATCTCTTAATAGCAAAATTTCACATAAATACGTGAAATAACAATCAATGATCAAACCAGTCTTTTTTTCACCAATTCATATAGTGGTTTGATCATAGATCTTTTAATAAACGTTTTATCAATGATTCACCGATAGTGTAAAAAAATAATATATATTTGTATTTCTAATACAGTATATCCCTACTCTTGGGGATGCTGAAAAGTTTAAATAATCGACTTGGGCCGCCATGAGATTCAAAACCACTGCGTTAGAATGTTTTACAGGTAAACAAAGGATAAAAGGAAGCTTGGGAGGGTTGTCTGACGTCACTGGAATCCCTTTATGTTTAATCATGAAACATAATTTTATGTTGGACTTTAAAATAATTTGTCTAGAAGAAAAAATGTTAACAGTAGGGCAGAATAACCATCCTGCGCCAGAGTGAGGGCGTAATTACCAGACAAAGCTAGGTATCACCAGTGTTGCCAACTCTGACCGGAAGTGAGAATTCACTAACGTCATATGATATGATCAGTACCGATTTCTTATATTATCATTAAATATTGTTTGACCCCTGACCTGGCTTCATGGGACCTAAGGATTCCGTGAATTCTCTCTGAGAACCAGTTGTCCAAGATAATAGCGGTTTTTTTTATTAAGTATCCTGATGAAGGAATTTTTCCTAGACTGGTTAGTTTCACTACATATATGTATTTGAGCAACTGATTTCTTGTAAAAACTCATCATGAAATCAGGAACACGATGAACCAGACTTCAAAGCTGATTGATTAACATAACAGCCAATTAATGATATCAGTAACTAGAGATATCAAAACACGATGAAGCTGGTTGTCTGCAAACTACGAGTATACAAAAAAGCGAAAGAAGGTGGTCCGAACTGAAGGTATGTATTCAAACAGACATGGAAATCATATTGAAAATGACTATTAGGACCACGTTATTGATAGCCCTAATCTCATGTCAGGGTGCTATGAAGTGTTTTCTATAGTAAAACATAAAGAGTTGTTCATGGCATACAACTACAAGTTTAATACTGATAATACTAGAAGAACTTTGTTGACTAATATACATACGCATGACTTTGAAATAATTATAATTTCAAATATTCTTAAAATGTTCTATTTACAAGTCTAACTACCACACCCTTGATAAATCAGTTTAAAAGGCCTAGGAATATCTACGTTAGCCGGAGCAAGGCCAGTCCTACATTTGCCATGCACTGGAGATAAGATATAGTATCACTGGAAAAAGAAGTTCGGTTTTATTAACAATAAAACGCAATAAACATGTAAGATAAAAACCTCATTATATTTTATGAAGGCTGAAGGAATGTTTGGTATTTTCTTATGAATTATTTTACAAAGTTGGCTTGCTCACAGATTTCGGATCATATATTCCACTCAAAAAAAAGTTCTCTTACAATAGTTTATGATGAGGAAAAAACAAATTTTATTTCTTAAAGTGCTACGTACATTTCAAATATGTAAGAAGGAAGTATGCTTTTTTGGTTTCTCTCTATTAAAATATATTTTAATCTTGGGGATGCTGAAAATTTTAAGTAATGGACTTGGGCCGCCATGAGATTCAAATCCACTGCGTTAGAATGTTTTACAGGAGAAGAGAAGATAAAAGGAAGCTTGGGAGGGTTGTCTGACGTCAGAAGCGTGAAGCAGAAGCAGTAATAGAAGACTACTGGGTCCATTGTGTTGCCTGCCGAGGACACAGCGTCTCTAAAGAGGCGCCTGCCGCCGAGCTATCTCAAGACTGATGCCGACACACGCATGCGCGCACACAACCTCCATGCATACTTTTCACTTCATCTTCACTCAAAACTAGTTATCATATCAATTTCTACTTTCTTTCAAGGTTAGAGTATGTTTTTATAAGTGGAAATTTAAAAGACAAAATAATTCAGTCGCTTTTCAATCCAACTCAAATGATATAAGAATCGTGACCACTCCTTACAATAATTAAGCGTACAGTGAACATACTTGAAACCCCACAGGTGTCAGAGTAGCCAGCGATTAACGTGCTTGCTCTGCTACCGAGAAAACTTCGACCTGTAGTATGCTAACACTAAATTTGATCATATGTTAGCTTTCAAAATCTTGTCCATGCCGCTTCAAAAGCTATCAGTAGATTTCTTGTTAAAGTCTAAGTCCCAGCATATTTTAGTATAACTCTTTTATGATTTTGCAGTAAAACAGTAAAAGATACAGTAGTAGTATCAAACACTTCTGTTCTTTTTCAATACTGTTTAGTTATTTGTTGTTAAGGAAACTCTCGTCTTTGCCTTTGCATTCATTCGACGCCTTGACGTCCAGTAGTAGCTCAATGCTTCTGGTTCACCCTCTCCCTTCCACTGATTATCAGAAATCCCTTTATGTTTAATCATGAATACACATTCAATGACGCGCAGTGCAGTATCTATGCTTCGAAAGTCCCTTAGGCTTGCATTTAGAAGATGTCAGCCAACTTAGTAAAGAAGAGGCGCTCCTTCCTAATTAAGTTACTTATATAAGCAATCAATAACACTCGTACTCAGCAGTAAAATATTGCAGATTCTAAGAAAGTATGAGTACTTAATCAAATAGAAAGGAATCCGAGGAGAATAGTTCGAAGTGTTATAGAAATTAGAACTTGATAAGGCCTTAAGTTCTTAAGTCATTATTGGAGCTCAATGTTGAGGGCTGGAGAGAAGACAAGCTCTAACCGATGAGCAGGCATTAGATACTGTATATGACCAATATTTTTAAACATCTACACCGCGTAAGAAAAGAAATGGCTTGACAATAAATGACCTTGTTGACTCGACATGCAGAGGGCTTTAAGAAAAGTATGAATACCGATTGTAACAAACCAAGCGAACACCTTGAACAAAACCAAACAAAAAATTAAGATAGAAACTGAGTTCAGCATTTACGTGTCTCAGCAAGTAACTCTAATGGTAGGTAACTTGAGTATTAATATCACGCAGCTGTTTGAGAATTTTAATAAGGAAACGAGTGATTACAACTGAGACCATGGGAGTCGTATGAATAGCTATAGGAATGGTACTGCGTTGACCATTCGAAGCCCAATGGCAATCCAAACAAAGACCGAGCTTTGTTGAAGCTAAATCAGCGTAAAAGGAGTCACACGGAGAGCAATCCAGTCGAGAGAAGCAGTTGCAGGAAGTACAGGAGGTATAGGCATGGATAGGGTAGGAATAATAATTGAGAGGGGAAGTGAAGGATGGCTTAGGGTTGTAAGGCAAGCACTCTGCCTTAGCTTCCCCTCTCAATCATGATTCCTACCCTATCCATGTCAATACCTCCTGTATTTCCTACGGCTGGGTTTACCGACTGGATTGCTCTCAGTGTGACTCTTTATACGCTGTTTTAGCCTCTACTAGGCTAGCCCATCCTTTGAATGGCGATTGGGCTTCAAATGGTCAACGCAGAAACATTCATACCATATAGCTATCCATGCAACTCCCATGGCTTCAGTTTTTATGACTATTTCCGAGTTTAAAATTTTTTTTATTTCCAAGTTACTTAAAGAATGTCTGGGCAGACTATATGTTTTCTTGCATCTAGATAACCTGTTGGACTCAAACTCTATCTTCAATTCCTCTGTTACTGTTATATGTTATTTAACAGTAAATCTCTAATATAATAATTAAAATTTTCTTTCAAAATTGTATATATCTGCATATGAAAAAAGTTTTAAAAAAAAAACTGAAACATCAGAATTGAAAGTTGAATTAGAATCTGACGAACTAACGGAGTACTAATAAATTTGACCCATGTATGTATATACATGTCTATCAACGCCCAAACCGTAACAAGTGGTCTTCGTCATAGTCAAATCCCAACTGACTCTGACGAAGACTGCTTGTTATGGGTGAAAGAGCATAGTCTTTTTCTCATTTCTTACGTTCGATTGGCCATTGATTTTTGTTTCAAGTGTATATTTTGAAGCCCCGTTATACATATACATATATATGTATATTCATGATGTTATCTTGATCACACAGTTGATGCGAGTATAATCCTCAAAATACAAATTCAACGATTATGTTCTCTGTTCAAAACTATTATGTTGGCTGTTGGGTTAAAATTTCGTAAAGTAGTGAATCTTTTGTATTCTTATTGGATTCAAGTATAAAGAATATCATTCATTTCATACAAATGTCTTATAAAGTTTTAGAAAAGCTTAAGGGTAATATCTACGAGGATGTTAGTTCACATTTATACTTCTATTTAATTTTAAATTTACCTCGTTGGATATGAATTGAATACCCACCTATAGAGTGGGGCTATAAATGTGACCGGTTCAAGCCAATGAAAAATTGGAGCCATTCTGTACCCTATTTAAGACGGTAATGAGAACAGGGTCAGTATTCATTCCATCGAATACATAAACAAATTATCTTGAAATTATAACATTTCAAAAATAACCGTATAACTTGTTGGCTTGTGTTGATTTGATAGAGAGTTGATTGGCCGACCAGAGGCTCGGCAGACAACGATGGCATTTAACATGAAAAGGGATAAGTCTGCGAGATGTGGCACCGCCCCTAGCCCACGCAATCAGTGCAAATTGCCATGAATCCAAATGACAAAATGAGGACTGCCACCAGGTAGATATTATTTTAATAGAAAACTATTTTTCGCCTTGATAAATAACTCCGAGTTGGGAGGCATTTCTAAATCTTGCACTTATCGTTAGAAGCTTAATTGGACATTTGGAAAAAAGTGACAACACAAAAGGCCTACGGAACCCTACAAAACTTTACTCACAAGAAACATTATGGTTATAAATAATATATAAAAGATCAATTTGAGTTCACGGGCAACATTTAAAAAACAACAATTTAATATCAACAAAAATTAACTTAAAATTAAAGCTTTTTAAAATGGAACATACGAGAGATTTATTAATGGAACATACTCGTAAATAATTTATACGAAACGGATTTTTCATTAAACATTCAATGTTATATAGAATTCCCTTGATATATACTACAGAAAATAATTTTAAAGAAACAAAATACAGAAATCCATAACCCAATTCATATATTTTCCAAATTTCTGAAAGTGCGACCTTAATCGGTTCATCTAATAATATATGTGGATGCACTTTCACAGTCTACAGCCCTTATACGAGTATTCGTGTTAGGTTGTCATGCCGTTCAATCAGATTTTTTTTCGTTGCCCGCCATTAAGTAATAGTTTTCAGGTTGCTCAGACGTTTCGTCTGCGATCTTAAACGGTTTTACCATCAAATCAGATATACCATGATGTCACAGTTTAAGTATTTCAACCATTTATTTATAGGCTTTTACAGAATTAAAAAAAAATATTAAAGAACTTTAAAGGTACAATCCCAGTTTTACTAAGATGATGGCTAAAGAAAACACGCAAGAAATGAAGAGAAAAGAAAGAATAAATGGCGTGCACGTCGTGGAGACCACCCACTGGCGGCCGCTGTCTCGAGTGGGAGGATTTTAATAAGACGCGTCGGCCAAGTCTTATGGTAGAGTCAACACCACTGCAATATACAAACCAAATCAATTACCGTCATCACTGTGTATTTATACTACACTAAATTATATTCTGGAAACCATTATCAGGAGTCCATTGTCAATTATAGAACTTTATTTCTGTTTAATACTCTGGTCATAGGGCTATAAACAGCATTTGGTTACTAATGCCAATCTCCATTGCGTGTTTTATTTGATTAAGTATACTACAGTAGGAATATTTAATCTGCAAGAACAGTTATCTGTCAATATATTTGAATAGACAAAGGTAAAAAAAAATAGTTAATGCTAGAATGGCAAGCTGCATACTATTTATATGCATTCTATGGTTATTTATCAATTATAACGTGTTTTATTGATTATATAATGACACTGTTGTTGATTTAATGAATAATTTATATTTATGGCGCTCTTACTTTTTCCAAGCTATCGATTATGGCCTATTCTTGTTGTAAGTTTGGACTTGACCTATCCTGCTTGAGGGAACTCGCAGGTCATGGTCACTGTATTATTATCACAATATATTTTATGAAAGAAGAGTATGTTGCATTTGTACCATCATGCTTCTTGAGAAAAAGACATGGGTCGTGATTACCGGATTCCATATCAGATTATCATCACGATAGTTTTGATGATCTAAGAGTACTATTACACCTGCGATATCATACTCCGATAGAAATATCATGGGTAGTGACCACAAGATTTATATCATCACGATAGTTTTGATGATCTAAGAGTAATATAGCAACTGCAATATCATATACCTTCAGGAAAGTCGTGGGTCATGGTCACTACATTAATACCCCGATCACTTTGATTAAATGAGTAATGTATTAAGGGATCAATGGATTATTAATTTAGTGGACTTATTTTGGGTTAGTTTAATGACTTGGCACACTCAATTTCCTTGAGGAAGGACGTGATTATTGTATTAAAAAGTCGTGCCCTTGATATGTTATAAATTAATTGAAGGAGTTACTCACTTCCCTCCTTGGGTAAAGCATGATCATTGAATTAGTGAAAAAAAAAGAGAGAGTGGGAGAGAGAAAGAGAGAGAGAGAGAGATACATCGAGAATATCAGAATGACCAGATTCCTTTTCAATTTTCCAAGCTTAGATTTTACTTAAAACTTTTTAATAAATAAAAGTGTGAAATATGAAAAAATCAAAACAACCATTATATTTCCAAAGTCGACGTTTTGGTATCATTTAATAATTATAAATAAATCCCACAATTTAAACAAAAATATAAGAAATCAAATATAAATCTGAAATTATACAAATCTCATAGAATGAACCCCAACAAGGTATAGAATTTCACAAATGATTATATTCTGATAATAAAATGAAAAAATGTAAAGAAATATTCAATTTTGAAATGGACAAACGATGAACTAGACGTTTAAGATAAATAGTTCGGAAATGGAAACGTTAATGAGATTCTCAGAATAAAAAAGAAACTACCTATGAGATGATACAAACAAAAAAAATGAAGTTTACAAAAAAATATATACTTATTCTAACACATACAGGCACTCAAAACTTAATAAGTAGTAATAGTTATTCAAAATAGCACAAAATGTAATAAATACTTCTTCTATAGTTAAGGGATTGATATAAGACTACTTATTATCAAAATTGAAGGGTTAAATATTTTTAGGGATCTTTTATAGTTAAGATTGGAAAATGAGATATTTTAAGGGTCCATATTAGATGACTTATAGGTAACACTGAAGACTTAAAATGACTGTAACTATCTCTTTTCGGCATCACTGGTCTATTTATCTTTCCAGCAATCTTTTTTAATTATTATTAAAACAGAAAGTTTCCTTAGATTTTAATTATTTTCATTATTTTACTCGCGCGACTTTAATGGGTAACCGATAAGATGGTAATGACATCTGAAATTACAGTTCATACTTAAATTTCTGAAATTGAAATTGCTCAGGTCGAAGATGTGGAGACAATAAAACAAGATTACTTACAGCCTTGTAATAAACATCTCTGTTGCACTTCCGAATGTTAGTTACTTACTTGTTAGAAGAAGGAAAGAAAAGTTTGGTAGGCACTCACCTGAAACAAGGAATGATTGTTTACAATATTATGATATAATACTCAATAACAAACAGCCAACAAAAAACAAACACTTATGAAGAAAATATTAATGTCGACTAATTGTCTACAATGTCGTCATCTAGATTTGAGAAGTGTATTGTAGTGACTGTGACTCTCACTCATGTGACTTCACTGAGGACTTAAGTCACTTACCCTATCAGAACCCTATTCAAACTACAACTAGATATTTATGATGGTCAATATTAAAATAATAAACATAAAAATAAGAATTATAGACGAAACATGAATGTAACATTTAAATGGATTATACTTTTTAGTTTCATCTTTATACCTTTAACTTCAATTATTCATCTTCAAAAAAAAAAAACTTTAATTTTTTAAAAACTGATCTAAATAATGAAGAGATCAAAGAGCAAGACGCCTGTCTACTAATTTGGCATGCACCTTGCTATGCATGGTTAGCTGACCCTTGAACTGATCTAAATAACTTAAGAGCCATGAACTGTACTTCAAACTCACTCAAAAAATAAAAACTAATAAATTCATAGGTTCCCAAAATTTATTTCACTTAGACCGCTTTCAAAGTTTAGCTTGCTCTGGTGGAAAACCTGCAACTACATTTAGACCATATTTCCAAAACCCGACAAAAAATGTGAAGATTAGATGTAACTATGGAAATTAGCGTTGAGGTTGAGTTCCAAACACGAATTAATAGTTTTGAAAAAATAAAGGAGAATTGATTGGCTAATTAATAATTTGTTTGCACTGTGAGTGGATGTCAAAAACTAAAATTACCCAATCAAAAAAAGTGATTCCGTCCAAGTTAACTTCTTTAACATCTGCTTCACAGCACATGGAACCAGCACAATTCTCACATGATAATATCATAACAGTCGCAATATAATTAAAATTAAACATTAATAACGTAACGTAACTTTACATTATAAAACTTATATTGTTTAGTACAATATCTGTTTTCAGAAAATGCTTTTTTGATGCTAAACGAGTCATTAAAAAACATTGAAATTATGCCAAAAAAATTATCAAAAATTTAACAATTCACAATATAACATGAAATTCCACTTAGGGAAAAGATCAATAAAGCTATAAAAACTGAATATTGATCCTGGACTAATTGTTGACCTGCTCTAGTTGTTGTATTTGTTTACATTGACTTAGAAATTGTTTGAGTGAATCCACTAAAAGAAAATTTTAGAGAAAATCACTCATGTTTAGAGCACAACGTATAATTTTGTTGACATTATTAAAGAATAGTTTCAACTTCTTTTCAACTCTCACAAAGTTTGACCATATTTTAAAATGCTCACGTTTCAAATCAAGATGAAAAGTATTTCTGGTCAATTCTTTTTTTAGGTCATATGCTCCATTCCTAGAACAGAATGCCTTGCTGATTAATTGCATAACATAGTCTCGCAACAGCTTTCATTAAGTATATTTTAGTCAGTGACAAAATAAAAACCTAGGCTCATTGTGGAATTTGAAGACTGGGCCTTGCGGAAGCAGGCTTACCTAGCATGCCTAAGCGGTTACATTTCCTCATTGTCTTTCCTCTTCCCTACACGAGATCCTCTCAAAGCTAACAGTAACTTAAACATGAAATTTGGTAATCACAAAACATTTGATTTTTATATATCCTGCACGCACAAATACACACAAACATATTAGAAGCCTATTTCATTCAATTCAGGGGATCTGAAACATGCATTTCAATTATTCAAGGAAAAATTTGCATACTTCTGTATTTCATGTAACAGGTAAATGAAGGAAGTAAAAATATATATGTATATGTTTGTACATTGCAAATGACAGCAATTATATAAACAATTTTATGAATGGCTTGTTTATTGAAATCTGAATTATTAATTATGCAAAAAAAGAATAACCACTGTTTTTAAAACTGTGATTGAAAGCCAGCAAGAGAATGTGTTAATTTGAAGAAAAGCATTTGATGAAAGGTAAAAAGACGGCTGAAGGGGGACATTAAGGATTGCAAGGTGGGACTCTGTTGACGATGTTATGACGGCGGAGATAATAATGAAATGAAAAGTTTAATAAAGGACACTAAGTAGGCAACAGGTGGGCGGCGAGATGGCGGCTGTACAGTGCTATGCTAATGGTTCACTGCTCCGAGTAGCACTATGCTAATATTAACCTCACCTTATCTTTTCTCTTAATTCGCACGCACTTTCTCTATTACCGAGAAATACCTTCCTCATTGTATTTTACATCAAATACAACTAAAACAAAGCCAACATTACAATGCAACTAAGTCTTGAATCTGCTAACTTTGTCTTTATTACATAAGAACTCCTTCATTTCTCTTGTAACAATAATCATTTTTTGCACATAAAAATTTAGTTATTGTTAGTTTGCCATAGTTATTAAATTTACACTGGGAATCTCAAGGTTTCTTTGTTCAAGTATAATAGAAGAGATTTTTAAAGGGTAACTTGCAACGTACAGGAAGGTTCGGCAAACCAAAGGGTGGACATTAAGGTAGCACTTGACTGATGAGTGGAATCTACCATTAAAGACCTTTCAAGGTGCCAGTTCTCCTCACCAGAAGCTCGAGTCTTATAAAAATATAAGTAAGAGCAGTCGAAATAAATGCATATTAATTGAGAGACACTGTCGGGGAAAGAATATCTTGGAAATGGGAGGGATAACATTGCTGCGAACCCTGAAGGTGTCTATAGCAATCAGAGCTTGAAGATGTAACACCACAGTTTACCCTTCTAAACAACACTGAAGCACATATTTCATCTTTCGAAACACTTATATTGGAATGAGTTATATTGGATATTTATCTGCCATCGTTCCACTCTAAGATAACGCAGCAGTAATAGAATAACTATGTACAACTTGTTATTTTAATAGTGAATAAATTCATTTAGGGATCATTTCATAAGGAATTTTGAGAGGTCCTTGTTGAATTAAATCGGAAATGTTAATAATGCAAAAGTGAGAGGAACGCTATGGAGAGGAGGGTTTAGGAGAGGGATATTTTGGCGAGAGAATAAAGAGATAGGCGAGAGTGGGAATGAGATTTATGTGAAGGGTTAGGCGTGTAAATGTTGAAGAGCAGTGGACCAACTAGCGAGCAGTGTTGACGAATGGGCTGCAACCGCACCAACCGAAATATCCCCACAACACACACACATTGCCCAGTGCAAGCCAAGCGTGCCTATTAATCAGGGCTGCCACCACGCCAATATCAAGCCGACCTGCAAAACAATATGACTCCCGTCCGGGAAAAAAAATAAAAATTATTCACTCAATTGTGGAGATCCGGAATAATTAGTAGCCGACAAGAACAATACCTCAATGAATAAAAAACTTTCCACAGACTAACTGTTCCGCTGGTTCATATTTGATGTGCCCCATCAAACAAAACCCACTTGTATTACCTTTAAACTCTGACTCGTGAGTTACCATTCATAGTCTTTCCTATGTGAATCTACCCAACAGCATTAACAGAAATCTGTAGGAAATAAGATCTCCTTGAAGAAATGAACATGTTGATCAGTAGCAGGTTTGCCCATTACACACAATTGAAAGCAAGCTGTTGGAGTACGTGCTTGAAACGTTGGACAGAAATTCGAATATTCATTTCGAGTGACCATTTTTCTTACCCAGTTGAAGCTGTGTGCAGATATATTTTCCGACCCGGCTCAAGCCCAGGTGATTATGACATGTTTTAAGGCCTACACGACAGACTACAGAAAAGCCTGACTTTACTAACTAATACATAGCTGGAAGATTTCAATAATCTACAATCCTGTATATTAAGAAACAAATTATTGCGGATTATGACATCAACAAAGGAGCCGTAATTACAAGGAATCCAACTTCCGCTCTCGTAGTTATCTCCAATACCAACTCGGAAACACTGATTGGAGGTGAACTTTTCGTAACCTGACCTAAAGGTCAACGAAAGTCTTGATAATAAACCAAACAGGAAGTAGACAATAGTCGCTTTATGTTAGAGTAGTATACTTTGCTTCCTCAAATGAACCAGATTTGCATTTTTCGAGTCTCCAAGGTTTTTGATACTGAAATAAAGGCATTAAATGTTAAGTTTCAAAGAGTATTCTAAAAAAAAGAACATTCAATACGCTAAACAAACATATTTGAAAAAAAAAACCTGTATCGACAGTGAAAAGCTCACTTATAGTCTCTAATTTTCGGTTTATCCATCATCAGTAGAGAAGAGATGGGAAGGCCAAACAGTTGGATACCAACGGTGTTGTTACAAGCGAGCGCGGTTCAAGAGAATAAAAAAATAAAGTAAAAACTGAGAAATAATAATAATTAATATGACACTGTGAAAAATAAATAAATACTGAAATCTGACAAACTATGAACATTAAAAAAATATTATAAAGAATATAAATTACATGTTAAAATTAATAAGAACTTAGTTTGTATAAATAACAAAATACAAAAAAGCTTAAGTTAAAAATACTTTTAAAAAAGTACCCAGACATAAATAAATTCAAAATAAATGCAATAAATTAAATAAAAATACAATTGAAGAAATATATAATTAAAGAAAAATAATAATAAATATAGAAGAAACAATAATAAAAATTAAATAAAATACAAAATCTTTAACCATATTAAATGAATTTATTTCTTTAAGCCCTGGTGTACATAGCGCCTTAATTCTTGAAACTCTAATATCTCAATTTTCTTTACTTAATGCTTAATTTTGTTAACTAAGAGATAAGAGAAACAATTATTTTTCTTAGACACTTTTTTTCTTTTTTTACAGATGCATTTCATTTATATAATTATTATTTATTATACTTTATGTCTAATAACGTACGTTTCTCATTCATCAACCATTGTTAATAGATTTTTTCCTGCATTGTGACCAACCTGTAGTCTACACCGTTTGAATCTCCTTGGTTGATTTTAATTCCTCACAGGGCGGACAACCGTTAGCAGGACAGAAATATTAAAGGTATCTCACAGTTTATTATTATAATTCGTGTTACTTCTATTTCTTTAAAGTGTAAATAGAAGTGAAATAAAACTATCCTAGGATATAGTCCCAATATGAATATTTCTTTTTTTTAAAAAAACTCCGTCAGCAGGAGAGAAAACCGGAAGAGACTAGTCTCACTACACATTCTTGCATGGTTTTTAAAACCAGTATGAGATAAATTTGTTTGATCAATAATATGTAGATTACTTTGAGCCTGATGGGTAATTAATTAATATTTTACAAATTTCAGTAATTGAACTAACAAACAGTAAGTAAACCCAATTCCCCCTCAAGTCCTTGTGTTATTTAGATAAACCAGTTTTAATAAAGCCCAACAGTATCTAAATTATTTACAGCTAACGATTCAGTGCATATTTACTAATTCTACTTCCATTTGGAATCCAAATACTATTTTAATATTTTATCCAAATCTCTGTTTGAGAATACATTAAACAGTTCTTTTTTGATCTAGATTGGTACTTTGATTAAATAATTGAAAACCAGATTTAATGTTGAGTATCACATTATTTTTCAAAGTTATAGAATTACAGATTTCACATTGGTGCGGAAAACGGTGGCATTTTCTGAAAATACTAACTAATTTTTTTTAAATACTAACTTAAATTTTTCTAAACTGAGGTTAGTCCACTAAGGACATACACTCACAGTATGAGCTGTGAAGGCATACATTCACAGTATGAGCTGTGAAGGCATACACTCACAGTATGAGCTGTGAAGGCATACACTCACAGTATGAGCTGTGAAGGCATACACTTACAGTATGAGCTGTGAAGGCATACATTGACAGTATGAGCTGTGAAGGCATACTCTAACAGTATGAGCTGTGAAGGCATACACTCACAGTATGAGCTGTGAAGGCATACATTCACAGTATGAGCTATGAGGCATACACTCACAGTATGAGCTGTGAAGGCATACAAGCACACAAGTTTGAAAAACATAAATGAATTTGAGAAAAGATCTTTTGTATGTAGTTGAGGCGGAATAATTAATAAAGCTCTCCTATACAACAGAAATAATATCTTACTGAAAATAATAATTAAAAAAATTTGGAATCAAATTAAAAGAGAAAAACTCAATTCCTCACCTAAAAACTTTTATTTATGTATGGCAACAGAGTTACATACTTGAGGAATGGACATGTCATTATTTATATTTATTTCGTTACTATGTGGAAGTGAGTCCCCAGGATCACTACAATCAAACTGGGATATCTAGTGTATAAATATTTATTTCCTAACAACTGAGACTCCTTTGCATTCTTTCACACTGCAAAAATGATTACTCAGTAAGTAAACAATAGCACCGCGGTAATAATTTTAAGATAAATCATGAATCATTGGCACATTGTTTGTCTGAAGTAATAAATGTAGCGGGGTTTGGCCATAATGATGATATTAACAATGAATAAAAGATGGCCATGCTATCACCTCTTTGAAAAAATTAAACGATACTAAAAGCGATGAAAGACATTACAGAAGACATAACCATGTTAGATGCCATCTCAAAAACCAATACCTCACTTTATTTCAGACAATGTTTGCGTAATTACAACATTACATGAATACCCTGATAGTCTTTTCCTTGCCTTCTTTCGTTATCGTAAGTAATTCATTTAAAATCTCTAATTTGAAAATGATATTCCACTATTGCCTGTATCGCACTGGATTAGGTGATAAAGAAACGGACTAAATTAGCGCTAAACTTATCATTTAGTCTAAAAATAACATCACTGTGGTAGTCTTCCACTAAACGTCTTTGCTCACAGTTGATTCTACTTTATCTGAGGTTATCAAACTTGTCTAGACAAGAAAATAGCTTTGCAAAAACACTCATATATATGGAAAGTTTAACGCTATTAATTGTGATTTCACGATAATATTATTTCATTCAAAGTACTTGAGAAACTTAAGAAAACTTGACAAAAGTAGAACGGAGAAGATTGAGGAAGACATTGTTTGTATTCAAAACAAATCGTGAAGTGTTGAGAAAGGCATGCGCGGAATTTAGAAAGTCTGTTTACATCAACTGCAGACACGAATTCGCCAACTCTTCCCACATATCAGTTCCACGCCATCCTTCTATTGCGCACACCAGTCTTTTACATATATATATGATATTGCAACAAACACCAAGAGTCGAGTTTATTCATCAAACCCCATTAAACAAATATTTAAACATTGTAAGGTGTTGGTAGCTCCCATGAAGTGTAACTACATTAATACATAACTACATCAATATTCCAGCTCTCCAACCTTCTCTGGATTGAAAAAAATTAAATATTAACCTGTTAAAATAAATATATACGTATAATATTTATAATTACGTGTAAAATAAACTTTTTTTAGCTATCTATGATTGATTATACGCTTGCCCATATATATTATTTACTTCCTCACCTCCAGTCCATTTACTTTACCAGTAATCTCAAGGCCTCTTTGAGAGACGCTTAACCTCTTGATGATGACGATTGTCGAAATATAAAAGTGCGTTATGTATGTGTCTATCTTAGTGTACCTTTCGTTATAATTCTATATGTATGTGTACATGTAGAGAGAGAGAGAGAGAAAATTAACTAAACCAATAAAACAGAAAAGTTTTCTTATTTACTTAAGTCCTCTTATATAAGAAAAGGTTTTAAATCTTTAAACAAGTAAACCTATAAATTATTTCTTTATGTTTTGACATTAGAAGAGTACAAGAAGAAATGCTGATAAAACTTGGCATATTAATATTTTGCAATATAATACACGTACTTACTACATACTAAAAAATCCTCTCTACTATTATAATTCTTCTTAAGAAATAATATAATTATTTTGTTTATGAAAGTGAAATTACACCATTTTATAAATGATCTGTTTCAATTCATCAATACAGGATGCCCTGACCTAAAACAGGCTTACATTTCTGTTTTGTCTCCACAATGATAAGCAAAATTAGTGACAACTGCAGTCATAGTCACTTTACTGAAAAGCCAGTGCAGCCCAATGACTTGACTGCTGGCCTCTGGACTGGTGCATCTGGGCTTCGATATCAAAGATTCATTTATTCCATGAAGGAAGTGACCCTTGCGAACAAAACAAGTCATATTATTACAATCTGATGACAAAACGAAGAGAAAAGCGCACAGTAATAAAATAATTATGTTAAAATTAGCATACAGGAAAATGATAAACGCAAAACTCTATATAACCCTAGGGATTCAGCGAACCATAACCACGCAAATGAGATTTATCATCAAGTATTAAAGTATTTCTGAAAGTCTTAACCATATCGCATCGTATCGACAAACTAAATTACAAATGATGGATGTTTTACAACCTTTCTTTGAGGTGTACATTAAACATATAATTTTAAGGAAGATAAACCTAATAAATAAAAATGAAAATACGAAACAAACTTGTTCATTCCACTTGGGAAGTCCTATATTTATCCATACCAACTATAAAGTTCCTCTATGTTGGATAATTAACGGGTACCTCATAATGTACAAGCATGCAAAGGCTGAGAGATATTTTTGTTCAAATACTAGCAGTCAGTTCTGGCAAACACACTAATCATCAGACTGTCTGACTATTATGTAAAATAAACTTGATAAAATGAATGAACAAATTTTCAAGATAGTACATGATAAAAATAGATTTAATCACAATGTAGGATCTGGGGTAATATTAGTTGAGAAACGAAGCAGAACTTAAGAGAAATCAGAATTATTTAGCCAGATTAACTGGATGGAGCATTTTCATCAATCGGGCGATACATGTGCCTTTAACTCAAAATCTAGCTGGATGGCTGTAAATAAATAGTGTGCGATTGTTAAATGGGGAAGCTAAGAAAGAATAACGAAGCTAGATAACAACCTATAAATGTTAAAACGTTTTGAAGGAATATTGTAGAAAGAATGGGAGAGGACTGACACAGTTTGGGGGCACGTTCCCAAAAGGAAGCGACCAGAGGAAACCCACTTATTTCGAGTCGAATTTCTTTTCCATAACTCCCTTCTAGACAATGGAACGCTAAAGTGAATAAATGGCAATCCTCCTAAATTGCTTTTCCTACAGGTCCTACCCTGTTCCCACCCTTTCCATCCCTTAGAATTAAAATTAAGTCTCACTGATAAATTACTTTTCCACCCCCCCCCCCTCCCTTTACTCTATCTACTCCTAAGTGATTAAGAACAGAAAAACCGGAAAAACAAACTAAAAATATCACCACTTTCTTCAATTTGCAACACCTTACTTATTGTTATTTACAAGCACCAGTAACATATTTATTACACTTCCTTCGCTCGTCAGTTATGTGCCACAAACAGCAGTCTTAACAATATTCAGCAATTGAAACTCAAACACATTTTGATGATGCCATACATATCACGATTAGAAACTACAAAACTTTTCACATATACTCAATATACAGCAGAAGTTACATTAGTTTTCTATAAGTGATATTAAAAAGGTAGACAAAAAATATTACTAGTGTTCGAATTTATGGAATATACAATGAAATGATGGAACCTGACATCATTTCATTGTATTGCAATAAGATATTGAAGCTTTATTTTTCCTAAATGAAAATATTGAGTTTTCTCGAGGACTAGGAATTGAACGGGAACAAGGTACTGGTTACAAGTTATGAAGGCCAGTCAACAGCGCCTAGTGTTTAAACGTTTGAACGTTTAACGTTCAAATCTATCAAACAACTTTGGATATTTCATGCGGCAGATGTTGAGTCGTATTTCGGTTGGAAGTTAAAGCCACCCGGGCCTATGCCTATCAATGTTAATATTACAGATATTAGATAAATAACTGTATTCATATAATCCTAAGAGGAATCTTATGTTAATGTGCAGGAAATAAACAAATTTTCATTTATGATAAGTGTTAGTAGTAATCTGGAAAGATCAATGAACAAAAAAAAAGGCCATAATGAACCGTTGCTAAAAAAGCAAATACGAGACAAACGTGTTGCTTCTACATCGGAAGTCCTTTATTTACCTGCACCAGCTTTATATCATACTCTATGTCGGATCATTAACGGGTACCTGACAACGTACAGGCTCGCAAAGACTAAGAGATATTTTGGTTCAATAGTTAAGAGTCAGTTCTGGCAAACACAATAATCATCAGACCATCTGACTATTATGTAAAATAAACTAGACAACATGAAATATGGACGAGTCAATATGACCATGGAGGTAATATGAAAAAGTATTAACTGAATAATAGATTTGAGAAGAAGTAAATGAAAATGTTATTATTGGGACAAGGAATAGCGAAGGGCTGGAGCAGTGTAGATGTAGCTTTGGAAGGAAAGCCAGCTGGTTATCGATTGTCTGAGGACGTCTACCTCGCTGCTTGTTGTTACCAATTAATCCACTTCCCTATCAAAGGGCTACAAGTGGCCTCTCCCGCCGTCGACTGCAGCCTTCCAGTCCCTTCTATCAAAACTCTTTCAGTTCGCTACTCTTCACAACTGTATTCAGCTGGCCGTACATGTCATCAAATAGTGGTCAATTGTGTTGCATAGATTCTAAAGAAGAGACGTAAAGCCAGAAGTTTTCATTTATGTAGTTTCTAAAATAAGTCTAGTAGAGTAATTGTACCAATAATTCAAGTTTCTCCTTCTCCTAACAACAGAGTATAATTGCATTGACTGGTTGACAAAAAGATGATATAATAATGTTTACTGCTAGTGGCGGTAAAGGGGTAAAAATCCTTCCATAAGTGTGAAAGATCCCCATGATTCTCTATACGTCACTGCGTGCCGCTGAACAACTTGAGGGAGTCCTCGTATAGATGACCCTCTCAAGACGATACTGTAGAGTCCCTACCGTCTAGAGATCATTATTTGAAAGCAGGTTTAATAATAATACCATGAACGTTCGATTGTTTGGTCCACACACACATGCATGTGGTCCTTCATATGGTATACACCACTTGACTATGTGTGATAGCTAGTGTCTTTATAGCAGCAGCTTGAAAATCAATGAGTGATGAACTAGATGACCACTGGCTCTCTAAGTAGACAATAGAGAAGTCTTCAAGAGCTATCTGACAGTAGTAGTATACTACCAGTAGTATTATTATATACCAGTTGTGCTGTCTATTACTCGTATACAAGTTCTACATCCTTGGATTAGCTGTGACGAACACTTACGGACGACCAAGGACTGTATATTAGCAGACAAACCTATCACTACAGACTGCTATGGATCGGTCAGACCCCTATTTGTACTGGAAACGAGTTAGAACTGCATTCCTGATTGGTACGGTACATTAGCAAACTAATAGTTTGCTAATAGGACATGTTCAGAGACTTAATGACAATATACCAAATCAAAGCCTGGTTATACAACTATACCAGGCCATAACTTAAATCTAGTAACATTATTATAAATAATTAATTAATCTGATAAATATAAAATATAAAATGAAAGGCTTAAGGTTTATAAGCCACTTATAATATTTAAAATGTTAAATGGTTTATTTTATCAAAATATTATTAATTTACATCAAATACATAGTTCTAAGGTAGTGCACTCAGTTATTATGAAGTACTTATTCATTGTAGGGTAAAGAACTAAAAAATAGTTTTTGCGTATACAAGTTTAACAGTCTGAAGGACGCATTTCGAACAAATTGTACCTGAAGAAGAACACCACGTGTTAGAAAGGTGTTGTTTTAGACTATTAAACTTGTATAAGTGAATATTATTTTATTAGCCTATTACCCTACAAATCCATTATCAATAATCTTAATTTATAATCTTGAATCAATATATTCAATTGGTATAAGAGAACAGGTGAAAACAAACTCTGTGACTTAGAGGTTGACATCTCTACATAAAAACTATTACAGTTGACACCTTGTTAAATAGGTCAGGGGTGAAGTGTGAGAGGGCAGCGAGATATAATGTGTGAGAGTGATCAGGAGAAGAAAGAGAGAGCGCGACAAGAGTACAGAGAGGGGGGAGTGTGTGACAGAGATGAAGAGGGAGTGGGAGCAAGAGAGGAGATGGGAATCAAAGATGGAGGCAAGGTTTACATCCAAAGGTTAAAGAGGTACGCTTACATCAAACGATCAACTACAAAATTAAAAATGTCATTCTTTATAATTATCTTACACTTTTTTTATAACCATCTCAAGAACTTGTTGATCATCAAACAGTAACGAGTTAAAGACTTCCTAATTAACTCCAAATAAATCAATTTCACATGACTTCGCACAAATGTTACAAATAATAATCGATAAAAGTAAATCTTCAATTAGTCTCTAATTGAAAAGTAGTATAAATACGTGGAGGAAATAAAATATGTCATTACAATCGCATAGTAAAATTATATTAAAAAACTCTACCAAGAAATTTAATTATCTATTGTTAATTCCATTGTCATCAATTTTAAGTATTGCAAAGAAATTATTTTAGATTAGTTTTTTAAATTCTTGTTTTTAATGTAAATATTTAAATGAACTAACACTATGCTTGATATTCATGGATCAAAAAGAACTGAAATAACTTCCACTTAACTTTCAATACAGGTTTTAAATATTCTTGTGAAGTATATATAAAGAAAGTTATGAAAAATAATATCATAGGACATGACCTATCAACTATAAATTATAAGGTATACCTTAGCATGGTGAGACGTAATTTTGACCTGTTCTGAGTGGAGATGCGCGAACACAACTGACGTGTTGAGACATGCATGCGACTATAGGGTCCAAAGTTCACTTACATTCCATTCTAATTAGAAACCCCCCACTATACCTTGTATCTTAATTTATTATGAAAGCAAATAAATGACTCATAGTACTTGAAGCAGAAATTATATAAAAATCTTCTTTGTTTTATTGATAAGCAAATGATATTTCTGGGTCTTATTTCATGCACTGATGTTTTTATATAATTATTGTTATTATGTTGCACTCTTTTCATTTAGCCTATTATATATATATATATATGCCATGATAAACGAAAAAACGGTCTAGCAGGACAGATATCACTTAAAGTAAACTGTGACACATAGACTGAAACATAAGAAAGACTCACTTTTCTATATTTCGACTGTAACGGCCGTCGTCCTCAGGAGAAGAAGTGAATTGACGGAGGACGACAGTCAACAGTGTTTGACGACCGCCATTACGGTCGTAATATAGAAAAGTGAGTCTTTGTTTCAGTCTATGTGTCACAGTTTACTTTAAGTGTATATATATATCACTATATATATATATATATATATATCACTAAACAAAAGTTGTTTAGTATTTTCAAGGCTAAAAAACAATTTATTAACGACATAAGGAGAGCAAGACAAATACATCCACGGAATACCAACTAACAGAAAACAATAAAAAAACAAAAATCAGTAACAAGAAACCACAAAAGGATCGTAAAATACCTACTGTTATTGTTCATTATTTAAAAAAAAAATATTTGTTGTTTAAACGTATATACTTATTATTAATTATTAAGACCATAAAACTCAATTTTCAAGATAAGAACAATATTACAAAAATAATTCTGGGGGGATACCTCTATACAGAGCATTGAAGCAAAACTAACAGACAGTAACAGACACAGTACGCCGGAAAATTACAAAACAATAAAAAAAGTCAAAAAATAAAAGAAATTAAGGGAAAACAAAAACCTACAAAAATTATTACCTCGTTTTTGAAGAAAGACTATTTAACTGTCAATGTCTCTATCTAGCAGCATCATAAGAGATACTTTAAATTTTTTTATAACCAAAATCCTCATGTACCCTTTCTGTGAACTTGAAAAATCAGTGGTCAAGAAGCTATATCAATTTTATTATATATATTTCATCTATATGTATTTTTCATATACCTATTTTTACAATGGTTTTTAATAGCAACTAAATTCAATAAAACTAATCGGAATACAATAGTAAAATGATGACATCTTATATTCTGCATTGATAGTAAAAGTGATATTGAAGGACTTTTCTGATTTTACTGCAGTAGCGAGCCTCTCTGGAGTGCCGTAAAGTCCACCAGGGACTCGGGGAGCAGACATGAACATCCCAAGAACTACTTGCCTTCCAGAAAATACAGGATTTCTAGGGATTTGGCAATGTAAAACCAATGACACTGTATGAGAGATAAGTTTTTAGTCTTAATCAATAAAACTAAATGAGGTCCAATCCGGCTTCAGATTAAACACGTTGTGCTGTTATCAACGCCAACAATATATTTCTAATGAACTATTCTGTTTTAATCATTATAACTCCTATTAAACATTTCATAATTAAAAATAAGAAAGCTGTAATGCTCAAAACAAAAGTAAAGTTTTCTGTGAAAATAGAACGCTATTTTCACTTTACGACTTATAAATTATGACTTAACGTGAAATAGCCTATAAAGAAACAGTGTTTTCATTTATTTTAGCGCGAAGTTGGAGATAAACTGTCTCTATCTGCATCCTTCTCGCTTTCATCTATTCCTCCCTCTCTATCTAATCTCGCTTCCTCTCACTCATCCCCCACCAGAGTGCGTGCTCCTTCAACTATTCTACCATGGAGTCTGCATAACAGCTACATAGACACGCACATTCGCAATCATATAATATCACTCAGATTATGGCGTACTGAGCGGAAGCCTTACATTTTTTTACAAATACAACTAGTCAGATACAGCCATACTTTTGATGTATAACAAAAGACGTGAACGTACAGTAATGTTTATGAATTTTGCTTCAAAGTTTTGTTTGAAAAGATTTCAACATTGCAGTAGGTTCAGATAAACAACAGATAGCTTTAGATAAGGCAGGTTATACTCGAAAAGTTTTGTTTTATTTCTGGTTAGAGTTCACACCTTTCGCCGGGGAGACAGCAATAATGGAAGCCACTAGCCTAGTATTCTGTAGAGAAGGTGCAACATATGACGAAAACTACTTTAATCTTGAGCATAGAAGTCCAAAACTGTGTTTAAATGTTTTCAAACAGAAGAGTGTCTTTGGATTCCGAGATTTGCAAGCCCTACTAAATTTGCATGAGTGACAACTCTTGGCAAGCCGGTAGTTCTTACTGTCATCTTTCACTTTATTACACATTGCTTGTAATAGGACTCTCTTAGAAGAGACTATTGCCCTCATAACAAAAGAGTCAAGTTTGAAGAGACCGTTACTAATGTTTATAATATTTTATCAATTAAATTTAAGTAGAGACGATTCAATAATATTTGTAAGAGGATTGACAGCTAGCGGATAGTTTTTTACACTTTCTTACTGTACTCCTTTGTTTCCCCAAACACCCCTTTCTGGACATTAGTCCTTTCCTGCGCTTTCACCCTTTTAAAATACCACTCTTCTCAACCACTCACCAGATGTTTTCTGTATCTAGTGTTTCAGTTGGGTTTTTGACTCTGATGAAGACCGCTTGTTGGGGTTGAAAGATCTTAGTCTTGTTTTCTCATTTCATATTGCTGTTTGATCATTGATTGCTATTTCACGTGTTCTTGTGAAATCTTTATATATATATTCAAATTGCTTACAATAATAGAACAAAGGGCATTGTTTGTGCGACTTTAAATCTCTATAAAGAAACTACCAATAAATTGCTTCAAAGCAGTCAAGTGCCCACCAAGTATATTAGGAATCAATCAGTAGAAACAATACAAATGACTGCATTCTCTTTGTATATGAGTCGCATAATTTAACAGAAGGGCCTCTCTTAATATTGCTATTTATACAGAAATATATAATACTTCCCTGAGAAGATAGCGTGTTCCATTATAGTACTTGAAAAAGCATTGTGCTTTGCAGACAAAACGTGAAAAGCCACAAAACTTGACTCCATGGGGAAGTTTAGAAAACAAAACAAGTCTTTACAATTCCAACTTTTATATCTGAGATTTCAAAAAGTTTTTTTTCTCTCTTTTACTTCATGATTAAAAAAAAAACTCTATAATAACTTTTAAAACTTACTATGAAAATAATTTAACATTTTAAAGGTACTTTTGACGCCATTGCAGATTATTTTCCAACATTTATTTTAATATCTCTGTATAATTCGAATAAAACGGCTTCTCTGAACTATGCATATCCAGCAGTTATAACATTCAGAGTTTTGCCAACATATTGCACGGACAACAATTTAAAACAAAAATAAACCATATATAACTCCTAAAAACAACAACAAATTTTTTAAATCAGTCAACATAAATATACAGGTATAAACAAAAACCATAAAATACCAAAAAACATTAAACATGTAAATATCTGAAAAGGATAATCGTAAATCACTTAACCTTCGCAAATGTTCAGTAGGTTAAATGAATAAATTATTAATGCAAGAACCTTTTACCAACGAATTAATATTTTACCTGTGTAGTTTAATTTATTCAAAACTCTATTGATTTAAAACTTGTATGTAAAGGTATTGGAACTTAACGACAGATAAATAACAAAATAAAGTGAGTTGTTTAAAAGCTTCATAAGTCATCTGCAATAAGAATTATTTTAAATTTGTATAAATATATATTATTTTTAAAATAATATAATAGGAATCACTAATTAAATAGTTAATGACCTTGTAACGACAGTAAATAATTTAAAACAGAGACTTTTTCTTCAATCAACTGATTTTAAAACTCACTGACATTCCTCTAAATTAAAATTAAAATATTTATATTTAAAGTCTACTTTCTAAAATAGAAGATTTAAGAAAATGGTTGATCGAGAATAAATTCTTGTCAGGCACAATCCTTATAGCTTTGTTCTTTATAGTATACCGAAAGAATCTAAAGCAGTTACTTTTAAGGTTTCTTCTGGCAAAGAAAGTTTTTTCAATTATTAAATGTTACATACAATTTTAAGTCTTGGGTAAAATGTAATAGTTCATTACATTCTGTACAAATCTGGGCAGGCAGTCTATGAATGCCAAGTCTTTACACAATGTCACTGTCTTGCCTCCTATATCCTCCACTCAAGTACTTGCTACATGGATATGAATGTCAGACCTGCTAGCAGAACATTTGCCACAAGAGTTGCCAGGGGAAGACTCCGGAGTCCATTCATAAAAGGGCAATACCTAAATACAATAAAGCTGATGGTATTTTGAAAGAAATGAAGGCAATGAAACATGTTTTGGAGACTGTTAGCATCTGTCTTGATTAATCATTAAGGAAGAAATAGTCTTGAAGTTTCAACTTGTTGTATATATGTCTAACATGAAGGTGGGACAATGTCTAGGAAGGAGGCCAATGCTGTAAGATTTGGTCCATACAGACAGACGAAATAGAGATAGTCAAACCAATTGTTGAAAAACTGAAAGGAGTCAATCGTTAGTCAATATGAAATATTTGAGTTGTAATGCATGGAAAGTCCTCTCAGAGAAGTTGAGAGGGTTTTGGCTCGAATCATATGCATCTCCCTGGTATAACACTGCGTTAGGTTCTACTAATTGGATGACCTTACGCTGTGCACGGCTAGCGATGACCTACAGTTGGCTAGCGCTGTCATTGTGACATCTTCAGCAGTTATACCACGAGGAAGGTCATGAGAGCTGGAGTAGGTTACGTTGTCAGCGTGACACCATCAGTAATAATAGTATAGGAAAGGTCAAGACTGTTAAGCAGTATGAACGAATGAAGAGGGTAACCTGCATGAGAAGAATTACAAGAGAGGGGGGAAAGGTATAGCGCCTAGTCTTCAAGGACAGCTGCATTCACATCTAGCAAACAGTAACCTCGTGCTGCACTCTTCATCTAGCACATTAGCACAAACCTGCTAACAAATTCACCACACTGTGCTTGAAAACAGTCTCTCTTTCTTAAACGGTGTCATTATTTCCCTCAGAACCTGCGAATGGCTTCATTATGAATTTATCATTTTTAGAAATAAGAAAGCTTTGCACAAAGGCAAGTAACACTCAAGATGCCGGTAGGCGCACCCAAACGACTGAATTGACAGCGGAGGCAGCGCCAGTCTTGTGTTGTCCACGACGGTAAGCTTCCTCTAACAAGAACGAAAAGTAAGTGAGGTCAGCTAGTGCACAATTACTCTAAGAGCCTCCTTTCCATTTTCTATACAGACATTATATCAATTTCTATAGAAACAAAAACTACGAGTAAGTTATACAATTTCTTAGCTTTTATATAATATGTAACACTAAATATCCTTCTATTCGTAAGTCTTCGTGAGTGTATTAAATTATGCATTCATCATATCTGAAGAAGGGATAGATCAGAAACTTGATATATTTGAAAAGTTAGCCAAATAAAGGAAGTCTCTATTATGTCAATACTGTGAGCTTAATAAAGAAATTAATTAACGAAATATTGGCTTTAAATTTAATTCATAAATAACAAGGGTGTTTGATTTCATTTTTGCTTAAAACGCAGTGCATATTCTTATGGTGTTTGGAAAGGTTTAATCATCATTGATTTTCATGCCAAGGCGTATTTAACCTTTTGTTCTAATTAAGTCAATATTAGCTTATGTCTCCGGTTTATTACAAAATAATGAAGGGAGGCGGATTATATTGCATGTTTTCATTATTTGATTACGATAACGAAGTAGTATTTCGATTTGCGGGTGAAGATGTATGCCGATGTAATGAATAATTACTGGATGATATATTCGACTGGTGGAGGCGGTGGCGACTGGGGGATTGGTAAGAAAGGCATGCATGAAGAAGTCGAGGACAATGGAATAGAGTAACGACCTTGAGGTGGCATAGCTGGGCGTGCGGTCATGTGCCGAATAGACAAGCACGCAGCGGTGCAGTGGCCTGGCTCTAGCCCGGCCCTTCGCAGTCACACTTCTCAAACAGTCTGCTGCCTTCTACAGCGCTACGGCAAAATATCCCCTGTGTTACGTCTACACTCACTCACAGCATTCACTGTGCAACAACCCCACTGCAGCTAACGTCACTTGTTACACCACAACATTACCAAACACCTCTTCCATAAAACTGTGCTTCGGACCACAATATAACACATCATCAAACAAACTTCCATTGTCATGCATTTTAACGACAAAACTGTTCTCGGCTCAACAATAACACACGTCGTCAAACCTTATATAAAAGGATGCATTATCAATATATTTCGACAATATGGGTTTTTCATCGAGTAACAATACTAGCACACTTCGTCAAACAACCCTACCTTAAAGGTATATACCATCAATACATGTCGACAGCGAAAGTATTGTAACATTCTTTTACAGTGGAAACTTCATAGTTCGATAACTATAACCTATCAAGCGCAGTAATAATAATATAATGCCCAAGCAGGTCATATTTGAATGGCATAACATTTACAGTCGTCTTAGGAAAATAAAGATATAAGTATTGACATAAGAAAAGACATTGTAAACACAAAGTTACTCTTCAGATTGCCGCAGCTGTTGAGGAAGATGGGGACTCCTTTTATTTTATGTCCTGAGATCAATAGCACTAAGTGACCGACTAGAGTAAGTAAGTGGAACTAGAGACTTAAAAGTTTCGAGAAGTGCAACTTGAAGTACAAGTTAAACCGAAACATCGACGTCACATTAGTCAATACCATAAAATGAAATCAGTGGACTATGGTACTGGCTTACCGTACCTTCTACACGCTTTTGAATCTCGATATCAAAATTACAGGGTAAACACATCTGCAGCATTTTCTGACCAATGATACAGAGACTGTGCCTTTAATATATTACAGCGAATACTGTTATCAAAATCAGCAACTGTACACTCAATCAATTCGTTATCAATAAATAAGGGATGTCTGTAACTAGAAGTCATTCATGACGAACTTGAAGAACCCACTGATGACAGATGATTATGGCATATAGTCCTTCATGATTGATGAATATCGACTTCATTACAGCCTGTAGCCCTTCATGATGGGTATTATGACTAAATTACAGTCTTAACACTTGAATAACTGATGATTCATTATTAAATTATAGCTTCAAGGATTAATGATTGAAGACTAAATTACAACTTACAGTTATCGTGAATTATGAATAAAATGACTCAACTTAACCTTGTAGCCCTTTAGGACTGCTAAAAGATGAGCAAACTTCAACCCTCTGTCCGTCAGCATTAACTAATAACGAATCAATTACAACGCTAGCTTCTTCATTATTGAGTGAGGATTATATATTTAAACTCTTCATGTAAACTAAAGATTAAAAGTTAACTATGTTTAAAACACTATTTTTGCTTAAACATAGTAGATTATTCTCTTACTCATAGATGGTATTTAACAATTACTGAAAACATTAATTTCTTGTACAGTCATTAGAATTATATCCATTAGTCTCGTTTTAATTCAAAGTAGTTTAAAGGCAGAGATAGTAGCGCCAAACTCTTATTACATCGAAATAAAAAGGAACATTCATTTTGTTCATTACTGTTTTTAGGTGGAATGACTTCGTTAAATTAAACCAACGGTTAATGGACTGTTTGTGAACTATTAAACAGCCCATGTGGCGGGACATAATGGAAAATAAACCAATTATCAAGGCATAAGATTATTCGCTTGTCATGAGTGCATTACACTGAACTGAGGAACTGATTATCAATTAGGTTCTAACGAAATATTTGTTAAATTGCTAAAAACAAAGTAAAAAATTGAGATAAATAGATTAATTTCACATTTTTGAAGACACTCAACTAGTGGGTCAAATATTTTGATTAAAAATCATTTCTAACAAACTTTAGTAAAAACAAATTTGAAAATGTGAGAAGTTGAATCGACTGGGTTATATGAACAATAGAGATGCAATATTCCCTCGTGAAGTACACACAAAGAGTTTTGCCTAATATTATAAGCAATAAAAAGAAAGAGGAATATTAATAAATACACTTTTATGGCTGGTGAATATTTTTATTATGGAAGATTTGGTAAAGTAGAAAAAGCGATAAAGAGAAGAGGAGAATTGAAAAGTACGGTGACAGGGAAGCAGGCAATAGAGCGGGCTCGTATCGACTGTTGCATATGTTTAGAGATTGCGTGGACTCTCTACCCTTTCACTTATACATAAAAAGTATATAAATCAGCCTTTTTCCTAGATAACCTTTTCACTTAACTAAGACAAACCTCTATTATCTACAACTGACCTCATTAGGGTGGAGACACGAAAGGAACAAATTACAAGCTCGAGTTCAACGACCATACGCCACCTCAATCTAGATTTGTATTATTAATATAACTATTTAGCCTTTACAGTACGACTGCTAAAATATCGAAAAATAGTTAGAGCATCGACAAATACTCTCTAAGATAGCTTTCTCTTACCTATGACACTCGTAGGTGATTTAAAATCAAAATATGAACCTTTGAGAGGCGGTGAAAAGAGTAAATATGTATCAGACAGAGACAGCCCCTATAGAGTAAGCTTTCAAGAAAAATGACATGAACCGTGAAAACGAGTCCGCCATTCTAACCATAATACAATGTGTATGGACCGTTTTTAAAATAACTTTTTTCTTTATTGATCTATTTGTATAATAATTATATGTTCTGTCTCGAAGAGCCACACTCTTCCACAATTTTAATTTAATCCACAAGTTTAATTCTGCTTGTTCAACATCTGTTAAGCTACTTTGGATTAGAGTGAATTTTCACTGAATTAGATTTAAAGTACCAACAGTTATGAAGAAAAAAAAAACTAAACTTAGCAAAATCCTCATTTGGTTTTTGTAAGGATCATACACATACAACTATTAGATAAAGAGCAGTGAGATCTGCTTTGCACATTTACGCGGGATATCATTCATGACGATAATCCTTGACACTCAAATTAACTGCTTAATTCTATTGAGTTATCAAATCCTATTTAGAAAATCACATCTTTAAAAAAAAAACAATAATTCACATATTGATTTTTTTTTCAATCAATACCTATCAAACAATACAACAGATTGTAGAAAACGGTTAAAGGAAATTAAAAACTAAGAACCCAAAAAAAATTCTAAATAAGTTTTTTCCATGAATAGTTTTTTTTTAAAGTAATAAACTAATAATTTCATTAGACTAAGTTAAAATTAAGTTTATTTCCATTTAATAATAACTAAAGTAATAGAATATATACAGATAGGCAAACAAGGAACAACATTTTGTTCAAGCGTTGATTTTTATCAAGGGATAAAGGACTGACAAGAATGGACTCAAGATACTGAGCAAATCGCATTTCTGTATTGACTTTAAACCGTCTTTATAGTACGTCATCAACCACTTAGTAAAATAGTTTTTTTTTTTTTAATTAAATCAGATACAGTAATATTTCAAAGTGTTTTTATTTTAAATCAGTTATTCCTTGGCCAGAATATCAGCTTGTTTGGGAGATGTTACTCTTAAGGAGGTAAACGGTAAGTTTGCTTCAAGTCATTCATAGTGAAGCTAGAAAATAGGTAAGTTTATTCCCGTTTCAATAGAGTTGATAAATTAAGCGATCAGTAAAGTAACAGTTGAGACAGTATTCGACTACTATGTACGTATCTGAACCCCAAACTGTCAATTCAGTAGCCCCTGAGAAGCTAAATCAAATTGTTATAGTGCTTTTCAAATTCTACAAATATAATGGAACAATAGATAGTGGCTCTTCCACCGCACTATTATAATAATTTATTCTTGTCACTGGTAGAAGATTAACCTTCCAATAACTAATTTAAATGCCTTAGAATGAATAGAATTAAAGCAAAAAAACTTATTTCGTAAGGACATTCAAAGATCAATGATAAAGCAGATCATTGACTGAATCTCAAAGGGTTCAAATTCCCATTCAGTCGGCTTAATGACGTAGAGTGTCTGGTGACAACCTTAAGAGAAAGGTGCAGTGGTCACTTCAGTCACTTCAGTTCAGTGGTCACTATCATGCTTCATGGCGTCTAAAGTCCAGCATGAGTGCTTCAGCTGAGCGCATCACCTGTCCTTTAAGAATATATCACACAGTCTTCATTCATTAAGTCAAAATTATTTAATGAATGATATAAATTACAACTATTTCAACCTTTTTAACCGTGTGATATCAAGTCTAAAACATTTGTTTAAGAAGATTAAATATACTTATTTCTTACCATCTTATCTCATCGTGCTAGAAAATCACCATATGAGCAAAAAACCTTCATCTGAGGCTATTCTTATGAAAACTGTTTTTGTTTCAAAATCAATGAAATATTATTAATGAAAAACTTTAATATATACATATCATTTTCTACAAAAACAGATTTATTTACAATAGAAAACCATACTTGCAGTTATAAATTATCAATTGAACAACTCTTGAAGTGACATTTAGACAACCCAACCCAAACGGATAAAGAACTTACACTACTTCAATATTACAACGACATGTAGATGAGTCAGTCAACAAAATCTGTTAATATGTTCGAACATCAAATCGACTCGACTCAGGTCATTTCATCAATCATGCTAACTTTAATACACTAAATGTGGGAGACGTGGACCTCCGAGTGTATGATTCGATGGCAATGATTCATGTAGTTCAAATAAATGAGGATATTCGTCATTTATGCGTATATAAAACGGAATATCAATATTCGATAACAGTGTGATCTGCACATGCAAGTATGTGTTTTTTTAAGCTCAATACAAGCATTTTTGTGAAAACTATTGGATTTTTTAGTAATACTTAAAGGAAGTTCATTTTTTGGTAAACTGTTGGCAACACTTACAGACTTATGTGCTATTCAAAGGGCATTAGATAAGCTGTTGACCTCACTCATAGGCCTATGTATTATCAAGCTTATGTATGTATTCATACATAAGCCCTTAAACATAGATGAACCATACAACGAAAAGTCCCAACTGCATGTGACGTCATCACCACATACCCGTCAAAGTAGTGGCCCCGCCCAGTCGGTGACAGTGAGGACAGCTACCACAAATAAAGTCGTCCACTTTTAGATGTTCATAAAATAAATCCTCTTCAGTAAACCAATTACACTGAAATCATGTGTGTTAGATAAAACATTTTTGATTCTGTTTAATTTAATCAAAAGTTGAAGTGTCATGTTGGGTTGTGTTTAAATGCAATATTGTTTAGTTTTGAAGACGCTATTACAAGTTTTGCCGCTTGGCGCTAAACAGGAGCATAAGGCAGGTTATATATAAAAGCTGCGAGCAGGGAATATTCTACAAGAAGGCATTAGCAAGGTCAGTAGAGGGAAGGGGGAGTTAACAACTAATATTGGGCAGGGCAGTAATGGAAGACATGTGTCACGGGGAGTCTTCTGCCGGGCGCATCGATCTTGTCGAGCCAACTCATTTTCCAATAACCACTTGAGCCAACTTTGCATCACTCTCCTTACAACTTGACACCACTTTGCAACTTGGATGAAAATCTATTTCAGAAAGCCTTGTCGGAACCTTCATTACAGAGTCGACCAAGCTTCCAATATTCTCTTGCCATTTGCCTGCCAATAAAGTACTCCTAACCTTGGAAAACAATCAATGTTCAACTGTAATATGGAACAATATTGCTCTGTATTTAAAACAAACCTATACAAGAATGCATGCATGCATGTGTGTTCGCAATACAAATCATAGTCACTCAAGCCGATCTGCCTGACACTAAAATACCTCTATCCTAGGAAAACAATCCATGTTCAACTGTAATATGGAACAATATTGCTCTGTATTTAAAACAAACCTATACAAGAATGCATGCATGTATGTGTGTTCGCAATACAAATCATAGTCACTCAAGCCGATCTGCCTGACACTAAAATACCTCTATCCTAGGAAAACAATCAATGTTCAACTGTAATATGGAACAATATTGCTCTGTATTTAAAACAAACCTATACAAGAATGCATGCATGCATGTGTGTTCGCAATACAAATCATAGTCACTCAAGCCGATCTGCCTGACACTAAAATACCTCTATCCTAGGAAAACAATACATGTTCAATTGCCGTATGTAAAATATTGTAGTATACTAAAAACAATTTATATATAAGTATATGAAAAATTAATAATCAACAATAACTCTTGATATAAAATATGAATTAAACAACCAGTTTAGATATATATTAAATATATATTTAAACAATCACAATAAAGAAATATATATTAGATACAATGGTCTAAGACTTGTCGTTACAACATCATCAGAAAGCTCATATTATATTCATTCAGTTTATATTATTCATAAAGAAATATATATTAGATACAATGGTCTAAGACTTGTCGTTACGTCATCAGAAAGATAAATGAACTAAACAAAATATTTGTTTAGTTCATTTAGATCTCTGATGATGTTGTAACCAAAGGCCTTAGAGCATTGTATTTAATATATATTTGTTTATTGTGGTTGTTTAATTCATATAAGTATATATGTATGTGTGTTCTCTATATACAAACCACAAACAATCCATGCTCAACTGTAATAATATCGTTCCTAACCTTGGAAAATAATCCATGTTCAACTTTAATGTGTAATAATATTACTCCATATTTAAAAACAACTTAATACTAGTATATATGTATGTGTATTCTCTATACAAATGACAGTCACTGAAGCCTGATATTGTATAATTAACTTTCTACGAATCTAGAGCAGTCTGATTACAATTAGAAAAGCTTTTCAAATTAATTGCCTATTTTCCGATATAAAGGACAATTTCCAATTGAGTTTACATTTTGATGTTCAGCTCTCAACGAATATTGATTCTATTCAAAGGGAAATTTTCAACTAATTTCACTCAACACTTCTCCAATTTGAAGTAAGAAAATATTTCGCGATAAAGACTTAAATAAAGTAAAAAGACAACGACAAAGTCTTCAGCATAATGTTATGTCATTATTGTGGATGGACAAGTGTAAAGGATATCGAATGCTCACATGGTGTAATACAACTTTACTGTAACTATAGTTAAGTGCTAATTCGTCAACATTTATATTTCTCGTGTTCCTTCTCAAAAATATAAAGTTTTAGAAAAATAAAACAGTATTGACAAAATAAGTGTCTCATTTACTTAATGAGCGGAAAGAGTGACTCATTTACCATTTAGCACTTATTTCAGTAATAGGTGAGCAACATTACAGGGTTGATTGTCCATTGAGAGTCATACATTTTGCCTACCTCAAATGTATAAAGAGTAGAGTATCTGACACAGTTCAGGCTCAACAGTTTGTCGTCTTCAAGGGCAATGTGCTCAAATTTTCCACCTCCCGCTAGAATAAATCAAGGGTCAAAGAGAAAAGCGAACCTTGGATATAGCAGTCCTAAGACGACCATGCAAGGCACTGGGTTACCCTGACTTCTATCACCACTAGACGCAGTCTACTGTGCTATGTGGCACACTACTATGATAGCACAGCCGACGCCAGAGAACTAACTATTGCGAATACTGGCAAGATATACTCTCAGAAATAAGAAAAAAAGTATGATTTTAATAATTTTATTTATTTAAAAAAAAATATAAAATAAATGAAACAACGATTTTTTTTAATTAGCTGAAGAATGAAGGCATGAAGTTGGGGGTAAAGTCGTTAAAGCTGAGCCTTGGGCATTACCTAAACTGAGGCAGTGTTTTCAGACAGGAGTGGGCAAAGTAAAACGAATGGGCGTAATAAGAAGATTATCTGCATTCTAGATTAGCAACCGACTTTCAACTTTTGTAATAACCTCACCTCGCAAACACACATTACAACTGCAGCGCGAATAAACTCAATTATCAACTACACAAAACATAGGACTTTAATGATCCTAGAGGTAAGTTGAAGAGAATCCGAAGCGGGAAATTTAATTGGAATCTGTTTAAAACATTGCACAGTAAAGTGGAAGAGATTAGTTTCAAGTTAGCTCTGTCCCTGGCTCATGATCATTGAAATTCAGGCATCAGTGGAACAGACATGTCAGCTGTACCTGAAAATCACACTCATTGCCGAAAAGTTTATTTGCAAAAATGAATGTTTGAATATCATCAAAGACTCACTGACTGACACTGTCGCATCATTCAGGAGGACAAGGAAATAGCTACCTTAAGTTGTTTTGTCATAATGTTAAGAGTTTCTGTATGAAATCTAGTTGATTTAGTCTTCAACTTTCAACATTTTATTATGATGATTATAAATCATCAAATGAACATATTTTTCTTCCTTAGCTTCATACATCGTGATCCACTATCGCTGTCTTTCCAGGTCTCAAAATCTCGAAAAAAAAATTGTGTAACATCGCGTTTCATTCTTATTTTGATTTACGCATTCAGCTGACCGGATGCAGATATTCTTTCCGAGCAAGTTTTATATATATATAATATATATATATATACATATACATACTCAGCACAAATGATTGAAGATAATCACTTTGAGGCATTTCGTTTATCACGTCGTCAGAAAGAAAGTGAATATAATTTGTGGGCAGGTTATGAATTTTTATTTAAAGTTGAATGAAGATTGGCATCATTGATAGTATTTTTCCCTATTACATTAGAAAAAACGAAAGGCCTAAGAGCGTATCTTCAATCATTTTTGATGAGGTACCTGAATATTTTCATCATGTGTTATTGTGACAAAATATATATATGTATGTATTCTAAGACCTGATAACGTTTAACACGTTTATATTTCCACTAGTCACGTTAATAACTACAACTCAATTAATAGTAATTGTTTTCAGTGTCCTCACTTCCACGATGTCCCTCCCCTTTAGTCTTGTTCTAATTTTCGTTACGGGTGATCCACATCATCGTATTAACAGTACTTGTAAATAATAATTCTTGTCTGCTTCATGCGATATTAAAGTATAACTGTAAATTTATAGATCACCTTTTGTCTCTTAGTATAAATTATTCTATTTTTATTTTAGTTAATTTTTAAAAAAAAAATTATGATTAATTTGGAATTCAGCACTGACGGACTGCAGAACAGAAAGGTTTGGAAAACTACTAAAAAAGACTCCACACAAATGTTTAATCAAAACAATATTTTTCAGAAACTTAGTATTCTTCTTCAGGTAACACAAAAAGTATAAATAAGTCGCTTACTTACTTACTTATTAGTATTTTACTAAGAGTAATGTCAATTGCGATTTGACTAATGAAGACCGCTTGTTTGGTTGAAAGATAATTTTTTTTTTATTTATTTCTTACTGTGCTTTGGACTAAGGATGTTTACATCACGTGTTTATTGTGAAATGATGTTATGGGTTCAAAACTATCACCGTTTAAGGTATCATGGTTTTTAATACCGATGAATTTAACATGAACGAATCTAACCAACTCCGCATGAAATAAACCATGTTCTGGAAAGAACAGATGATAATGTTGTGGGACCCAAAGGTAACTTAATTCCTTGGTTTATTTGTAAAACGAGTTAAACCAACAAATCAAATAGTGAGATAGACTGATCTGTAAATTATTTAAATTTCACTATATAAGGGAACAAGATGATCTCATATGTAACATATAGAGATATCCTACGTGCACAGACTCACTCATACATCCTTCCACTCTATGCATCATAAAATAAGCACGTTTCACTGCATGGTTCTCCACCTTACAGCTCTCTTATCTAACAAAAGCAGGTCAAAAGAAATTAAAACTATAAAGATAATTAAAACAAAGAGTGACCAACTGTGTTAATTAATTAGCTAGTAAGGAGAAGTAAGAAAAGCAAAAACTGTTTGCCAAATCAGCCATGTATTTAGCATAGACAGCCTCATTATACTCGCCACACAGGCGTCGTCACAATCCCTCCACCAATATTGCAAAAACATTATGGAAAACTAGTTTTAACTTTTACGAATAAAGGAAACCTTTTTATCACTTAGTACAGTTAACAAGGAGTAATGCTTAAATAACCCTCATTTATCAGATATTTCAGTCAAATTCTTTGATAAAAGAATAAACGAGCACGTCAAAGAGTTTAAAAAGGAAATAAATTCAGTAATTGTAACCATTTTAACTCTCGGATTGTGAACCTTTCTTTAATGCTGATAGAAACGTAAACGTAGACATATAATATCCGACTAATAAATCCATAAAAGTATCTAATCTAGAAGGTCAGGAGATTACCACACGATTGCGCCACAAACTTTTGTCTCCATGAAGACATTTCCCGTAATACTTCTCTAATATTATCATCAGCTTTATTTTCTCATTGTATCCGCCTAATGGTTTATTACATTTATTTTTCCTTTCGATACAAGTTTTCCTTTCTTGTAACTTCTAATAAGACGACTATATGTCTCTGTCTGTACCGTGCACCCTCATCCACATACCCCCACCACTCCAAAACAAAACACTATTGGTACATGTTGTTAAATTGGTATAATTGATATAAAGATGGTAAATGTTTAAATTCCTACTATCCAACAACTTGCATGTCTCAAAAAATAACAACAATAATAATTATTAATGTACTCGTATCAGCCTTTTTCTATTTATAATGCTAGTATTGTTTACAGTATAACATAGTATATTATACCATATTAGTATAGTACAGTTTTTTTTGTTAGTGCAGTAATTGTTCAATTGTAGCTAACAGTCAAGTAAATTATTTTTTTATGCTAGTATTTTCTTATGCATTGAGATATAACTTCAGGAAGAACATTATACTTTAGAAATAATGTTTTATTATGAATTTTAATAGCAATCATGTTGTTTTAAAACAACAAATTGTTAAGTGGAAACTTAATTGTTTTCAAAAGGAGTAATTAAGCTATCGGTCCCAAGCCTCTACAATGTTATAGCTACTGGATAAGTATGCTATTTTGACGGCGTAAAATTTAGGACTCCAATGTAGAATGTTCATTTTGTGATGTATCAAAGGGCCAATCTTTGGTTTATGTTTAGTCTCTCTTGGGACGGCCATTGTAACCTGACCAAACCTGGAAGAGACCTTTAAACAAGAAGGTCAAAGAGTATAAACACGAAAACGGACAGTCACATTCTTCCCAAGAGGCAATCAAACTAATCTTGCATCCATGTGATCAAATGCTCAACTATTAATGCTAAAAAAAGGCGCCAAAAGGTTTTCCCCAAGGACTACACACGATAGCGGACCCGATGAGGGACGACGTGACCAGATTGTTCCACCTTGAATAAATCAAGGACCGATTTGATAGTGGGTATCGAACCCCGATCTACCGGTCCAGAGGTGAGCACGTAAACCTCTGGGCCACCATGACACTCTAGACAGCCTTACTCGTTAGTAGAGCAAGAATAACAGACGAGTGTCCTCATTTAAATCTATATAGACGTACCGTGTGCACCACTTTTTCATGTCACATATATTAAAACAATATGGCAAGGCGAGAATATTAATGTTCAGAATTAGAGCCAAGTATGCTGCCACTAGACCGTACTTACTCCATGTCAAAGTCTCTCTCTCCCGTCTCAGCATAAGAAAAGCCATTAAGCACTTTTAAAGAAATGTTATTATTTTAATAACTTATATATCACCAAGAGTAAGAAATATTCAGTTTTAAATTCAGATTAACGGAACATTGAACATTAATCAATTTTATTAATAACAACAAAAAGTTTCAAATTACTTTAGAAATGACACGGACATACTTGGAAAGAAGCCCAGGCAAGATTGAATTTACTCCCTACTGGCTATTGATCTCATAGTTGAGCAGTAGACATGGCGCCTTTAACCAGGCCCATAAATCCTTTCGGCAATAATAATGCCTCTATATGGGACAACTAACCAGCTGCTCAGCAGTATATACTCAGACTATCAAGGGTGAGCAGCATCTTGCAAGACAGTGCCATTTGTGAGTGTCGAAATTACTTTTAAACAGAACTTAAACAATGAAATAAGAACTTTGTTTTAAAAAGGAAAGGTGTCATTACGCAAATAAATCATCTTATTTGATTGTCTTCCATGCTCAATCAACTTTATCTTCAAGAGAGCACTAAAAGTAATCTTGACATTCCCTAGTGCTCATAGCTGATGTCTTTTTATCAAATAATAGGCAACAATGAGTAAAAAGAGCAAATATAATGGCACTGTGATACGAAAATAACCTTCAGGTGATGAAGATGGATTCAGTACAAAATCGGCCAACAGAGGACAGGAATGATTAAGTAGGTTGCTTTATTTTTGTAATTAAATCAATTTGTAGAAGAAGCAAGCACTCAAGGTTCTCCTTGCTCAAAACTGCCACTCTTTCTTCAATAATATTATTTTGTTTTCTTTTTGAACAAAATGATATACCGACATTTTAAGAATACCGACAGTTTAAAATCGCTAATACAAAATACTACTTTTTTTTTGAAATACAGAGAAATAAAGACATTAATTGATAATATTAAATGATTTTTATTAAAAGTGATATCTGTACGGTCACTCCACAGACATTATTTTAGAAAGACACATCGTTATGACCCCTACGTATTAAATACAAACTTATCAGATTACGTACACTTATACTTCATACAATTCTATTTCATAATTTTGGAGAGAGGAAGAAGGCTTCACACACATACACACACGCGCGCACACACACACATATATAGACATACTCTCTGTCTGTGTCTCTCACTCTCTCTCTCTCTCTCACACACACACACACTCAGACATACTGTCTGTCTTTCTCTCTCTCTGTCTCTCTCTCTCTCTCTCACACACACACACACACACACACACACACACACACACACACACACACACACACACACACACACACACACACACACACACACACACACACACACACACACACACCTACTGTAAGTGGAGCATGTGCAATAAAGATATTTAAAAAAACACACACACACACACACACACACACACACACACACACACACACACAGACATACTCTCTGACTGTCTCTCTCACTCTCTCTCTCTCTCACACACACACAGATACTCTCTGTCCCCCCCCCCCTCTCTCTCTCTCTCTCTCTCTCTCTCTCTCTCTCTCCTCTCTCTCTCACTCACTCTCTCTCTCTCCCTCACACACACATAAATACACGCTAGGTCGGCAAGTGGAAATAAGATCGTCTTCCCTGCAGCCTAAGATTAAATACTTTCCCTTTAAGGAAACTGTAATCTGCTTCTAGGAACTAGTTACACATTTATGAAGGTATAAAAACATATTTCATTTTACTACCTCTACCAAGTGTACATAACAGAAATAGAACAATCATCTACCTCCAATGCAAAAAAAAAGTAATGCACAACGTACCTGCACACCAAAGGAATATCCACTCTCAAATACTGGAAATTAAGAAACCTGAAACCATCTGAGAGCATAATGAAAAAATGTCATATATGAATCTGGTGCGGGAAAGCAGTCAACACGCTTGGCTGTAATGACTAAAACCCAGTCTGATTCTATTGGCTAGAATTTTTCATGTGTAAATTGGAAATTTCTGCGGTTGTTAAGCACGTTTGATATATTATCATGCGCTAGTGAATTCAGCCACACTGTGGCATAGAGGATTCAAAAGCCATTGTCCGGAGTCTATGTATCTATGATATTCACCCCTTTTCAGATAAATTTCAGTAAGAGGAACATTAGGGCGATGAGTGTATTATTCGAAGAGGAATGGCGTTAATAATCCAAGCAGCTGATATGGCTGATGTTAGGAGTGTACCTGTCCGTCAGGTGCAGGTCTATCAGTGTATCTATCGGAGGTCAAATGCAGTGTCGCTATCAACCAGCTTTATATTTAGCCGATTACGACTAGGCGTTTGAAATCACCTATAAGTAAAGTTACCAAAACGAAATACGCAAGAAAACCAAGTAATAATTTTCATCGTTTTAAAAACTGAGTACGTTCCTTGAAATAAGGTATTTGGAGAAGAAACATTTTTGAAAGTCAAGTAATTTCTCTAATATGCTTATTAAGACAGTACTGCGATTCGCTCATTCAAATAACTTACAGAATAATCTCTACTAATACATTTAGCATATATTGTTATAAATATTAAACAGCTGAGTTCTATTATCTTACATATTACTTTGCTCTACTCTAAAACGTGGTATAATAACTAATAGAGGATGTATCTATGAACAATCAAAACAGTCTTATTACATCGTAAAAGACTCATAAAACAGCAACTTGGAACTTACCCATCTTCTGTTTATTGCTTCAAACAACTAGTGTTAAGTACTCACCTGAAAAAAAAGAAGAGTTTTAATATTCAAAATAAAAATATAATATAACATTCTAAATAATATAATATTTTGAATATAATATTAAAAAAAAACAACTTATCAGATATGAGTGCACGAGGTACTAATATATTTAGACGATAAAAAGCCAGAAGCTCAAAAAACTATGTATCTTTCAAAAAAATATTCCAGTATTCCAGTTCCATTTTTTAGTTAAAATTTCACTACTTGGTAACATTTTGATACATAATAACAATACTTGTGTTCTCCTATGATCCCATACAGTTAATACATTAAACTAATAACCATTGGGCTGCATTTTTAAGTAAGCAGTTTTAGAATCCTATGCTCGTCTGTCTCTCTCTCTCTCTCTCACTCACTCTCTCTTTCTTTCTCTCTCACTCGTTCTCACATTAATCTCATCGTTCATTGAATCTATGAGAAAATACATATTTACATGCATTTTGTTATTATTACTAGAATGTCAAGAAGAAAGAATACTGCTGCAGATCATTCTTGTCACGTTGTTACAGAATAAGCAATTACGTAGATTTTACTATTACTATGGGATCTTACGATTTCGTTTCCACTGTAGCACCTTATTGTACTTACCTCGTATTCTGCAAACTACAGCTTCTGGATTTCCAACACTTCATCTCTGATCATTTCCTGTTGGCAACTGTCGTTCAATATTCGATCAAACTAAAGTTAGTGAGCTAGTTTTCTGTGTAATTTTTAGAACCACCATTTTCGTTTTTGGAATATATATACATATATTACATAGACTTGTCTCCCCTCTCTCCATAAGTTGGCTACACTGTTTCAATGACTACACTTCCCTCGTTTCCACTCTTCAGACTGACTGACTTCTTTACCTCTCTATCCAATGACGACGCTGTTGAAATATAGCAGTGAAAAGTTTCTGTAAAATCTTTATGTGTGTTCTTTCAGTGAATCTAATTGCGAGTACTTAACACAAAGGAAAGTACGAAAAAAGTAACTAAATTTAAAATGAGTAATATATGTGATACATTAAATGAAACGGCTTCACGAACTAAATAAACTATATTTATAAAAAGAACAACCCAAATGAAACAGAAATTCACAACTATATTTCGATGACCTCGTCATCAGGAAGATAGATGTGAGTTTCTGTTTAATTTCTGTGTGTTCTTTTCGTGAATATAGTTTATATATATGTGTGTGTGTGTGTACATGAAATCAATATTAGAAGGGAATATGGCAAGAGGAGGGTGTTAGGAAAGTATAAAGGTCTGTAGGATACTGGTAAGTAGATTTTACTAGGCCATAAATTAATTGTAAGGGCCAGGTAATCCGGGCAGGAGGTAATTTGTAGTCATAAAGAGTGGCAGTACATGAGCCCCACTAGCCTGGCGGGCAAGCCGTAATCCAGCCGGTCCATTACAGCTGGCCAGTTGTGATTTACCGACCCACCCCCTCATACATGCATGCTAATGCGTCACTTTCATATATTACGCGTCTTGTACAAGTCCATCAAGGTAGCCGGCCAACAGTTGACAAACTCGACTGGGTCACCAACTTTAAACCTCTCACCAACCAGTCAAAAACTGATCCTTAGGGCATTACTAGGGCAATTATGTTAAAGAAATCCCACCGAAGTAAATCAAGGTTCTTATAGCCAAAAAGGTTAGAAAAGGGTAATATAATCCAGCGTTTCAGTCCCTGCAATACAAACATAACGACTTAGTCGGTAAGTCATCACAAAAGTTGATTCAACTTCTTCAATTAAACTATCTGTCCACGAAATTTTTGGTTTAGAGAGCCATGAAAATAATACATTTTAATGTGTTTTTTTGTAAAAGATCTGTATCATACCTTTAAGAGAATAACATTGAAAACATTTATTTTTTAAGTAAGAAAAAACATTTAAATATATTTAAATAGAGTCAAAAACCCAACTGAAACACTAGATGCAAAGAACATCTGGTGAGGGGTTGAGAAGAAATTTTATATATATATATATAAAGATTTCACATAAACACGTGAAATAACAATCAATGATCAAACCACAATATGAAATGGGAAAAAATGACTAAGATCTTTTAAACCGTAAGAAGCGGTCTTCGTCAGAGTCAAAAACCCAACTGACGAAGATCTCTTGTTACAGTTGAAAGATCTTAGTCTTGTTTTTCCGTTTCATATTGTGGTTTGATCATATATATATATACTAAGACTGTCACTCTTACATCTAAATAAAGTAATTTAATTTACTTTCATTAAATTATCAAATAATAACCTAATTTTAAAAAGAATGAAATTTCATGAGGTTTTTTTTAAAAAATTTCAGTTGTCGGTTCAACAAGCGAACAAAGAAATTAAACTTCAAAACAAAGAATGAGGAAAGAAAGAACAAACTTGGCTCCTTTGCTATGATTTCTACCGAGAGGGAAATGCAGGAGGGATGATAGTAGGAGTGGTATTAAGTATTTAAACATAAATGATATTGACAAGGAGAATCAATTCAGTAATGTTTAATGTAAAATATGCCTCAACTCCATTATCTCTAGTATAAAACTACTATATAAAAGATCAATAATATTCTATGTTCTTTAAATTTGTGTATACATTCGTTAGGAATGTATTTCTCTTGATGTAACAACAGCGCAAGGTTAGAGAAGCCAGCTGTTTTCTTGCTGAATAATTGAGTTTGTCCCTGAGCCAAGTAATGGGCGCTCAATAATTTAAGTGCGACAAGACTAATACTGAACCCTGTGGGGCCTTGATTGCTAGGCATGGCTTTAGAAGCCTTCGCAGTCGGGCATGCTGTACATGAAACAAGATCACACCTGACCTGGTCAATCAAACACAGCAGGCTGACTTGCTAATGAAACGCTAATCACAAGCATGCATTACAACGCAGTTTGACACGGAACTACCAACAGAATTTCCTTTTCAAAAGTAGACATAAGAAAAACCAAATTACCGCTTTGGGGAGAGAAATGAATGGTTTTCTGGTAGGGGAAAAGTTTGGAGGGTAGCAAATCACAATCAAACTATATTACCGGTTAGCAGCCTACAGCCATGCCGCCTTTGCCAATGCAGCTGAGGCCAAAGGTCAAATCTGCCCTATGAGCTCACGCTAAACCTTGCTTTAAGTTTATCTATACTTAGACTTCACTTTAGCTCTTCAGTTTAAGTGCGACTACAGTCATACTTACGACTACTCTAGGATAGAACTCAAAAACATTCGAATCACTCAACATTGTTTCTGAAAAATCGATGATTTAAAAGTTTAACAAATAATGAATCTCAAATAATGAATGTTCATGAACTACTACCATACTTGGCCAACAACGAGGTGTACTTGCTAGAGAGGAATTTAAGACAAAGATCTTCATCAGCAAACGTTAAAACAAAAGTGCTAAACTTTACTAAGAGTAACGTTTTCAAAGAAATTCAAATATAATAAATTTAATAGATTGGCTGGCTGAAAATGGACGTGTCAGTCTACGAATTACGATGCACTTTCATAGTCCCTGCAGCTAATTACATAATCAGATAGTCCCTATCAGGGATTACATAAGTAGATAGACCCTACGAAGGGAGTTCATATGAGGGTAGCTATAATAAAGGAATACATATTTATGTAACCCCAAAAAGGAAATATACATGTATAATGTTCCAACATAGGGTACACATGCAGGTTGCTCCTACAAGGGAATACATATGCACGTAGTGCCTAAAGAATTCATAAGAGATAGCCCTACATGGGATCATACATGCATATAGCCAGCACAAAGAATCAAACAACATATACGCAGATACATCTTCTTTTACCAGTTAAAACAATTTTTTGTTTACTTCAGTTAAAATAAAAAAAACACTTATATTTAAGTATTATTTATGAAAAGATAAGGAACAACGGTGATATTTTTAGAAAAATGTTGCATCACAGATTGAAATTTCCTGTAATTGCAATAACTCTGGGACTTTAGCAAACACTAATTATTAAACCTGTAATCATTATTCAAAGACTGGCTAAAAAATAAAAATCTGTCAACCCTGGTCTGAATACCTTCTGTCCATCAATATGTCCAACTGAGTGGTGAGAGAATGACTTTGACAAACAATTGTCTGTTTTTCACGACGACAAGAATGTAGTTTTACGCAATGCTCGTTAGTAATACGGTGATTAGAAGCAGAGGTGAGTCAGCGATTCGCCAAACAACTAGCACACCCAGACATTCCAAGCCAGCTGACGATCTCTTAATCATTACTGCGATGGCAATGCTTCAATTCAGCTTTTACTTTATACTTAACAATAATATCCTATTATATATTACTACTCCTTTTCTATCTTTAGAATTAAATCATATATATATATATATATATATATATATATATATATATAGTAATGGTTGGAAGTAGTCCTTCATTTAAACATATATTGTTACATAACGCCCCATATTTGGCTTGTATCTGTTTCTGTTCGATGTCCTATGAACATTCTAATACTAATCCATCTCTCTCTCTCTCTCTCTCTCTCTCTCTCTCTCTCTCTCTCTTACTATATATATATATATATATATATATATATATATATATATATATATATATATATATATATTTGTAAAATTTGGAAGTAGTCCTTCATTTAAACATATATTGTTAAATAACGCCCCATATTTGGCTTGTATCTGTTTCTGTTCGATGTCCTGTGAACATTCTAATACTAATCCATCTCTCTCTCTCTCTCTCTCTCTCTCTCTATATATATATATATATATATATATATATATATATATATATATAAAATAATCAAAATATTAAAACGGTCCAAACCGGACAGATATATATATATATATATATATATAAACTGACAATCCTACTATTATTCTCATTGTTGTCCTGATAATGAATGTGGTATATTCGGAACATGTCGACTAGCAATATTGGTGATAAGCTTTATAGTTTTAATGAAGAGACGAGGAAGGAATTTCGGAAACTGGAGAAATTGTGTAAGAAACAGATACAAGCCAAATATGGGGTGTTATTTAACAATATATAAACTTTAGTTTTGTATATATATATATATATATATATATATAATAAAATAAAAAACGAAGGAAACACACAGAAAGACACAGACATAACTCACATCGATATTTCGACAATCGTCGTCATCAGGAGGTGCGAAGAGCGAAGAGCGAAGAGTCCCGCAGGAAGACAGGGCGGTACTGAACTCGGAAACCGCAGCCAGTACCCCACCACTTACCACCAAGCGGGGGAAGGGAGGGAAGGAAATGAAGAGCCAAATTAAGACGTAAAAGGAACGAGTAAAAATTATAACTATAAAAAATTATAAAAAAGTAGATAAATCAAATTAAAATTAATAAAAATAATAAATAAAAAGTAAAATAAAAAATAATAAATAAATAAATAAAAAATAATAAATAAATAAATAAAAAATAATAAATAAATAAATAAATCATAAATAAATTATCGGTTGAGGTTGAGTCCGGGGAAGAGCGAGCATCAAGTAAGCATATGTATGCCTCCTCTGAAGCTCTTAGGGTAACTTTATTGTTGGATTCGGGGATCTGTTTCAGGATCTGAACCCTGAAACAGTCATTGAAACTGAGTCCATGCGAGTTCGCATGGATGGCTACAGGATAGTTACTGCGTTGACCGACTGAAGCCCTATGACCATTCATACGAAGGCTCAACTTATTAGAAGTTAAGCCAACGTAAAAGGAGTCACACTGAGTGCAATCCAGTCGGTAAACACAGTTGCTCGAGGTACAGGAGGAATTGACCTGAACGGGTAGGAACTATGGTGGAGAGGGGAATCGAAGGAAGGATTAGGATTAACAATCAGGCAAGTTTGACAGCCACGGCGTCCACATTGTTTCATTCCAGGAACAGGATTGGAAGGCTGAGGGGAAATATCAAAGAAAATGCTTTTTAGATTGGCAGGTTTACGGTAGGAAATAGAAGGGGGGTGATTAAAGATGGAAGAAGTAGAAGTAGAAGTAGACAGAATCGGAAAAGACTCCTTAATAACAGCACGAAGCTTATAAGCGCCAGGGAAGTATTTTTTATTGTAAAAAAGTCCGCTGGACCGTTTCTTTTAATTGTGTATATATATATATACATATATTAGTGTATATTGGCAGCAGATTCTCTTGTAAACATATTTTATTAAAGTATACATACATATATATATATATATATGGGTTTCCTGCCGTTGTGTTTCCGGCGTGCTTGGTCGCCCATTCTCTCTTTTCTCCTTAAGACGGATCATCCGAAAAGTGTCTCTTTCTCTGTGTGTTGCTTTTCTTCGTTTGTGAACTGATTTGCGTCCAGTTTGGATCGTTTTTTTCGAATTTTAAGTGGAAAATTATTATATATATATATATATAAAGATTTCACAAAAACACGTGAAATAACAATCAATGATCAAACCATAATAAGAAATGGGAAAACAAGACTAAGATCTTTCAACCGTAACAAGCGGTCTTCGTCAGAGTCAAAAACCCAACTGAGTCAAAAACTTATTATTTCACGTGTTTATGTGAAATCTTTTTTATATATATATATGGTATATAAACTTTTTCGTTAGAAATACGATCTGAAATCCACAAATATACTTCAATGTAGAAAAAGAAATATAGAGAAATTAAAAGCACAAACTAACAGTCTCTCCAACTGTCTCTGAACCAGTGCGCTTGCTTTCCCTCTTTTATCTCTTCTGAAGACGGTTCAAACCGAAAATTAGAGACTGATGACGACAAGGGTCCAAATATTGAAAGATTTGATTTTTGTGTTTATTTCTAAGCAAATATTAAAATATTGTATTCGTCTGTACTAAAATAGAAAAGAGGACCTACGTATATCGATTAAAGCTGTCCTTTCTAAGGTTAAAGTCTGCACAAGCCGTTCTCATTAGCTAAGTTAACCGCAATGCATTAAAATCTACAGGCGTATTGTAAAGAAGAAATCATTACCAGTATAAATCAAGAGTGTACAACGAAGAAAAGATGTACATTCAAAAAGTATTATAATTGAAATCAGTTTAGTAGATTTTATTGATAAAGTTAGTTGAAGTGAAAAGGGCGTAGAAATAGGATATTTTGTGAATTTGTAGTAGTTGAGGGAAGGCTTTTGGTGGAGACGGTGGGAGGCAGCGGGGACACTTGCCATCTGTGGCTGAAAGAGCTTGCCTGCTTAGGTGGCTATGATTGATAACCGCCCCGACACGCCTTCGCAGTGCCCAATTAGGCTTTACCATTGTCTCCTGTCCCATGAATATTCACGCATTTGCCACTTATAGTTAAGCAATCAACTGGTCAGTGCAAATTCAAATTTCTATGTATCATTGTTACAAGTCTTAAAACAAGAAATGCCATTATTTTTCAAAAGATTCATCATTAATACAAAGGATATATTAATTAATTTTTAGTTGAACCATCAATATTAAGATGTAAATTAACTATAAACGTAGTGTAAAGGATACGAACTTTCCTTAGAAAACACACCACACACTTATAACGTAATCATGACCAGAGTGCCATCTATATAACAGCTTGCTTACTAACGGTATGAAAGTAAAATTTGGTAAAAAAAACTTTTTGACACAAAAATACTTGTTACATGCCATAAGATAAGTTACAGTGTGGTGTCCCCGTACGTGTCATGCAATCGTCAGGAATTCCTGCTAGAATCACCCCCATCATTTTTGAGTGATATTGCAGAATAAGAAAGGTACTACTTCCTTCGTTCTTTATGGTAAAACGGTAGTAATTTTGAACCAATGATATACATCGCTATTAAGAAGTATCACAAATAATATTTCATTCAATGTATATTCATGAAAAACAAGAAACAGTTGTAAATTTCGAAAACATGTGTTAAAAATGTTGGACATTTTAAGAATCAAATCAGTATTAAAAATGAAAAAGTTATTAAAAATAAAACAAGTGATATGAAGCTAAGATGAGGTAGAAGTGAATTTCTCTGATGACCTTATTTGGGTGTTGTCCTAGTTTTACTTGCGCGTAAGGCATTGTCAACCATGGTGTTTAGTCAGCACTGCTCAGGAACCAGTCCACAAACCAGCCTACTCCAAGAGTTTGCGCGGAGGCGTTATTCTAATCCAGCGGTATATTATTAATGCCATAGAGCATAAAAAACGACATAATAACGATGACAAACAGCAGCATAGGTTTGTTATAGATAGAATAACAGCTTGGTTAGCTAACAAGCCGTCTGTAATTATATAACAAATATCATTGAGGGTTTAGAGATAATAGAGTTGTACGATTAAAACGAGAATACTTGGACCGATCTACTGGAGGATCAAACATGTACAAAAACATGTACACATCAAGTTTGACACTTTAAAAATTACAGAAATGGTACAAACATCATCCTTCTAAAATAACTGGTCCTCGTCAAAGTCACATATATATTTCTTACTGAAGTCTTAAGAAGATCAGTCAGAAAAATTATCATTACATAACCGGACTACTTCATTATCTTTAAAAGCACAATGACTTATGACTGATGAAAGGTTATCTTCAACAAACCACAAACTTCTACTGCTGTAGCATATTGCATATTTACGAGTTCGAACAATACAAGTTTGGACTTTCTTTTAATACACAATTAAAATTATCGTCAAAATAAATAGGCACTAAGTTTGATGTACGACTTATGGTGGCTTTTCGACACTGGCAATATTGGTTGATGATTTGCAAACTTTCTTATTGTTTTTTAAAGTGAATAATTCTTCATCGGGATCTTCATTTTGATATTCTTAAAAAAAAAAAAAAATAGACCCTTTCAGTAATCTCTATAATCAATTGAAATAATGCTAAATATGAAATGGTCACCACATATCAAAATTTAATCGTACAAACAACTCGTTTCGAACATGTAGTGTTCTTCTTCAGGCATTAACTACGGATGAGTGTCTGGGTTACAACTGCTATTTTGATGAGTAAGTACCACATAATAACCGACTGCACTACGTTACAATGTTAAATATGTACAGAAAAAAATAGAGGAAAGAAACATAAAAAGAAATAATAATAATTAAGATGACATTTGGAAATAACACAGTATAATCAAAGTACTTAGCTTTTATGAGAAAACAGTCTTATAGAGAATACCCCAGTACGATTGTGAAGGAAAACAAAAAAAAAACCTCACATAAAAAAGGTTTTATGTGACCTCTATATTTAGGTTTTATGTGAGGTTTTATGTTAACCCAATCATCTTAAAGCCCTAGTGTTCATTCTTAGGTTAAAGGTGCAGATTTCACACTCTTCAGGGGTTCTTCATACGTCTTTTGAAAGATATGTTTTTATATTTAGACTGTACTAACGGAGTATATTTCTAATTAGGCGTCAAATAGTGAAAGTTTATTATTCTCAATATGACAGGTAGATTTTCATTTTGCTGAAGATAATTTTAAAGATCAAATAATATATACAACTGAAGAAATCAGGAGAAACATGAGTGAGTTACTGGGCAAACTTATAGTATTATTACTACGTCAAGACTATCTGGAGGCCGAAACTGAACTGAGTTACAGTGTTAACATTTGTGTGATCATGGTGCAAGCGTGCTGGATTTGGGCAGCTTTAGAGATAAAAGCGTTTCTCTGCTCCTGCCTCCCCCATAAATATAAAAAAAAAAGATAATTTATTTTTCTCACCCCTCTACCTCTATCAATCCTATCAAAACCATTTTTAAAAAAAAAACCTAAAAATCCACCATGTGGATAAATAAAAATGCATATGTTGACTAGCATTGGAATAATTAAATATCACTGCAAACCATATAGAATATTCTTCATACTCCAGTTTTTATCAAATCATCGACTTGTTTTATACTTTTTTATGTATTTTTGCATTCATAATCCATCCAAATACATAGTAGTGATATTTTTAATTTTTTTTTTATTTTCGACCGCAATGCTCATCCTCAGAACATTAAGCATTGATTTTGATTACCATCTATATATCTGTAGTGTACTAGAGGCTTATTTATTGACTGTTCCATTAGAACCTCATTTTTGATATATAGAAGTTGGCAAAGGTTACTCCTAGTGGGCGACCTTATAGCCAGACCATCTATCAAATTAACATCTGCTTAGGAACAACAACATGACAAATTTATTTATATAAAAATAATCTCAAAAGTTTCACCAGTGTTACCAACATAGCGTATAGATACATTTGTACAACAGGAGACTGTGAACTCCTAACATATACAATCATTGGGGCAAAAACTGCAACGTTCTCAAAATACAACTAGCAGGAGGAGGAGCTAAGGGCCATAATAAAATACGAATAAAGTAAAGCTGGGCAGAGAAAAGCTTGCAAACAACACTGAGATATTAGAGTCACTATAACAAAGTATAATGGAAGGCCTGAATATACTGGAAGGGTGGCCCAGCATAAACAATCCTGGCAAACGTTGAAGCTACACATCGAACAACTTCAACCCAGTGAACAACAAGAATTAGAAGATTTAGCGGAATAGGAGAACTAACAACGAGCCTCAAGACATGTAACCCTAATTGAAACCTACCAGTTTAGATGTTTAACATATATATTCAGTTACTGTTATATGTTAAAAAAAATTAGTCATTTGATATAAAGTAAAAAAATCTAAACTAACTAAATCTGAGGTTTAATAAATTTCAGTTCTTCAAACTTTGCGTAAAATAAATTTCAACGACCTTTAATGATATATTAATATTTGAATTATAACTTGTACTGCATGATAATACTTTCTGTAATAAATCGTTTTGGGAGATTTAGCATATTAAATTATATGAACCTCTTTGAATGCATGGAACACTTATACACCTGTTACATGTTCCCATGCTGTTGTCTTCTGACTGTTTATCGTCTAACACTGCACGCATAGTCATTTCACTTAGATATTAGATTATACAGAGTATTTGTGATAACATATATAATTTTTCATGCAGTGAGTAATGTAAAAAGGGAGGTGAAACTAATTCAAAGTGAAATAGTACACTTCCAAATCACAATGAAACGTTTCAACAACCTCTGACGGATAAACACAAAGCTGATTACGAAACTCTATCCTGGCTTTTGAGACGCTACGCTATAAACAACTTTTAATTTGTTGTGTGTTTTTAAAAGCCAAAATCCTGGCCTTTATATATTAAATCATCATTATAAGCTGATGATTTGAAAAAAAAATTGTTTTTATTTATTGGGATAAAATAAAAAAAAATATAGTTTGATTGAAATGAAAAGAGGCATATCTATGGTGATTTGTCACTGAAAGAATGTTATTGCAGAGTGGGTTTGAAAGCATGTGTCGAGCTGCGGGCGAAGTCGATTAACGAAGGCGGTGGAGTGCGGAGGACCGCTAACCCAGCAGACCCTGAAGTTGCGGCCAGCACAGACTTGAGTGCTAGCGAAAAAAGAGGTCGCTATGGACATAAGGCTGCGAAGCCGGCAATACACGGCCTCTTCATACATCAGCACAGCCAACAACAGCATCTATCACTCATAACTTTGTATATACCAACATACAAAGGTTCTTATTTGATTTCTCATTGAAAATATAAAATGCGTAATTACTATCTGAGTTAAAATGTTCTTAAACATGAATATACCTTCTCGACCTTATCTTCTTTTCCTATACATTTTTTATCTTCTTATACATTAAAGAAATATTAATCCGCAATCTAAGAGCACCACTTTGCGAGACAAACAAAATCGTAAAGCAATCGATTAAATAAGGAAATATATGATGTAACAGTTATTAGCCAACGCAGACGTGCTTATAATAATAATTTACGAAAAACCTTCATAGAAGGAGCAATTTAAAAAATGATTCACAAATTCTAGATATCAGAAAACCGATTAAAACCTGATTTTAGCAAATAGTCTTCATTATTTCTTTCTTAATCTTACTACTTTTCAATAAATCGACGTTTTGAAAAACATTATCATATCTATTATGCTATAAAGTGCTGAACTTATTTAATTGGATAACTGGAAAATCATGAAGTGTTTTTTCGCTGGTGTAAATATTTCCAACCTTTTCAAGATTCGAATGACGTAGAGCATCTTTTTTTTTTTTGTTAAATTGTGACAAATAAATGACGAGACTGTCTCCAGAAGGTGGCTCAAAGTCGTGACTCAGCTCGTTGCGATTCCCAGTGACCTTGTTAGTTAATAGTGGTTGCGTAAATTAATTTTCTCAGAATCAAGGAAAAAACATGCATTCTTCTAAATTAAAGACAGAGAAAATCGTTTACTTCAATGGGGTATTTATTGTAACAACGATAATATATGCTGTAATTGTGCTTTAACAGAAAGTCTGATAAAGAAACCTATAAACTTAAAGAAATAAGAAGAAGAAGAAGAAGAAACATATGTTTTAGATTTAGGTAAAGTTGGGAAGTAAATGAACTAGGATTATAAGAAGAGTGTGTGGGTTCATTTTCCTGCCAGATAACTTTGAAGGCCTGCAAGTCAAGCTCGGACCACACCCTTTATCGCCTAGCTCCCCCCCCCCCCCCCCAACTCTTTTAGAGACTCAACTCATTGAAAAGGCTCTATAATTCTCCTTAAATCTAATCCAAATATAATGTTTACAAATAATAATTATAAACCTAGAATTCGTTCGAAAAAATCGCAGATCCACACTTCATCGCTCTACAGCTCCTAGTTTGTTTAATCATTTTCCTGAATCGCATAACTGGAATTACAGTATGAAAACACTTAAATTTTTAAAGATTACGAGGTTTTGGTGAAAATTTTCGACTGATTTCAGTTAACAGAAGATAAGTATCCTGGTGAAGATAATGGTGATGATAGTTAACTTATATTGTTAACCGAAATTTAAAGTTGTTAGAAGATGAAGGTGTGACAGCAAGTTTAGGTGCAGAGGCTTAATGCGATGTTTAAGGAACAAAACGGTTGACCTCCTGACTGAACCCCCTGCCATACAGTGAACAACTCTCTCCTCTTTGTGGAATTCAGTTAACATCTGCAGCACCAGCGTCTTCCTAACGTCTCTCAAACGAATTGATAAGTTACAAGAAAGATTCAGTTTTCAGGAAAAATCTGTTTAATTATTTCCTTCTGTAACATGGACATACAGTTACAAACTTATATTAACTATCTTAATCTTTATAATATGTTATTTGCGAAACTACCACTTTATTGATTTCTATCACGTCGATACATCAACAAACCGTTAAACAAGAGATAGTTTTGGCTTTGTAATACTTCATTTTACTTTCAACGCTCATACGAATGGATTCACTATTTCCGTGTTTTACAAAGAAATTATAGTCCACTTTGTTATTTGGCATCTATTTAAGTTGCATAAAAGAATGACTTCAAAATGTTGCACTCCTCAACTTTGTTAGAGGAAGTAGCTTTAGTCATTGCCCACACGACATGGGAGTAGAGGACCCCCCCACCTATAATCACAGCCGATGGTAAATCATCGTTTATGTGTATAAGGTGGTAGCAAACCTGCCGATGGTCATCAGTATTCAAGGTTTGAATCTGAACAATGCATCTAGACTTACAAAGTACCAGTTCTTTTGTTATGGTGTCGGTCTGAGATTACACGATGACAGATGCTCCGTGAAGGTCTAATAAAATATAGTAAAGACCAAATAGAATTCTCGTTGCAGAACAAAGCCAGTAATAAATGTTCGTACATAGCTAAACAATCAGTGCTGGCAATTCTTGTTCATCACATCTCCGAAGACAGACCACTACAAGAGTGGGTGTTTTTCAAATAAGTAATTCTCTTTGATTGCCTAACTGCGTTTAATAAAAACAGAAACCTTTTCAATCAAGTTATAAAATATATATTCTGTCTACCTGAAGACAGTTGTAAGGCTGAAACCGCATCCCTTATATTCAATTATTATATCAAAGGATAATAATATATTTCTTTCCTATAGTTCATTGCTTTTGTACTAAATATTCACTTAATGAAACATTTCAGTACATACTCTTGTAGTACGGTGCAAAATATATTCTTGGAAACTTTTAAAGACTGCAGCATATAAACAGCATTGTACTAATTAAACTCTCAAAAGAAAAACAGTCAATAATTCAGTCATTGAAAAAGAAATCTGATATTTGCATTTCATGCAATTTGCTAAATTAATCATATGTATTTCAGAAATATAAATTAATTTTATAAATATAGTTTAATACAAGTGTTTCCATCCATGTAAGATTACCGGATGTACACATGAAAAAATTTCAAGCAGTTTTCAGAGTAATTGACAAAAGTATTAATGGCACACTGGTCAGAGAAGGGGAGTCACACAACTCGAGTCTGCAACGCTATGGATGAGGAGACAGAAATCAACGACTCTCTGAAGTACTGAAAGGAGGGGTTAAGCAAGACAATGGTTCTAGTGATGGCCGATTTATCAATCACCAACTCAAGACCAGAGGGATTCAACAAGCATGGAGCTTAATCATGAGACATCCCACATGAAGACATAGCGTTGTTAGAAACACGCTTGGTGGCACAGACGACACAATGAATACGGTAAGCAGGCAATTTTGACATTATTAAATAGAATATTGGAATCATTATATCTGCAAGTATGATGACAAACCCAAGGTACGAGAACTCACAACAAGGAGTGAGCGACACCCAAGAGGCACTCAGATAAATGAGGTACTTAGAGCTCCATCCAGACGACCTAATCGTTAAAATTTCCACTTCAGCACTTAATCTAAAACTTTAAATTATTCTAAAACTTATCTACAAATAAAACCTGCAGTCACCAGAAAGTGAGTAGCAAAATCCAAGCACAGTAGCAGGTTGTCTTACATTTAGGAAATGGAAAATTAAATTGAAAAACTTTTCCAATCGTAATGTAACTTTCCAATAATCTACTCCGGATCGATGAAAAGCTAATTGCATTCAAATCGGCTTAGCCACTGTAATTTGTGTAAAAGGCATACAGACATATAATTATGTTTTATTTATTTAAATGTTTAAAACTAAAGTAAAATTAGAAGATGTCATCTATAATGTCCATATCTGTATGGGGCATGCATGAAATGAAATTATACAGATTTCCACATAAAACAACTTACTGCTGACATTTAACAGAAAAATATCTATAGCCATTTTTTTTTCTACTTCATTTTAGAATCAACTAAAATTTCGATTCAAAATTATCATTTTCTATTCATTTAGGGGTGTTTTATTTTATTATTTGCAATTAAGCCAACGGGAAATGAAAATCAATTAACTGATAAGCCGCTGGATCGACCAGTGACACTTTATCAAAAGAAAATATTAAGAAACTCAGTGGATGATCAAAGACAATTTGACTATTACGGCTCTAGTTCTAGCAAAGGGATAGAAATCAAGAATTAAAACGATGAGAGAGTCATAGTTTTACGAGGATATGTCCAAAAAGTGGATAAGAGACGATGAAAGAAGTGGGGTGAAAAGCGAAACTGTCCCCAGAGGAAAGGTCTGCAGATATAGGGAAGAAATATGGACGAGACGCAAGACATAAATATCAGCTTGGATTGTATATAATGCAGGTAGCGACTGCTTTACTGTCCTCGCCTGAATATTGCAATTCACTGTTACTAGATCAATTTTTGCGAATTTTTTATATCCACCAGATTATGCACACTAACTCAAAACAGACTATTGCTTTGTTCATTTAAAGCATGTTATAATTCACCTCGCTAGTTGAAGTAAAACATGTTCTATGTTATCTTTCCTGCAAGGAAATTATATTTCATCAGTGTTAATAAAAATCCCAGTTTTATGGTCAGAGATTATAAAACATGTTTTTTTTTTACAAAATCTTTAATCCGTCTCTCTTTGTTTCCATGGATAGTCTAATTATTTCATTTATATATATATATATATATATATATATATATATATATACAACAACATTCAGCAAAACAACACAATATGACATACTGAGAAATAATTGAATTCATTGAAGTCCACTAAACATAAGGATTAATCGTAATACAATTATGATTCCACTAAACATAAGTTTAAGCGTAATGCAGTTATAATTCCACTAAACATAAGTTTAAGTGTAATGCAGTTATGATTCCACTAAACATAAGTTTAAGTGTAATGCAGTTATGATTCTACTAAACATAAGTTTAAGTGTAATGCAGTTATGATTCCACTAAACATAAGTTTAAGTGTAATGCAGTTATGATTCCACTAAACATAAGTTTAAGCGTAATGCAGTTATAATTCCACTAAACATAAGTTTAAGTGTAATGCAGTTATAATTCCACTAAACATAAGTTTAAGTGTAATGCAGTTATGATTCCACTAAACATAAGTTTAAGTGTAATGCAGTTATGATTCCACTAAACATAAGTTTAAGTGTAATGCAGTTATGATTCCACTAAACATAAGTTTAAGTGTAATGCAGTTATGATTCCACTAAACATAAGTTTCATTGAATTCATTGAAGTCCACTAAACATAAGTATTAAGCGTAATGCAGTTATGATTCCCGTTGATGATGAAGCTGAGCCAGCTTCATGATGATGATAATGATGATGATGATGATGATGATGATGATGAAGTATTTACAAACATACAATACTCAACATAGTTCATATTTGACATGCAATCATTTGAAGGGAATCAGAGCATCCTATGTTAGTATGGTGAACAAGATGTTCTTTCTTTACATGCAAAGAAAGATCTTTTAAAATCATAAGAGTCGAGTGCAAGAAGAATATACAATCAATGGAATCTCCTTTTGCACCATTTCTTGTCAATCAATCTATTGCTGTTTGACTTCTTAAAACACTACAATAACGAATTAGGAAGAATTGTCAACCTTATTGTCTATTACCTTGATGATTTATTATTATTTATTAAACAAAGATAAAATTTTTATGTTCCAAGCACTACTAAATAATTTCATTATTGAAAAAAATATAGCAATATGGTTTAAAACGAATATGTGCTTCCTCTGAAGATATAAAAGCATTCGAAGATGAATCATTTGAACGAAGTAACTGTTCCTAAAACTGAATTTGTATTTATTCCAATACGAAGGCACTCCAGCTTTCCTGTAATAGTCCTATAACAAGTTATACGAATCCAATGCTAACATACAACAGGTTAACCAAGTCCTATAACAACTCACAAAAAAAAACAACAGGGGACCACTTGTTGTTTAAGTGCAAACTGTTGTAAGGAATAAGGGTGGACCTTGTTAGTGACCTCTGGTGGTACATGGCCTGAGAAACACAGTGAAATTGTTAAAAGACACTATGGACCCCTTCAGTAGTTACTGAATAAATAGATTTAGTCAGGTACAAGTAGTTAAAAGTTTCGTACTGAATGATTAAACTGGACTAATATTCGAAGTATAAAATCAATTAACCATTATAACTAGTTAATAAGTTGCGTTTATAATAATACTAGAAAAAAAGTCTTTCTTACTCCTACTTTAAGTATTTGTAAATATTAATTGAATACAGTCCCGATAAAGAGTTACTGCATTATAAACAACTCATACGAAGGTTGCGTTATCCGATGATACTACTATGGCATGTGTAACCACGGTTGAAACTAAATCGCTCTCTCTCTCCCAGTACTCTCTTGAAAACAGGTGAGATAAAAAATTAGTGATTGCAACTGTGTGTTATTTTTGATATTTATGTTCTTCTAATAAATTTGAACTATTTTTGTTTATTGCAGATCTAATAAACGACTTTCTAATGTTGTTACTAATAGTACTTCTAGTATTTATTACTAAATAAATCGGGACTCAATCAGTTGTCAATACAGTTCAAACCAAATTCACAAATAACTATGTTAAACTTTTTTTAATTACAGTGTGTGTAGTGATACATTCCTAAATAAGAATTCATTGAATAAGAAAAACCATGAACTTCAACAGTACTTTAATACTAATCGTGTTAGCAGTACTAAAACTTCCTTTAAACACTTGTTTAACACCATAATTATATTAATATGTGTTTCATTCTGTTCAGTTAATGCGTTGCTTAAACATTAGTACGATCATGTACTCATGATTCGCTAGAGACAACACCAAGCAAACATTGAAACAACTTTTTTAAGCACGCTATATTATTGAGAAACATACTCTAAGAAGTTTCAATGAATAAATGCATTACAAAACCAACTTAAACAAATATTATTTATATTTGATAAATAACTGTTATAATTAATTGACGCCTGATCCCTTTTAATGTATAACATTATCAATGTTCTCCTCCGTTGTTCATCCAGCTCTATGATTCTATACACGATGGAGATATATATATATATATATATATATAAAGCTTTCACATAAACACGTGAAATAACAATCAATGATCAAACCACAATAAGAAATGGGTAACAAGACTAAGATCTTTCAACCGTAACAAGCGGTCTTCGTCAGAGTCAAAAACCCAACTCAGTTGGGTTTTTGACTCTGACGAAGACCGCTTGTTACGGTTGAAAGATCTTAGTCTTGTTTTCCCATTTCTTATTGTGGTTTGATCATTGATATATATATATATATATATATATATATATATATATATCTGTTGGTTTTAAAAAAAATTGTGTTAGTTCTGTATGTGAGTTGTAGATTGTTTTGGTAAATGTATTATAGTTCTTACTCTAATTTTAGCCCTGAAGATGATGTACAAATACATCGAAACGTCGGCCTAGGAAGGAGTTTATTTTCTTTTATTTGACCTAGCCCTCAATATCAAAATATAGAATATATTTGTATATATAAAGTTCAAACGAGAGTAAGAAAAGAGAGAAAACACTAAAATTTTTCAACATTAACAAACGGTCTTCGTCAGAGCCAAATCTCTGACGAAAATTTTGACTCTGACGAAGACCTCTTGTTACGGTTGAAAGATCTTTCTTGTTTTTCTCTTTTTTTATTTGGGTTTGGACGTTGATTTGTGTTTCACGTGCTTATTGTGAAATCCTGTTTTTGATATATATATATATATATATATATAGTGGCAATGTGTAGGTGTGTAGAATGTTGAACATATTTACTTCTTAGGAATAAAATAAAATATAAATAGAAAAAGATAAATAATTTGAAACGAAAGCTGCGACGTCCACCAAACTGCTGTTAAAGGTTGAAAAATAAATGGCAGCCAAAGGAGAAGATTGTGGGAGGAAGTTTCGTTTTTATAGGCGCTATGCGTTTTATGTTGGTGATAGGAGATACGTAGAGGGTGGATAAGAATTATGACAGGAAGGAGGAAGGGGGTGTTGTTTGCGATGTAGGTCAAGACAAGGAGGAGCGAGGGTTTCAATCAGGCGTTATAGAGGGTTGTAAGGACAAAAGGACGAGAGAGGGAGGAAATGACAGTGTCCCTGTAAGGGGGTGCATGGAGGCGTGCAGGGTAGGAGCTCGGTAGAAATCATCTCCACTCACCCTCTGGCTCCCCCTTACATGCCGTCTTCCAGCCTGCCCTTCTGTCCACCCCAACCAATACTACTTCACCTGTATCACTTTTTACGATCCAGTATTCTTGGTTCCTTTCCGCCTTACATAACTTAACTCCCTATTCACCATTCCACATAGCATGCCAGTAACACATTGTATGGTCTCTCACGGCACTGTTACTCTCTTGTAAAAACATTTCTACTCTTCAGACCACGAACTTACAACAATTTTCCTGCATCCCGCTCCTCACCACACCATATGTTTTATATTTTTATTTTTTTAATTTATTTTTTATTTTTTTTTTATATCATATACTATTACAGCACTCACTTCCGAAAAAATAGAATTTAAAAAAATATTCAGGCATCGTTTATTCTTTCCCATTTTGACAACCTTGTTAGAGTCATGGCACAGGACAAGGTTGTGTATATGACATTTCATAGAAATCTTGTAGCCTTTAGATTGGTCAATGCAAAACGAAAATCTTCTTAATACTAATAAACACAAAAAAACTTTCACAAGCAAATGCTTACTAATACTGAAACCAGTTTTCATAACATATGTTGATTGAAATGCTAATAACAGCAACTGCATTTTCCTTATATCTATTTTGTACATTAAACTGAGAGATTTTCCTCCTGTAGATTTTGGGAAGCAATATACATTTGCTGCCACGATTTTTAAATTTCGCCTTTAATAAAATATATTTGACGAATTTAGAATTCTGACAAAGATAATAAATATAAATATATTATTGACGAGCCTCCTCATTAATTTATAGGAGGATATATCAGAGCCTTGCAGTTTGGCCACGCAAATCCATTATTCACATGGTTGAATATTCCAAAACCGAGTGGTTACCCTATTTTAAAAACGTAAAACAGCCATAGAAGCTATTCTTATTATTCTTATTAGAGGTTCTCAGTTATTTTAAATTCCACTGCAGCCAATCAGGACCTGCTGACCAACTGTCAGCAGGTGGATAGCGCAATCACAAACCGGCATTTCGTATCGTGATTATGACCCCATTAGCAAAGCCTCTATCATTACCGCATTAACTACTCAAGTGTCAGCATTGATTTGTTGTTATTTAATTAAAGAACTTTATATCCCACTGATAAAAATTAAGAAGCAGCTGCAATACAAACCTTGAAAATGAAAAAAAAACATCGATTAACGGACTTGTCATCTTGAATTTGTTCCGACGGTCATAAACATATTCAATACATTGATTTCCGTTACATCACCAAACTGAAACAATATCAGGCGAGATAAGAAATTAAATATGAAGAATAAATACAATATTAATAAATTAAATATTTGAATGGGTGGCCGATACAATTTCAAAAAAAAGGAAGATATTCCTTCATAAGAGTAGAAAGAAAGAGAGTTGACACACACCTGTAATGACCACAGCATTTCTTACAAAGAAGTTTCAAATAAATTCAAATTTCAAACAGCAAAAGATATGTAATAACATTCCCGAATAATTGAATAATAGCAAATTTTAATATCTTTCAAAGTTCAGAGCTTCGAAGTGCAAATGATTAACTTAGTAATATCGTGGTTGACTTAATTGATTTAAATTTCTTTAAAAAATTAGAATTGGTTATGCTCTAATTCTAGCTCGCCAAAACTCAGATGAAATTAGCTAGTTATAAGTAAATCTTTTGACGCTTTTAGGCAAAATAATTATATATATTATACTTCTTCTTTTTATTTTGTTAAAAGTGAAATGTAAGTTTAACTGGTTTCTAGTGACAATACCTTCGGTTAGTGTCACAGGAAAAGAGTGAAGAGAGTGACTAAGAAGTAAAACAAAGTGACTATAATCATACAAAAGGCAGTGGTATTCATCGCAAGAAGAGTGAACCTCCGCCGAATGAGGCAGAAGATGTTAGGCGAATCTGCCATCCAACTACAGTTACGACGAAATATCATTCCCTGCAAATTATGTTTCAAACTCAACGTCCAGTCTTCTTACACCTCAACACCTCAAGGAAATCACTTATAAAAGTAAAGCTTTTGATCACTACTTGGATCTGGTTTAAAAACTTAAAGATTCATTCATCTTTGGGTTTGATGACTTTATTTTTTTTTATTTTATTGTTTAAACCGATCCCCTGGCGAGTGATAACGTCAGCCGTAAAACGGTTTTTTGTTTAATCGGCGATTCTACAGATTCTACATTGGGAGTCCTAAATTTTGGCTAACTCAAGCCCATTTCGAGTAGGGATCTTTATCGAGTACCTGACATCGTACATACTCGATAAGGTCCTCTCCGAGGGACGACGTACGCTGATTTATTACCCTACCGCGTGAATAAATCGAGGGCTAGGTGGGGATCGAACCCCGGACTACCAGCCCTAGAGGTAAGTATGTTAACCTCTGAGCTAACCTGGCCCACTAATCTGATTGTAAGTTTAAAGAAACCTATCAAAGAGCCTATGTATTATAATGAACAATAGTTGTTTAAGGATTTTAAGACATTTTATGTAGAATTTGTTTAAAATACCAAATATGAATAGACCATGCACAAAGCTCATAAATATGAAGTTTTTTTTCAAGGATTTTGAAATAAATATTCAAAGCCCTCAATAATTCATACAAAAATCTGTCTGAAATCCTAACGCATCATTCAAGACATAATATATATTGCATAAGTTGATAATACAAATACATAAATTCCAGGGATTATATATTGCTACCAGATACTAAATTAGTTAATGAAGGCTTTATGGTGCTAATCAGTGGTTGAGATTCGGTGAAATTAGTTATATAACTAATACCGGCCTGTCAGAATACTGAGCTTGAAGAGCACTACAGCAATATTAACAGTAAAGCTGATATCTCTTGAACCCAGCACAGCTCAATTAACAGGAGGGTGGGAATGCTTCCTGAGTTGGGGGGTGAGAATCAATGTTTGTAGGCTTAGAAGGAGAGGGTTTGGAATAGGGTTGTTGACCCTACTTGTATTGAGGAGGAAGACTGCTGACCTGGGAACCAGACCTTCGACTGCCGATCTGGGCCAACCCAACAGAACGATGTCAGCATTTCTACGAAACGGTGTCACTCACAGCTGCCGACCTGCAGCTGACGGCGAGAAATAATCCGCCAGTCTGGCAGACGGCCTGACACCACTGCTGCACGTCATTTAAACCACAGCTCTATACCTAACCGGTAAATAATCCAATCCTTATTCTCATAAAATGAAAATACCTAATCCTTAAAAAAAAATTAAAACGTAAGACCGATAAAAATAAACCACCCTAGAAAAAAAAAGAATAATAATTTCCACATAAAGAAAAATATATAAAACAACCTAGTTTATATATATATATATACGGCACTGTTTTCTTGACCACAAAATATTAACAAACACTTTTTCTTTTCTCGGAGTTTGGTCAGGGTAAATATATGGAATCACCTTTTTGCCAACGTTTCGTCTTTATTTCAAGACATCCTCAAGGCTATAAATGAAGGCTGGGTTCTGTTACATTACCCAGTAATTAGTAATGTATATTGTAATGTAATACATTACAATGTAATGAATAATGTAATATATATAATATATATTTCTTCGTTGGAAATACGACCCGAAACGGATAAATATAGTTCAATGTAGAAAAAGAAAAATAGAGAAATTAAAAGCACACACTTACAGCCTCTAATTTTCGGTTTGAGCCGTAAACCGATTGGATCTCCAACGATCTCTGAACCAGTGCGCTTGGTTTCCCTCCCTTATCTATCCTAAAGACGGTTCAAACCGAAAATTAGAGACTGCAAGTGTGTGCTTTTGATTTCCCTATGTTTATTTATTGAACTATATATGAAACTATATATAGTATATATATATATATTATATATATATATTATATATAATAGATTTCACATAAAACACGTGAAACAACAATCAATGATCAAACCACAATAAGAAAGTGGGAAAAACAAGACTAAGATCTTTCAACCGTATCCCCAGAATGGATGGCAAAAAGGTGATTCCATATATTTACCCTGACCAAACTCCGAGAAGAAGAAAAAGTGTTTTATAATAAAATATACAATGATTATATAAATAATATTTTACGTATCTAGGAAGACCTAGTTATCACCCTAAGGTTACAAATGCAGTACAAACCTTCACTAAAGGTCTGTTCCATTAGGAAATCAATTAAAATTGAGATATTAAAAAGGTAAAAAATTGAGATTTACTTCAAAAGTTGTGTAAAACCAACGAGTTTTGAAGACAAAATCATCTCTCAGTTTGTAATGATTGTATTTATAAAACAATATAGTAATAAGGATCTCTTAGATTTTACTGTAACTGCTTTATTACTTAATTGTAAAGTGCTGTTCGCTTTGGATTAACATAGTAAGGAACCGAGGTAGTATATTCCTAACACGTTATTTCAGGGTATTTTTTTTAAAATGGAAATTTATTTTCATTTGTCTAAAACGAATACGCATAGTACTGGTATTGAACAAACTGAACGCTATCCATCCGAAATATTCTTATAAAAGGGTCCAGAGCCAGGTCACTCATACAATTAAATTATTAACAGAATAATTAAGAACATCCCTCCCAAGCAATAATCAGAGCCCTGAACTGCATTCTTCATGTTTACGACAAATCGTTCAAACTATGAATTAACTAAATAAAAATAACATTAATGGGTTCATTAAATGTGCCTAAAGTGTATAATCGTCCTCTAATTGGTAGTTTATAATCATATGGAAATAATAAAAGTGATCAACTGCAAACCACGTTTTCATAAAGGAATTCTTACCATAAGATATGTTTCATTTTTCCACAAACAGTCAACTGGTTTCGAAGTCATAAGTCAAAGGGATTATAAATAACTGGTATGATATACAGGACACACAATCCACTATGTTCCCGTGTAGTAGTGCAGATTAGGGCTAGACAGTTCTGAAAGGTCTGATTAGATCGTCAAAGAGTAATGATTCAAGACGTAGTAGGGTCAAGGGACTAGTGGGTTTGAGTTCTCGTTAATCAGAGTTGAATAGCTCCAATCATGCTTGAATCGCATTGATCATGCTAAATCAGGCTGATGGTATGCGTACTGCTGAGTCGATATCCAGAATGTAACTTCATTCTTTGAATGAGGAGCCTCTAGTCGCAAGTGTTCATCCCTTCAGAGAGATGGTGTCCACAGAACCATGTCACACTGTCAGGGGGGTCTCCTATCCATTCATTCTTGGCCGGTAATTTGATATTCATTAAATACTAACCATTCAACCAGAAGGGTTTTTTTATTGCGTAAAAATGAGCAAAAGGTTCTAAATCTTACTATTTCTGAAGAAAAATTAAAGAAGAAATTAAAATATGCAGATTAAAGGATAACTTAATAACATTTTATATAAAAACCTTCAAAACTTATAGTTTTTCTCATGTTATATTTCTATATAAGGCATGTGAGATACATGGAGAGTCTCCGCGAGGAAGAGCACTTTATCTTGTTATAAAACACTCTGTATAGGCATTGTTATCTAATATTCGCATTGTGAGTATAAACATAGCATAGAAACTGATTACACAATTACTATAATGACTCATAAAAAAAAATAGTTTTGTTCAAGCAAGTAAGTACAGCATGAAGAATTAAACCAAACAAAGTTTAAACAAAGTTAGACAAAGAGACGAGAGGCTTGCGTAAGGTACGAACAAGCAAAGCATGACATGGTTATAGCGTGGGAGCTGTCGTTCTGTAGAGGGCAGCCATTGTACATTTTATATACTTCAGACAAACAAAAACGCAGACCAGAATCTTCATTACGCAGAATTAAGTAGTCAAAGTACCGTAAAGGACAATGGCAGCCAAGTAGGTTTACGATTAGTAGATCCCGGGTTCGACACCCGCTGTGGCTCTCAGTTTATTCACGATGATGGCGAATGATTTGTATTTGCCGAGATTTCCCTGGAATATGGTTCGACTTTGATGGAATGCAGTTATAAACAAAAGTTGCGAAATTATTTTTTCAATTATATCTTCAATGCACTGCAGTAATTTTTGTAGAGTTTAAAGAAAGAGTAGCATAGATCCTAAGATATATTGAATACATGTGCTCTGGATAATTTTTTTTCGCTTCAAGAAAGATCGTGTGCCAGAGTGCTATAGAGAGAGTCATTCAATTATGGTAGATTTAATTAAAAGATTTACTTAAGACGCCTTCAAAGAGCACAGACCATTTCATCCACTCTTAATATCTCTGTTACTACAGACTTCACTAATACCCTCGACTTCCCACAATGTGATATTAAAATTAGAATAAATATGAAAACAATTCTGTACGTTGCTCCTTTATTCTCGATAGCATAGAAAATAAAATATACGCCCCTACTTGGCTAAGTGTTCCCACACCTCTCAAGAGGCCAATAATCATTGTCTCAGTTTCTTTGAGAAACATTTCTTTCATTTTGATTTATAATCAAGAACCTCGGCCTTTTGAAAACACAATCAACAATGCAAATGTCGGGTGTCATTTTTAACGTGGATGAAACTTGTTTCCAAACACTGTTAAGATTTCTACGTTTCGTTTAAAACGAAATAGACGGTCTCTTTGATGTACCTCTCAAGGCAGACCTCCACGATCAACGCCAATTTATAAAACAAAAGGTCATAGCACTACTATAAATACTATTTTACACGTATCGACATTCCATCCAAATTGAAAAAGCGCTTAAATTAATATTAGAATTTCTATTCAGAATGAAACCGTGATACATAACATCAGTTAAGTTCTATGGTCCTACTCAAGTCATTAAAAAATCTATTAGTCCAGTCAAATGATAACTAATAAATTATTTTAAAAAATCATAATAACATTTAACAGACAACTACAACACTTTATAATAAACCATATATAGGGCAAAAATGTTAAATTATCAATAAAATAAATGTGATATTTCATTTAGCAACGCCCATAACAGCAAATTAATAAAAATAACTGAATATTAATATATGGATAACAGAAATCACCAATAAATAAGTGAAAGAACATTTTGCAATTCTTTAAATAGTTTTGATATATATATTATATAATAAATTCAAAACGAAGGAAACACACAGAAAGACACAGATATAACTCACATCGATATTTCAGGAGGTGTCACATCATCAGGAGGTGTGAAGAGCGAAGAGTCCCGCAGGAAGGCAGGGCGGTGACTCAATATATATATATATATATTGAATACATTTAATTCCTTCTCTTCATCTATTTCCTTTACTCATCAAGTGTCCAATAACCTTATTACATTTTTGGATGTCAGCGTCACCTACGATGGGGGTCATCTTTCTACATCTGTCCATATCAAGCCTACTAACGCCCAGCAGTACCTTCATTTCAATAGTTGCCATCCCTCCCACGTAAAAAAAGCTATCCCCAGATCATTGTCCATACGCCTCCATAAAATTTTGTAGCAGAATAAAAGATCGTTCCTTCCAAATAGATTTATTGAAACAGAAATTTTCTGACCGAGGATATCCTTCTAATTTCATTAACAACCGTATAGTCCCTGCAGACGTTCATCATAATTCAGGTCCTAGGAGGGATCGCAGTGACTCTAATTTCCTCATCACCACTTATTTCCCTGGTGCTCATAGACTGGGTGCAGTTGTCAGGGAGTTTTTCCCTATACTTTCTTCTTCCTCCTGTACTTCTTCAGTCTTTAGTGAGGCACCTTCCATTTCCTATCGCAAACCTGCTAATCTTCAATCTATCTTCTCTCACATCTCTTCTCCCAAGCCTCTAAAAACTGCTGGTGGTATGGTTTCAATGTGGACGTCGTGGATGTCTTACTTGTCCTATCATCAATCCTGTTCCTTCCTTTACCTCTGTCCATAGTAAACGCACCTACCTTATCTCTCACAAGACCTCTTGTACCTCTGGTAACTGCGTTTACCGTTTGGATTGCACCCAGTGTGATTCTTTTTATGTGGGTTTGGCTTCCACCAAGCTAAGCCTGCGTATGAATAATCACAGGTCATCCGTTGGCAAACGCAGTGACCTTCCCGTTGCTACTCATGCCAGTTCTCACGGACTCAGCTTTAATGACTGTTTCCGTGTACAGGTCCTGAGGCAGATTGATCAGACTAATTCGAAAGTTACTCTGAGAGCTTCAGAAGAAGCATTATTAGTCTTCTGGGCGGTAGATCGGCTCCTGGGCTTAACCTCAATCATTGATTTTTTTTTTTTTTTTTTTTAAATTTGTTATCAGCTTTTAATTTATTTTAGTTAAATGTTTTCATTTTTTAATTTTTATTTGGCTTTTATCTCTTTATCTTCCCTGTCTACCTTTCCTCCGAAAGTTGGCTACACTGTTTGAGTGCTTCAGTTTCGAACGCCAAGTCAGTCGTTATCAGCCTTTGGAGCGATTCACTTCTTTTCCTGAAGACGAGGACATCGAAATATAGTAGTGAGTTCAGTGGTTTCCTTTCTATGTGTTCTTTTTTAAATTCTAGTTTATTATATATATATATATATATATCAATATATATATATATATATTATATATAACGTATATTCACAATTTGAAATAAAAAAAGACCAAGATCTTTTTTTTAACAGTAACAAGCTGTCAACGTCAGAGTCACAAACCACCATTGACTATGATGAAGTATATATGTATATATATATCAATATTTCACATAAACTCGTGAAATAACAACAATGATCAAACCACAATCCGAAGTGAAAAAAAAAAAAAAGACTAAGATCTTTCTGCCGTAACAAGCGGTCTTCCCAACTCCATTGGGTTTTGACTCTGACGAAGACCGCTTGTTACGGTTGAAAGATCTTAGTCTTTTTTTCTTATTTCTAATTGTAGTTTGATCATTGATTGTGTTTATTGTGAATATATGGAAATAAGCAGAGTTATATATATAATTCAAAAATAGCAACAATTTCAATAAAATGGAAAACAGAAAAGGAAAAGATAAATTTGTTTGCTTTGGATATTTTTGTTGGGAATAAGAAGGGCTCGTGAGTTACTATACGGGAGGGAGCACCTCCTATAAATCGCAGTTGTTTATTCTGTGTAAACTGTTTTTTTCAAGGCAGGATAGAATGAAAAGAAGAAACATTGTAAAAACTTGGATGATGTAGAATTTAAAGAAAATTAGATGAGGTTTAGAGACAACTGAAATGGAATAGTGAAACAAGGATAGTAGGAAAAATCGTGTCGGTTACATCCAAAAAAAAAGTGAGATAAAAAGTGAAATGGCGTTTTGCCCAAAACGTTTAAGTTTGGAATTTGTGGAATGGGTGAGGATTGTAGGATCGATCTGCCATCTTGATTCTACGCAGTAATGGAGTCTTCTCGACTACCTACCTACCAAGGGCTGCTACTAATTTAAATTGACACAACTTCCCTGCTCCAAGTGTTCTCAAAACACGATTAAAATACGAATCCAATTTAATGCTAGGACGATAAAAATAGTCGCCCTCCGGAGTAATGCAACGAAAGGGGTGAAGAGATTTATTTAGTTGACTGAGGGAAGGGTGAGAGTTTTTGGGGGATAATTTACGATTTCATTAAATTAATTAAATTAAAGGGGTCGGGGAGTTAAGTAATAAAAGTTAATTTGTGTTTGGCTCGGTTGGATTAGTATTTATTAATTCTGAAGGGGCTTGGGACCTTGGGATTGCGGGACATTGCACCAGCTCCGTCTCCCAAACCACCTGATTTCTACCTTTTTCTTTCTAAACGACACCTTACACGAACCCAATTATTACTGGCTTCAATCATCGTCCAAACAGTTTCAAATAATTTAGCTTCTCGTTTAACAAATTTTATTTACTCTGGATACACCAAACTTTGATAAAATGTTCAATGGAACTGTTACACTATCAAACTCATTCAGTTTAACATACTGTAAAATATCACACCTACTAAGGCTGTATGCAGGACAATGTTGGCCCAATAACTGCAATTTTAGGTGAAGTGAAACTAAGGAGTCAAATGAATCTTTGTTTACGACACCATACCGAATGCATTGAACACTGAGACCTGAAACGAGAGGGTGGCATATGTTAATATGCACTCACATTGCTGACTGGCATGCTACAGTATCAAAACTATAGCACATTTAGACATTAAGCCTTCAGCAAGTTCACTAGAATAGCAACAAGCACCTGACATAGCACCAAATCTTCACCGATTAATTAACACCCTTATTAAAATACGACTACCATCCCTTTATAAACTTCAGTTTTAAAACAATAAACTACCAAGAGCAACACCTGACCCGATGTAAATAACAATAGCCAAACACAACTGCATAATGAAGAAAACCTTGCCTGAAATACCTTTCATGTACCTAATAATCATCTACTTGTCCTGCCCTACTTGGCACGTGTCAACAAATTATAATAATAATTTATTACACATGTTTTTATGTTTAGGATAATATAAATAAAGCATATTTATAGGATACGAAAATAAATAGTACCCTATTAATTTACGTTACTGTTACAAAACTTTTCAATTCTCTATTGTGGAAGACCTCCCTTAAATCAAGTGCAATTTTCTTTTAAAGGTCTATATATTCAGCTATAAATATACAGTAGTGCGTTTTCAGCTTATAATATGTAGATTATACACAATATGTATCTAGAGTATACATACTTGATATAAGGAGCAGTGTGAACAATATAATATTAATTAAAACATTCCAAGGTTTGGCGAGTTTTGTATTATACAGACATGACTGCTTTTGAAGTAATATATCACTGCGTTCTTAGTAAGATAAATATATCCAATTGTGGAAATGTGCTCTCTATAGTATAATAGATATTATAGTATAATATATAGTATAATGAAGTATAATGCCTGATTATAGCACATAGATAATCTATTAGTATTGTGGGTTAAGGGTCAAAATTACTCCTAAAATTGATGAATTCTGCTCAAAATTTTAATAACTTCACTGTGACCAGAGGTTTCAGTTGAAGAAGATAGGGTTGCAAGTGCATAATTGTCACTTTCTTTTCAAGTTAAGCCTGCAATGATAAGGAATATTTTTCTTCACTGCAGAATAACATTAGAATAGTTGAGTAATGCACTTTAGGAAGCATGCACAGTCATTAGTTAGTATCTATTAATAGCTTTGCCATTCACTAACTACAGCATGATATCAACACTGCCCTCTGTGGGAAGATGCAATCAGTAACTTGAGATATCTAAATCAATGCAGGAGGATATAGACAATACCGCATCACAACGTGTCCACTTTGTGCCCAATGTGCCCACTGTTTATTCGGCTATAGAGAATTTAGAGGAAAAAGAAAAGGTCACTCAGTCGTCAGAATGCGTCCGTCATCTAAGAGTCATGTTTTGATCCTATCCTTAGATCGAAATAAATTAACTTTTTCTGAAACAAATCTCTAAACAACGAAGAATAGCCATGTTTACAAAACTTTCCTTAAATACTATCAATGAAGAGGAAAAGAAAAGGACAACGCTATTGGAATAAAAAAAAAATATATACTTTGAAGAGGAAAACTGAAGCAACAAAAATAAAATGGAAAAATCGTCGGATGAATCTTTTCAAAAGGTAGGAAAAACTGAAAAGGGCTAGGACAGCTACAGGTGCTAAGAAGGGCATACAGTGGCCCTAATACTGGGTTGGCTTAGGTCTTGGGTCGGGGGAAGCAGGCGATAAGAAGACTAAAGGAGGGGTCAGGAGTCAAATCCCCCCGCCTCTCCTACTCGAGCACCTCTTATTACATACTTCCTCATCTGTGACGTCACCGCCTTCTATTTAGCCTCTCACGGGAATCTACTCGCGAGCGCCATCACCCCCTCCCAGAGTCTGAAAACATTATCGTGTTCATGAAACAAAACATGGTGACAAATGCATGGTGGCTTGAACTAAATGCATGTCAGATGAATGTTTTTCTACCACATAATTTCATTAACTCTGTTCAGTTAAATTCTAACATTAAAGTAAAGATAGCTTTCAAAATTAGGAATAGAAAATGAAGTGGAAATGACAGTTGAAATAGTCGATCAATGACACTGTTACATAAACATACTGTATAATCAATTAACTATTTGTTAAACGATTGACTATGGCTAAATCAATTCAGGAAATACTGATATAAAGTGATAAATTGCATAACGGAAGTATTTCAGTTTGTTTTGAACATAAATGTTTATTTTGGAAATGCAATAATGCATTATTTATTTCTACAATACTTAATAACAAAACATTGAATAAGCCAAATTCAAATTTCCAAATTTTAAGCAACAAGTTATACTCGTATACATCATTGACTAAATATGATATAAACATGTAGAATTATTATTATTGAAGTCATGAAATGAACTGCCGGCAATGCACCCAGAAAAAGAAAAATAGCGTTTAACAAAATACAAATGTTAAAGAATTTGTAAGTAACTAGATAAGACAAATTGCCAAGATACCCAACGATTCAATGGTGTATCTAACTGAATAAATTGGGTATCTCTGTGATCCACGGTTTGGATGTTGTTGATTGCTTTTAAAAATGTGCTTTTGCATTTTTTAAAAAAAAAAACAACGTTCCAATGTAAATTGGTTGGGCTAATAATTGTAAAGTTGAAAGGTTATGTGAAGTTTGGGGTAGTCCAGTAGTTTACGTGCTCGTTTCTGGTACTGGTACGCATAAGGTTCAATAAATACTCTGGTCCTCAGAAAACAATCTTTGAGCACATCAACCCTCGAAGAGGATGTTAAACCGTCAGCCCCGAGCCTGTATGACGTCAGTTACACGTAAGAGATTTCTACTCTAAATAAACTTGAGTTAGGCAAAATGTAGGAGTTCCATTGTAAAATGTTCATTACGGGGTATTAAGAGAGGCTGATTTGAGGTTTAAAGAGGTAAAATACAGACAAAGGATTAATTGTGTACACATCATATTCCTCAAATACTATTAAAAAAATATAAGACGTGTATAGAATCTCATCAAAGAAATTCATCTTTCTATCCCTTTTCGGTAACTGACACACAGCTGTGAAGCCTAAATCACTACATAACCATTAGGAGCGAGGTATTACATACGGGGGCGACATGGCAGTAGAGCTATAACCAGAATAGTCGCAGGTCAGATGAAACACACTGCCATGTTCGACTCAAATGTACAAACCTACATACTATCCATTCCATGATTATCGTTCTACATACTACCGAATTCAAGCCCTTTGCAAACTCATTTTTAATAATATATAAAAAGATTTCACATAAACACGTAAAATAACAATCAATGATCAAACCACAATATGAAAATGGGAAAACAAGACTAAGATCTTGTTTTCTAATATATATGTAGACTTATTGCTTCCATCTGCTTTCTCATGTTTATAGTTATTACCAACCATTTGATAAGTATTTTGAGTTAATTTTAACTTTCTTTGGTATTTCTTATTTAAAAATTCATATATGACTAAGACTACACACATGCAGTCACGACTAACAAGTAAATTCGAGGTTATCATATCTCAAAGAGGGATCTTCATAGAACAGTCGAAAGATCACATCACGAATGTAATTTGTTAGATTAGAAAGTGATTTCCCTGAAGGATTTGAATACGTGAAAACAGTAGGAAGTAGAGGCATATGGAAGGCGCTCAGATATGAGCAGGTGAGGCAAGGCCATAGTCAAGGCACCTGCATCTCACACACTGCATCCGCACACCACCAACGACCTATCCACCAGCCAACACCTAGCCCGTCTAGCTTTAACCACATCTCATGTTCTCCTATCACCAGCAAATATATAATATATATAGGTGTATAATGTAATCGGGATTCGGTAAATTTTCCAGGATCAAAATCAAACTCTCAATGACAACGTTTCGGTTTTATTTAAAACCTTTTTCATAAGCCTACAAACAAAGGATGACAAGAAATTATATATAAACATCAACATATAACTAACATCAAAATGGAACATTACAGTTGTGAAAAAACAAAAATATATATACAAGCAGAAGTAACAGAAAAACAATAAACATTTTTATGAACTTACAGAAGTCAGAATTTTTGAATTAGAAAAATGATGAAATTTACATTATATAAAATGAAGTAACGATAGATAGTTAGCGAACTAATATCTTAACTGGTCAAAAACTTGGACCTGACTAACTGATTACAATTACATGTAAACCGAATTTTGATGTTAGTTATATGTTGATGTTTATATATAATTTCTTGTCATCCTTTGTTTGTAGGCCTATGAAAAAGGTTTTAAATAAAACCGAAACGTTGGCATTGAGAGTTTGATTTTGATCCTGGAAAATTGACCGAATCCCGATTACATTATACACCTATTCTATCCAACGGTTGATATATTATTGAATTTGTTATAATATATATGTGTATAAACTGCAGCAGCTCTTCATCTAAGCATGTATTGTCAAATAGAAGAGCAGATTCTGGATTCACGATTTTTTTCAGCAATTGTTCTTTTTTTCTAATCACCTTTCTATACTGCAAAGGCAATAAAAAGCCTTTGAAAAGCCGTGATACCTACCTCCAGAAACTTTCATACTAAAATTAAACTAATAAGAAAGGAATGACAGGTGCTTAACTTCCGTACGCTAGGAGCGCTAGTCTGACGTTATGTCTATCAATTGTTATCTCCATGTGTTGCGAACTGCCTGTAATATATTTCTAGTAATATTACATTTTCTCTTTACTGTTATTTTATTTATTATTTTTATATATTTATTTTTTATTTTATTTACTATTGCTATTTACCTGTTTTTACTTTCTTTTTTTTCTTCTACCTGAAGATGACCTACGAGGTCGAAATCTTGTGTTTTCTTCTATAATTTAGTTATAGTTAGTCCTTTATATATGTTTTCAGTTATTGGACTGTGTTATTGCCTCCAGTATGTCCCTGGGAAATTTGCTATTTTCATTGCTTTTGTAACATAGAAAAGTTATAAGAAAAGAGGAACGATTGCTGAAAAAAATTGAGTATGCAGAATCTGCTCTGTGATATATATATAAAAACAAGATTTCACAATAAAACATGAAACAACAATGAACGTCCAAAACACAAAGAGAAATGAGAAAAAAGACTAAGATCATTCAACCGTAACAAGCGGTCTTCATTAGAGTCAAATCCCAACAGTTGAGATTTCACTATAACGAAGACCGCTTCTTAGGGTTGAAAGATTTTAGCCTTTTTTCTCATAGATGTATATGTATATACATCACGATTTGTTTTCTTGTTCTTATGATTGAAACTACTCCTTTCGCTGACGTTTCAACATATATTTATGTCATCATGAGGGCTTTGAAATCTGTTCCATTTGCAACATTACATGTTTTATACATCCAGGCTACTGTCTATGTTTGAACATAACCTCCAAACAAACAATAAAAACATAACATAGCCTCCTCAACCCTCAAAAAAAAAAAATAAATTATATCATATACATATAAAATTGTGTATTACATATATATTATATGCATATAAATTACTTCTTTCCTGGATCAAAAAAATGTGGAAATATACAATTTCAACCTGAAATCTAATATTGTAAGACCATTCATCTCACTTCAGGTCGTCTATACATTTTATCTAACTGCGTTCCATCACATCTACATTGTTCAAGTATAAGTAATGTAATTGCACACTGTAATGGAGATACATGACTCGTGCAATATTCATCCATGTTTACTGTTTTCGATTCATATTATGTACTTTTTCGTGCTGTTTTTTCAATATAAAATAATATAGTTGATATGAGGAGGTTCACGGCAACTGATTTATCGGGACTAAGGCAGCATTTAGCGGCCGAAACCTAAAGTTCAAAACACAGAAAGTAAATTAGTCAAAACTCAGTAAGGAAACGGTTGTCTGACAGTGCTAAGGTAGAGAAAAGAAACATACAGCGACAAGATAAAAACACTTTATAATGACCATTAAAAATAACCAATAAAGTTTTCAAAGCAAGTCGGAAAAGAGACGGTAGAGTAGTAGAGTTGATTGCTAACTACCTGACATATCATAAACTAGAGCAACAAACCCTGACTAAAGTCGGGAAGAGATGTTACGTTCTATTTGATTTAATGTATTGATTTAACACTGGTAATGTAGGAAAAACTGTATATTTGTTTTTATAATGAAAAGCTCATGTGGAAATGGTTATTAATGAAGGAATAGTCTGGATATGAGTAAAATGAATTGATAAAAGACGGAGTATAAACTTAGGGTCAATTGTATACTAAGTTGAAGACCACTGCAAGGTATGACAAATTAAAGCAGTAAAACGAGATTGACATAAGCTACATGAAGGTATACATCCGAGTCGCATAATAAGTATAACACATACAATAGAAAAGATCGTGTTAAGTTAATATTAAAATGCAGAGGTGGATGGGTAGAGTTTGTCTATTGTAGGATGCAAGGGCACGAGGTATTGGACAGTGCTGCAGTGAGTAGAGCACTTGCGTTGTGCAAGAGGTTATTTCTGGCCTGGCCAAAGCAGTGAGTTCATGTTTATTTAGCTTCAGCCCGACTCTATTAGCGACCAGTGTTTGGCAGCTTTCTTTGCGACAAACCCATGTCAATTCCCTAACCAAGCAAAGCCTGATTTAAAATCACAACAACAGAGATAGGACAAGCAGAAAAGCATTAACTGAGCCAACTAAACTACCTGCATTATACCAAATCTGGGCTTGAAACATCTCATCACCAAGTGGCAACAATTACTTCAATCAAACAGCCGCGAGCTTTAGCAACAAATTCAACATTTACAGTGGGAAGAAACACTCAGGACTCAAGCAAATATGGTGAAGTAACATTTCAGTTTAACAGACAATTGTTCAGCACTTTAATTGAAGTCAATATAACAGATTGCAAAACAGAAAATCAACATAATGAAGTCATAATAGAACAGCATTTTCAAATCTTCAAGCCAAATGACTTATTGGGTCTAAGTATTACATTAGAGATTATTTTAAAAAGAAAAATAATCTGTGAATTTCAACATCAACTTGAATAGCTTGAATGAACACGTGACACTGAACTCATAAAACAAGAAAGGCAACCAAATTTCACCAGACAACCAAAAAGTCACTAAAAAAATTTTGCATCTATCAACAATATTAAACTTAATAAATACAATTAAAATTTGTGCGCTTATACAGCCCTCTGTACCAGTGCGCTTGGTTTCCCTTCTTTATCTCTCCTTAAGACGATTCAACCGAAAATTAGAGACTGCAAGTTTGTGTTTTTAATTTCTCACTGTTTCTTCATGTACATTGAACTGTATTTGTCCATTTCGCATCGTATTTTCATCGAAAAAGTGTATATATACATAAAAATATATTATATTATTTTATAGTGAAAAATAGATTTATAGTATATATTAATGTTTGCTGTTATTGTTGGATTGTTAATCATACATTTGGTTTTTGATGCAGTTAATGGTGAATACTATGAAGTTAGCACATGCTCGACACATGACAGTATATGAGCTAACAGCATGTACTTCACTCGTGGAGAGTATTGATGGCCCGTATCGGGGGAAGAATATAAATCTTCACATGCTTCAGAGAGACGTCAATTACAATTACTTGATGATATCGCTATTAATGTCTTCAACAATGAAGTGTAGCGAGTCAGTACGCTCTATTACCTATGTGGGCCAACTACGGCTGGCGGGCAGACTCCAGAATGCTCTGATGAGGCCCGCAGAGGTGCAGAGTTTCTTCATACTGCTTACTATGATATGATGAGAGTTGCCATACTAAATCCTGAAGGTGCATCCCTATCACTCTATTGATTTCTGAAAAAACCGAAGCGCCATAACAACCATGTATCAACCTTTAAAATGAAATCTCCGCGATTTCTTGTGTGACAGACCAGTCAATTGCTCAGAATGACCATACCCTGCTATATCAAGTGTACAAACAAGTCAGTTTGCAGGCCACGAAGTACTTTAGAACATTTCCTCAGACTAAAGTAAAGAAATAGTTATGTACAGAAGAAATGATAACCAAGCACAATAACTGACAATATTGCAAGTACTGTACTGCCGGGCCAAATTATAGTTTATACATCACTAAAAGGTCGATTGCAATACACACTATAGCAGAACTATCACGATTTCATTAGTAACAGCAAAACTATGCCCTTGTTGAAGCAATCAGAAAAGACATATTAATATGTGAAGAGAAGGGTCTTCTCAGTCCAATGGCTGTAAGCACATGTTGGCACTAAGGTAAATGAAAGAACAGATGCGCTGGCGAAAACAACTTGAACAGAGTATTGTTTGCCAACGCTTTACAATCGCTTCCAGACTCATAAGCCATGAACTTAGCTGGAAGGATTGCGAAAGTGGATGACACCTTCAAAAGCGCATCACATCAAACAACACAGAGTGGACCATCAAATAATATCTCGCGAGAGATAATAAATAACAATTCCCGAATAACAAACCTTTTAACTGGGCATAGGCTGACATTAGTTGGTCACATAATTTCAGTGTACACTTGCTGAATAAGGAATGTCCTTATTTGTGACAATCACTTAATAATTATTTTACTCGATCTTGTAGTTTGTGTATACTGCATACTTTTTAACTCACACACGTTTAGTAGCCTTAGTCTTCGTCGTCATTCAAACTACGCATTTAATCGAAAAATGGATTATACGAAAAATTATAATACCCATAACTTTTATTCCAAATACGGAATCTGTACTACTTTGCAGCAAGAAAACTGCGTTTTACAAACGTATGAGACTTTTTTCAAAGCTCTGGATAGGAGTATTATAAATTGTTTTAATAAACTTTTAGGTATATATCGCCCGTTTCAACGAATCGAAATTATTTAAATGGTTTTTAGAGCACACTAATAATATTATGTAGAAGCCACATGTTTGTAGTTGAGCGTCAAACAATTTTTGAGTTTAAACTATGTACTGAATACCGTTTTTACTGAAGCAATATCAAAAAAAGACTTTTCTGTTCAACCCACTATAGAGAACTATGTTTTAATTCGTTAGTGCGATCTGTCAAATAGTGCGATGTATCATAATACAACTTAGGTTTAAGCTTAGGTCAATTCCGTCATATGTCAACATTTTAAAACAAACTAACTTTAAATCTATTGTAAAACTCTGAGTGGAATTTTCAGTTAAAATCAACAGTCATTCTATAAAAACTACAACATTGTAAGTCTATAGAGTTAATAGTTGGGGAGAAAAGCAGGTATCGTAGGGCATATGGACGATAAACGCAATATTGACTACAAATTAAATATTTTACTGTAGTCAAGAAAAGAGTAACCAAAAGGAAGAGAATTATTTTTTTATATAAAAATGTTAGTTGCGTGATACTTTTTTCAAATAACGTAAAACCACTATAACTTTTTTCCATTAAATAACAAAACTATCCATCAACCAAAGCCCTTTATTAAACTCATGGTTTTTTCTTAAAAACCATATCGTTCTTTCTATTAGTTAATTGTGTAGGTACACTGTGTCGGATTTTTTAACTTTTAAAGGAAATACTATGTGGAGTACAAATCTCAGAGTACCATCTTTTTCCCAAAAATAAGACACTGTCTTAAATTATTTTTACGTCAAAAATCCGTGCTAAGGCTTATTCTCGGGGGAGGGCTTCAAATACATTAAGTAGATTTACATATTTTTGTTTAATATTTATTTTTATACAGAAATTTAAATTTATTCGATTACAGTCATGTTATCTCCTGGAACATCGTCATAAATTATGAAAATTCGGAATTTCGTTCTGATTTTTCTCCAAACCTACTTCCTGTAGAATCATTGGTCTGAATGTCTTATGTCTTGCAATATAGTTGTGGTTAAATTAATAATTCTTGTCAAAGTATTTACGACAATTAGAGATACCTACTACATTCAACAGCATTTTTTTAACGAATTATATTTTTAACATTATCTTAACTAGAGGCTATTTTCAGGGGAGGGTTTATAGTACAAAACGTCCTGAAAATCACGCCAGGACTCATTTTTGGGGTTGTCTTATTTTCAGAAAAACACGTTACCTATTAAAAAGAGAGTGGTCTATCTGATGGATGGACTCTGACCTGGTATATTACTCGTACACGGCTCTTTGCTGTATTATCTCAATGATGTCAAATCATTCCTGAGTAGTTATATACGAAATAAAACCATCATAGATGGCCCTTTTTCAGAACAAGAATATTCTCCAAAGTGAACTTCAAGTTATTCTGTATAACTTTGTGTCATAGAATAACAACAATGATATTTTCTTGATCAATTGTTTTCTTCCTATTCGAACAAACATAACCAATATTATGTTATTTTTAAAAAGGAATATTTATTATTATTATATTTACTGCTGTTTACTTATAGGTGATTTAATGTATCTGCTTTTTATCCCCTTATTGATCGACAGTCCCTTGTTTGTAGCCTCACCCTGTCCCACATGTCATAGAATGTCACAGGTCTATACAGACTATCTGTCATGCGGTCGGCTGGATAAAAGCAAACTAATTTAAATACAGCCGACATGATTTATTCATAATTGTACTCGTAAGAAACACTAATCCACTAATGATTACTTAAATATCTATAAGTAGAATAATATTAACTTATGAGTTGGAAAAAAGGAAACAAACTAAATAACTTAAACAGTAATAAGAACAACAAAAAATCATTTTGAATTAAAAATATATAGAAAATTAAGAAACACTCGTCAATCATTCAATACATAAAATACATGTGATAGATTACTTAACATCCCTTATCAAATATAGAATACAGCAACAATTAAAAACAATATAAGATATAACAGTTAAAAATAGACTTAAAGAAATATTAATAAAGTACATGTCAAAAAAAAGAAGGCAAAAAATAAAATCAAATGACCAACAGCAAAGAAACTTTTGAAAACAATAACAAACGCTTCGCCTAGGTAAGAAAACACAGAAATAAATTAAGAAATTATTTAAATAAAGGAAGAAATAAACAAGGCGGTAAAATAAAATAAGTCAATAGAGGACAGGCTTCTTTGGACGATAAAAAAAAATCAAAGCTATAAATATGAACAAAGCGGAACTGATGGAATTAACTGGAAGACTGTGGACGGTAAACAGTATGTAGGACAATTAGAAAGCAGTTTAAGACTGGAGTATAAAGAACACGTTAACGCTTTTAAATAGGGGAGAAGAAATGGCGATTTGTCAAAGCACTTATGACTCATACTGATCTGATGAGATAGAATTCCAATGGACTTACTAAATAAAGGGCACGAAGAGTTGACACTGACAATCAAACAGGTACATGAAATACATAACCACAAAAGAATTCTCAGGGACATAAACAGAATACATAACAAACTCCTAAAAGTCTATCTTATTTGGATCTTTGACAGAATCAATGGGATGCAGGAAAAAACAAAGGGGCAGACAAAAGACAGTCACTGAAGGCAAGAATAAAAAAAAGATTCAAAATTAAATCAAACCCAATTAATATAATAAATAAATATATGCTTGCCTGTATTCAATCATAAATATATAAATAATATATTAAGTGGCGTTGAGATGTATTTCAATCAAGAGAAATAATTCTGCGTTCTAAGATATTGTGATCACGACATGCGGTGTTCATATCCAGACCTGAACACTTGGATCTCATCCGAAACTCTGAGAAAAACTGATGATTCGGCCCCAGAAAAAAGGCTATCCATCCCTGCAGTAGAACTGAAGAACATTTCAACAGAGACCTCCTCAAAGAAGGATTGGAAGAAGGACTTTACCAGGTCCATCACCTGATGAAAGGGAGAAAAATGTTAAATTAGAATGTAGAGCTGAAAGGTAAGAAAATATTGAGTTGGTAGTTTATAAGATAACAGTTGAAAACATCGGAATGAGGTTTGCAATGCTAGCCATGGCTTTCACCTTTGTAGGAGTACAAGAAACTACATCTTACAAGTTGTTCGATTCATTTGATTATCAGTCTTTTATCTCTTTTTGATTCCAATAGTTTCTAATCTAAATAATTCTTCTTTAAAAAAAGAATTAACCTGCAACTACAATCTAAATTGTTTCCTATTGCTACTGACCACAAGAAATGGACCAAAATTTACAGTTTTAAAACTTCAATTCATAGAAAAATTAAATTTAAAAATATTCAGTACATTTTTAAATATGATTCCAGAAAATGACTTAAGTTCAGGATGTACCACAATATTTTAAGTGACTGTCATATGTTTAACCGACAAAAGAGTATTTATAAATGTTTTATATAGAATTGAGCGAACGATTTGTGGTATCATTGAAATGGAAACGTGAATACTCGAAGCGGGATGATTATGGTGAAAGAAAGAACGGAAGTGAATGCGATTACATCTCCGGAGCGCTGCAGTCAGTGTCATTGTCTATGCTCTCTGTTCAACAGAGGAAAATAACGAATTACTCAAAGAACCTCTGTGCTTTACAGAAACAGTAAAAAACCACAAAAAATCATGCAATAAGTATGCAAGCAAGCCATTACAATTCAAGTTATTCATTTTCAACATTTAATATTTCTAAAATTGTTTATACTTTATCTAAAATTGTAATATTACATTTATAACATTATAAGTATTTCAATTTTGAATGGTGTTGGATATGAGTTTATAATGGTCGACTGGGGCCAGAGTAGCCCAGTGATATGCTCGCTTCTGGACTGGTAACTCAAAGTTCAATACCGACTAATATTCCTTTCGAATTCACACCGAAAATTTCATGCATTATAGCAAGTTTAAAATAACTTAACTATAAAGTATAACCGTTCATAATTTATGATAGTAAAAATAAATTAACGATTACTTATTTTACTGTTTAAAAGTCAAATTGAAAAGAACATGAATTTAAAACAAATGACGACAAAAGGAGAGAGATTATTAAAATTAACGTTAATAAAGCTTGGGTTAAGAGGGAATGAGTGGACATCATTTGCTGTTGGTTTTTTTTTTTCTTGGTAGTCCAGTAGAAGGCTATGCGGGAAGATAAAATAGTAATAGAGATTGAGATGGTACACGTGTACAGCGATAACTAATGGACGAGTTTGAGAGAGGAGGTATAAGAAGTGCATTGGTGGTAATGTATATATAATGACTAGCGCAATCGTGATTTAGCCCGGGTACACACACGGCCACCTCGCATGACAACTACCTTGCACTGCGTCCTCTGCTGGCGACCATTCGCCCGCCACTCCAGTCCTCGCCGGCAACGCGTCTTTAATAATGCACCAACCCCCACACCCTACCAACCTCTCATTTTAACTTATAAAGTCTACTTCATGTAAATTAAACACAATAACACTATGTATCTCAGCAAGGGAGTTCTCAGTATTCTCGGCAGACTATTGACACCGTCTATAAATAAAGAAACTCCTCTTCTGCATGCACAACGGAAAACAGTCGTCATACTCATATATATGAGTCATACTTATAGCCTTTAGTACTCAGATACTCCGAGGTATGCAGACTGTTGAAAACTCAAATGATGACATTTGTTTTCCATTAATGTTTTTACATATCATGAAACTGATTTAAATGAACGAGTGCATCATTTCAATACATCAGTTGTAAAAATATTACCAGAAATATGCAGAAATTAACTACTCGAAATATTCTTTTAAACTAACAGATTATGCATTTTACAATTAAAAAAAAATGTAAATCAAGTCCAATTCATATTTGCAAACATATGTAATTTTGCTACTTTCTTTTGTAGCGAAAAAACTTTTTCATGGAATGCCGTGCAAGCTTACTTTCAGACAGTAAACATATAAATCCTATACAGTTAAAAGATTTTTTAAAGATCTATTTCATAGAACAATCTTAAAGAAATTTCATTATGTTATTGAATTTTTAGGTAGAAATAGAGTTAATTTAAAAAAAACCTTAATAAATAAATAAGTCAAAACTTGGATCATAAGATTCCAAAAGGAATCTTTTTTTCCAAAAGGGCAATGCTTCTTTGTCCCCTCCGTGACCACCGATTTACTTTTAAAATGTGGAGTGACCCCCTTACCACCTAGTAATAATTAATGAATAAATCAATATATACAACGGAAATTTATGTTTTCCTTCAAGGTGTTTCGCAATACATTTATATCGTTTAAAATATTAGAATTAAAATATATATATTTGAACTATCGTTTCAGACTTATATAAAATTACATTATTTGAATGTATTTTCCAGACCTATATTCCGGAAAACACACTAAATGCATCCACATCTGGCTAGTGTATAGATTATTATCGTTCGTATAGAGTTTAGACTTTGTATTCGTGTTCGGTGTTATTCTGCTCTTGAAAACATAAATGTCTATGGAATAACTAATACTACTTATAAATATTATTTTACTCAAATTGATGTTCCATGAACCACTGTAAATATTTCAAGAGTTTTTGTGCTCTTAATACCATTTTTCACACAAAAATTAAAAAACTCTCTGCTCCATTATTTTCAACAGTAAAAATTCTGCGTGTACGCAAAGAAGCATCTACCTCGTCTAGGTTAGACTCTCACGTAAAAACCAACACATACTATATAGACAAAACTGTGATTGTATGTGATTGTATGATCGTGGCAAGTGTACCAACACAAGAACAAAAATGTTGAAATTACAATGTTTAGAGCGGGTGAAATTCAAAAGTGAATTTTTTTTTCGATCACATCTGGTATGTTTCTAATCAGCTAGATATTTCAAAGTCATACTGCATGTGCACAGGGTGACTCATCGACCTTGCTAATCATTACACACCTGTCTGTAAACACTCGTATTGCTGCTGCACACTGTTCCAGCGATTTTAACTACATATTCACTCTAACACCTGCACTTCTTAAAATAACCCTCAACATCCTCAATATAATTAAATAATCACGAAAGTGAGACACCGAATTCATAAGAATTTTGTTTTCTTTTGAAATAAAATTGTGTATATATTAGGAAATAATGTTTTGAGTTATTATTCCGATAAAATATAAACTAAAACAGTTTTAAATAAAAACAAAATAGATATGTTAAGCTGTTAAATATACTTTTCAATTAAATAATATACTAGAGGCATAAACTAGTAAAAGAGAGTACAGGTAGATCATCTTTATTTTAGGTTTGACACACTGAGAGAAAAAAATGCTATAATGGAAGCCAAAATGTGCAGGATATCAGTATGGTAGAGAACATTAGAGTGTCGGCAAAATTGTTTGATTTACAAAAAACACGTGGTGCATTAGTATGAAGAGATACTAATGTGTCAAAGACCATCATGTGGTGCATTATGAAGAGACAGTCGTGTAACAAACATCTAGCTAAATGGTGCATTATTATGAAGAGGCTCTTGTGCCAAACACTAAATGATACGGTGAATTAGTATGAAAAGGACACTCGTGTGCCAAACACCAAATCATAAGGTGAATAAGTGTCAAGCACTCATGTGTTAAACAACAATACGGTGCATTATAGTGAAAAATTCATGCGACACACCACATAATCCGGGTGTTAATTATGCCATATAACCAAATTAGTGTGTGAGACATTATGTGCCATTAGCACCATGCGACACACGTCATAGTACTCATTTGCCATGAACAGTATCATGTGCTTCACTAGAGTTAGACACTCATGTGCCATGCCCCATACATGATTATGAGACCATGAGCGTAATGGTTGCCATGACAACCACTGCTTTTCTAAAACCTCAAACTAAATGAATTGCATTCTTGTTCCCATTATTTGAAATTCTTTACAGATGCTAATTGTTTGTTATGATTACAAAGAACACGTTAAGTCTGTGAATTGTTTGAAAGGAACAAAGGAGCCGTGACACGACACGTACAAGCATAAATCAAGACTCTGAGAGACCTATGAGGAGATGGGCAAGGAGCACGTTATTCTCTCGCAAGGTCAACAACCATTGGAGGCTACAGCCCACCGTCAATCTGACTGGCAACTTGGCCACGTAGTCCCTTGTCTCATCATTATAGCATTATGCTTCTATCGCATCTCACCGGTCAATCTCAACAACAAACAATAATAACTTGCATTTCGCTCAATTAAAATTTTAATAAAATGCAAACACAGCAATCAAAAATCATAAATATTTGAAATATATAAAAAAATTGTGAAAATTATTTGAAAACTAATCGACAAACTTTTAAGGGCTCAACATAATAGATAGCAAATTATGTATTCCTAGTTTCTTCATAATGATCACGCACATTGTCTATAATAATTGGATTTGCATCTTTATTTCAACAACTTAGTATGACTGTAGCAGTTTTAAACAGTAAAAGAAATGTTATCATTAATTGCAAAAAATAAATATAAATAATTTTGGAATGTATAACTATTGACAAATGCAGGCAATAAAATAATTGTTCTAATTTTTTAATTAGAAAAAAGTAGAATAAAATAAATGATTTCTTCGCCTAAAAATATCCTAAAAAAAGACGAAGGAAGACACAGGTTGTCAAGAGGAGGGGATGCTGTAGGAGGAATGATGACTTTATATTGCAGTAATCTAGGGTCTAAATGGCATGAAATGAGCCGTTTGCTTTAATAAGGTGGCATTTGGATAAAGCAAGGCTCCCACCTGTACAAGCAGTGTTTGCCAATACAAAGCTTTAGAAAACAAATATGACGCTGTGTTTGCCAAATATAAATATTGTGCGACTCAGAGCTTTATGCAAGCGTTGCATACATCAACACGCCCATCATGCGTTAAATCTGTCCGCGTGTTCGAGCTCAATTCACCATGTAAAGCAATCTGAGTATATGTCAAAAACCAGTTTCATACAAAGCAAAGGTTAGACATTTCAACTTATTATAATCTCAGGGGTATTCTAACATTAAATATAGTTAAGGGGTTGTTTCCACTGAGGTTATTAATATTAGAGTTTGTCATACCTCGACCGTATTGGTTGAAAAACTCAACCGGTTGTCAGGTCCATGTTGGTTAAAGTTTCCCATCTTCAAGAGAAACTGATTCGTGGATTTGGTTTCATGTCTATGTAACCTACACCTGCTATCCAGATCATTACAACCTATGGTGCTAATGATCTAGATATGGTGCAGGTTACATAGACAGGAAACCAAATCCACGAATCAGTTGCTTTTTGAAGATGGGAATCAGGAGGACCAGAAACCAGTCCAGCTCTCCAGCCAATATACGAGATATAAGGGTTAATATTACTTATAACACTAATATTAGCTAGTACAGAACAGTTAATCAAAAATATTAATGAAGAAAAAAAAACAATTAAAATTGAAATATAAAAAACAACATACTAATAAATAATGATTTATAACCTGAAATGCGGCATGTGAGAGTCATATATACATAAACTTATAAACACATGGAACAGTTCTTCGATAACACATATTTTATTAAAAACAATACTATATCCACCGGCACTCACCTTCGGACTTTTTCCATAAAGAAAGTCTAAAGAATAGTGGTCAGGTTTTTTTTATACCAAAACTCACTACTACTCTTTCATTAATATTATTTATATTTTTTACGATTTTTATATTTTCCATAATTATTGTTATTTTTATTCTTTTATTATTGTTCTTTATTCCCTTCCCTCTCCTTTCTCCTTACAAGTTGTTGTGGTATCACTGACTGTATAATACTTGTTGCTGACATTGGACTTGAGTATTCACTACCCTGCCGCCCTGTAGGAAATGTAAATGGGAGAAATGTCTGCGTCTACCTTTGTGTTGCTTATGTAATAATTTATTTATGTTACGCATGTGTTTTTACATATGTGTTTTCAATAACACCACACTTGGAATAAATTCCAGAAAAATTCATGCTAAGTGTAGACACACTTTTAAGTTCATAAAATTATTAAATTGATTAAATTTATTGAAATTACTACAGTAATAGAAAATAATACAATAATAAATAGACTAAACACATATACTAAATATGATAATATAAAGATGCATATGTTTAGCCTGGTCACTTAGTATCTTTTTAATGATATATAATTCATCAAGGCTGTTGTAATGTGTGTGTGTGTGTGCGTGTGTGTGTGTGTGTGCGTGTGTGTGTATGTGTGTTAAGAGCATCGTTTGGCTGCGACATTACCGCTGTCAACCGGAAGTAATTAAATAAATAGATAAAACAATAGTATGACTATCAAAATATCATACAGTCATAATATACTCTAACATATATTTAGCAGCATGATAAACGTTTAAAAGAAATTACGCAATCATAAAATTAACTATATTTATTCACCATCTATGCATCTAATATTAGCATTATATTAAATGGTTGGGAAAAAAGTTTTGAGGTACTTTTTTTGTTCTATTTCGTGTTGTCTTTAGTCTATAGTTCTATGTATACCTGGTCAACACTGGGAATTTTATTAATGGACTGCTATGTTTCTAATGGCAATCCAGAGAGACTGCTGCATTTCACGACATTCAACCCTTTCAAAGTTTTTAGAATAATCGATGAAATATATTGCTAATTAAGTTAGTTTGTTCATGCAGTAATGTCTATCTGATTAAACCTTTTATATGGAAATTTTCAAATAAAGCATCGTAAGACAATAATTACTACTTGACTTTGTGATTGTCTGGCTAAGTGAGGATTGTCGGATACGGCGCGCTCGCGTGGGTTTGGTCTCGTATCGATTCAGTTTGTCACCCTTGCCATAGCTCAGTAGTTAATACCTCCACTTGCGTATTTACTGCCTGAATCCAAGACACTTCTACTCTGGTGCTTAAACAGATCCGTATCACGCTCTGATGCACAAAGACCAAGCAGTGCACTTCCCTCTTTTGACGAAGCCCCTGCTTTGACGAAGGTGAAACGTCTTTATCATTTCTAATCAATGCCTTACTTTGATAGAGAAAAGGAGAAACACACTAAGACAGTTCTTCTTTAATCATCTACAGAATTGAGCATCTGCTGTATTCAGATACTAATTAGATTCATCACTTCTTCACTTGGTTGAATGTGGATGACTTCCAAGAGAAGTAACAGCCCTGTAGGTCTAAAGTATATCACAAAGGGTCTTGTGGTATACGTCCTTTGTGAATAACCACGTGAACATACCTCACCGGAGATAAACAAGAGACATTGAATGGCATTGCTACTTCATGATCACCTGCCTCAGCTTGCGGCAAGTGTCAAACCCTTCATGGCTTCATTCATGCTTCACTGAAACTTTCCTAATTAGAAAATAAATATGACTATTTTCAATACTTGGTATGTATTAACACTCTTAATGAGGCATACATAATAGCACTTAGTTTAAAGAAGAAAACAGATCACAATCATAGGCAATCATTCATAGTTCATAGGCAATCGTAGTGTGACCTCACGATAGGTGGCGGTACGTGCCGTGGTTGTGGTTGCGTATATATATATATATATATGTGTGTGTGTATATGTGTGTGGATGTGTGTGTGTTTGTGTGTGTGTGTGTGTGTGTGTGTGTGTGTGTGTGTGTGTGTGTGTGTGTGTGTGTGTGTGTGTGTGTGTGTAGAGAGAGAGAGAGAGAGAGTGTGTGTGTGTGTGTGTGTGTGTTTAATTGTACTAGGGGTGTTGTTTGAGTTTGTTCACGGTTCACAAGTCAGGATACCCAAGTAATTACAAGAGTACAAATCTGAAAGTCATCGCTGAGTGCTATAAAATTCGGAATGAATTCAAAAACCTCACCTCCTCCCCCTTCAGAAACCCTAGAAATCAAATCGCGTTTAAGAAGCATTATGATTAAAATTATAAAATTTCAAAAAGCACTTCGCAGTCACAAGAGAAATTCATTGTTTTAAGAATTTTCTATTTAGTAAGTGATATATCTGACCTTGAACATGGGCAACTACTACCTAGACTCCTGTTTATCAGAATACTGTGTACCTCTATGCAACACTATAACTGATTCACTAGGACGAAATGCAGTGACACACGCATATGCTGCTGATATATGTATTGTATAAAAAAGTATATACCACTCTTACCTTCAACCTTTAAAACAAAACAAGCTATTCTTGATTACTGTGTTGACGTGTAGGGTTTAAACTTACCTGAAACAGAAGAGAAAACACAATCATTATATAAATCCAAACTCAGTTTATTTTAAGTTGAATGTCTTCAAACAATTCACAATTAAAATGTTACTCTACACAGGATATGCTTGAAGCAGCTCTTACATGTAAAATACCAGAAGGAAAACTCAAAAGGAGCTAAAAATTAGAGAAACTTTTTCACAGAATATAATACAATAATGTTAAGAAAAATGTGAAAAATAAGTTAAAATAAATGTCTTATTTTTTTCATAGTATTTTTCAATCTGCGGAACATACTGAATACAGAAAAGTTAAAAGGAAATAAGTCATTAGTTTCTTCGACCTTATTTCCTTGAAGAAGTTTAGGAGTCATATGGGCTTGTGTCACACAGACGAAAGAAACTAATCAAATCAGTCTGTCTATCTTGCTGAAACTAATCTATTGGTAAGTTGGTGCAAGTCTCCTGGAAAGTAAGTTATTCTTTTTACTTTACTATAAGTAAAGTATAGTGATCGTGAAAAATTCAATCTCGAGATTTGGACGGAATTATATGTTTTGAGGTCCTAAAAGTCCTATTATGATGTTTTTTCGATGATGTCTGTGTGTGTGTGTGGGTGGGTGAGTATGTTAGTATTGCTTGTTATCACGCTACGGTCCAGAATCTTTGATGGATCAAGTTGATATTTTACACAAAACTGGGTCCCATAGTATAAATGATCACTATTGTTTCGGAAGAGTGATGCATGTCGGAAAAATCACTTTTTTTGTCAAAAACCGATTATTAGAAAACATTGTTTACTCCTAAACCGCTAATGCAACAGTTTTGAAATTTTGGTATTATCTTTGAGTTTACAAATGGAATAAGCGAAAAATATATTTAGAATTTTAAAACAACTGGAAATATTTTTTTTCAATAAAATGTAAAAATTTTGACTTATAATACAATCTCAAACCTTGTGAGAGGGATACAAGCCATACTGTTTGACGGATCAAAACGAAACTATGCCTAAAAATAGAATATTATGTGAAAAATGAGTTGAGATAATTTTCATGAAAATTGCATTTAAGAAAGGGGCGTTAAAGTACGACTTCTGATTTCAGAATATGTTTTTTCTGACGCTAAACGGCTCATTAAAAAATCATAAAAATTTGACCAAAAATGGAAAAAAATTAGCAATTTGTAAAAAAAAATTTGTGAAATTTCAATCAGGGCAAAGAGCAATAAAGCTATAAAAACTGTTTGTTTATCCTAGATATGTTTATCATCTGCTATACTTGTCAAATTTTTACTATTTTTTTACACTGTTTACATTGACTTAGAAATTATTTCAGCGAATCCACTGAGATAAAATTGATGTTTATAATGAAAAAAATTAAATAATTTATTGACATATGAGATATAACTGGAATAATATTTTTACATGTAAAAAAATCACTGCCAATAAACATAAATAAATTTTTTTCGTCTTCATGGTATGATGTATTTGTCTCCAAAAATGCTATAATAAATGCTATAATAAATCTATATATTGCACTCTTGAGCAAAACTTAATATGAGTTATAATTACTTTATCTTTGTGAATTATAGTATCTTTCCATGATGTTCAAATGTGATGAATGGACATTTTGCTCAAGAAAGAGGAGTTATGTTTTTTGAGAAATTCATTATGAAAACATTATGAAATGTTTTTTTCACTATTCTAGTTTTTGAAAATGTAAAGCTGCCAGCTCCTGTAAGAAATTTTTTCGTAACAAGAAATCTACAACTTCGACTTTCAAAAATGTTATTACTGTTGTAGTTATACTAATGATATTATATGCATCAGCGGTGTGATGTAAGAAAATAAGTATATATATTGATAAGTGCATCAATCACTATCCCTACTGCCTCCAGGAATAAAAACAAATAAGCATCTCCCATTTAGATATTTATATTATAGCTAAATGGAAAATTATATATTGTATAACCAAGAATTATATTATGTTTACTCTTAGTAAACTTGAATGCAGGTCACTCCAGATTTGATTTAATCTGTATAAAGGAACAGGTGAATAATTCATTCTCTGCTTAAGAGAAAATCAGGAAAACAAAGGATAAAAACTAATACAATTGGCATATTGTTACATGGATCAGGGGTGAAGGTAAGAGGACAGCGAGGTAAAGGGGTGTGACACGGAGCAGAAGGAGAAAGAAAGAGAGCGACATAGTTTAGAGAGGGAGAAGTGTATGGCAGGGATGAAGAGGGAGTGAGAAGAGAGAAGGGAATCAAAGATGGTGGCTAGTCTACGAGTTTAACACTCAAAGGTTATAGGACGTAAGCTTAAATCAAGCTTTCAACTAGAAAATTATAACCATGATTGTTTAAAAAACTATTGTATTTTATTAATTAGATAATTATCTTACATTTTTTATTTCCATTTAAAACATTTGTTGATCACCTAACAGCAACGCGTCGAAGACAACCTAATTTATTCGAAATAAATAAATTTCACACGTCATTTGCAGAATGTGACAAACAATTCATAAAAGTAAATCTCCATGTAGTGAGTAATTGAAAAGTCGCATAAAATACGGAGAAGAGACAAACCGGCTCATTGCAATTGCTTGGTATAATTATATAAAACAACTGGACTAAGAAATGTAATTATGCTTGCTTCATTTCAGTGTAATCAATTTAATTTGAGTATTGCAAAGAAATGACACTAAAAATTTACATTAACTATGACTTTTTTTGATATTGGTGAATCAAAAAGAAGTAAAATAACTTCCATTTAACTTTAAATACAGGTATTGTGGATAAAATATATATACAATGCTAATAAGATTTCACATAAACACGTGAAATAACAATCAATGATCAAACCACAATAAGAAATGGGAATTGAATATGCAATACATGTGAAAGAACACATAAAAAAAATGATGAAAAATTATATCACAGAATATGATCTGTAAACTATAAAATAAAATGTGTACCTTGGCATGATGGAGAGGTAATCTTGTTGTGTTATGTCTGGCGAAGCCGGCATGTGACTGACGTGTTGAGACATGAATCCAACTATAGGGTTCAAAAGTTCGCTTACATCCATTCTACTGGGAAAACTACCCCCACTATACCTTTACAAGTGCCTCTTAATTTATTATGAGCAAATATATGTCCCGTAGTATTTCAAGTAGATATCATATGAAACAATCTGCTGCTGTTTTATTCTAAAGTAAATGGTATTTCTGAGGTTTTCTTTCTTGCACTAATTCAAGCTCAGTGCACTAAAGTACGAGTAAAAAGGTTAATGCAGAAAGAACTTTGAATATACTTCTTTATATTAAAAATTTATATAAATTGATAGCACCATTCACTTAAAATAAATTTCATATTTTTACAGACAGAAGAAATGAAAAATAATGGTTATAATTGAATTTCAAGATATAAAACCTTTTCTTGTATTGCTTTCAGGAATTATTTGATCTATAGATAATTTGTTTAAAATAACAATGCATTGAAATGAATTCATTGTATTCAATGTATAGAATGTAACTTTACAAGAAGTTAGTTGTATTAAAATATAGCAGTCAAGATCAAACTGACTAGAAAAATTCTAGGTATTTACACTTTTGTAGTCCCCTGATTGCATTTTTTTTTTGTCTCTGTGTATGCGGGCGGTAATGAATTTAAAAAGTTTGTGACCACGCTTATCTGTCAAGTACCACATAACATTACGAATTTATCAAACAAATAGTTATGGTTATGATAACACTATAAAGCATTTGGGCAAAACCAATAATGATAGCGGTACTCTTTATACAATATGTTAAAACAGTTTTTCACTCCTCTCACAATTATAAAACGAAACATTCTGGAATAATTTTTCGTTAACATGATAGAAGACTCTTTATTTATTAAATGAGTCACTCTAGATTGCTACATTGATGGATATGAAGAGGCTTTTTGTAATATGCTCTCGACTCTACTAAAATTCAAATAATATATTGATGTATTTATACAGGAACTATATAGTGGATCACAACAATCGAATACAAGAATAGTTAAGTAAATTTTGGACGTACCACTGCTAAAACTTTGATTACTGAGGGCTTATTCAGTAGGATGACCGACTGGGTACTCTAAATAACCAGTGTTATTCTAATGAGCAGACAAAATAAATTATTTCAAGTTTCATAACCTCTTCTATAGTTTTTGTATATTACATGTGCACTATAGTGTCATTAAGATAATAACAAACTCAATTACTTGTTAATGAGTTCATTATATTTACTTATAGTAAAGTTGAGTGTAGGCCACTCCAGATTTGTTGTATTTCAGATTTCGGCCGTCTTCGAAATATAAAAACTGAAACTTCGGAAGAAATATAATCATTGAAAACCAAACGTATGGTGAGTTGATCTACTTAGTTCCTCGTGAATTTAAAAGACTATGAAGGGCTTTGGAAAAGTTATCCAAAAAATTAATTAAAAAAACAATAGGCCGTAATTCAATCTGACATGTATTAAGGAAGAACTGTTTCCTAAATATATTAATGTAGCAAACCAAGGATTATGATTATATTATTTTTTTATCTAAATACCATAATTGCAATTGCTCCATAATTAAGCGATTAAATTAAGAATTTTATGCAAATTGTGGAAGCTGTAACTAGAAGATGGCTATATATTTTAGCTAAAATATATGATGAAACAAACAAGGTGCTCGTGGAAGTAAAGTTATAGATGTTTTTAACATTTCACTGGCAAATAAATATTGAAATATACTTATACGTGATGTACATGAAAACCATTGGCTTTTGTTCTTCTCTAGTATCCCTTCCACTTGGAAACTGTAACCTACAGAATAAACTCAAAGACGAACTGTGGGGACGAAAGGAAATTCATGTCAAGTGACCTCAATGAAAGTAATTCTAACTAGGAGGAGGCTACCCTTTAGGTTCTTAACCTCCGACCAACCCAGAGTTCTGTTCTTTCTGGATTGAACAAAAGAGCTGAGTTTTGGCCGTTTTTGGTGATAACATTTAACAAAACTATAGACAAGAAGAAAGTATCCGAGTGGCAAGTAGTAATGAAATGGTTACCTGGTCGTTACGACACTTCAGGAAATGAAGAGACTTGCACCTGAACCAGTAGAAATGTGGCTTTAGAAACGCATTCCTACTAAAGAGCTAAATACCTCATTAAGACAATCAGTAACACTAAAATTGAAAAGGGAGAATGTTTAAAGGGAAGTCTATCTTCAGAGGGAAGTTACAAAACAACCCCAGATCATACACTGGATACGGAGGATCTTTACCAGTCTTTGACTCCACACTTATGTATGTTACTATCAATAAGGCAGTATATATGCATTGAACAATGACCATATGACACATAATAGCTAAAGTGCTAGACATAAACACTTCATAGTTGTCAAGTTGTTAAGAATACACGTCCCGTGACGTAACAGTCAATTCGTGATGCAAAGATCAGTGATTGTCGTTCATATAATTGATTAAGTAGTTACTGAATTGCATCGCCTGACCGTAAGCTGTAACTCAAGGAACAATAGGGAAATTAACCTCTCCACTTTGCTACGAATGAGGTGATAACAGAGTAAAGTCATACCATCCACACAATACGGCTCAGTAAAGATTTATTTTCATATCCAAAGAAATACCTCATTCAATCATGATATATACACTATGGTAAAGTGGATATGTTTCAGGAGAAGATAAAGCATAATGACCAAATGAGAGAAATCATAACCTGAAGCAGATCATAGGTTGACTTTCAAGTAAAAGAAATTAACTTAAAAAGCGAGTAAACTCAGAATTTATTAAGTAATTATACTTAGATTTTTTTTTATGTGGTTCGGGAATTCGGAACCTGTCAGACACATAAGGAAATTGCACTCCAAAACAAATCCGGAAAAAATAAATTACATCTCTTATTTGCATGTTAACACAAAAGTTATTTCCTGATTTAGTGTCATTCAATATTTTGATTAAAATGAATAATTAGTTCAAAATAACCTAGTGAGTATTTAATTAATCATTAGATATGCAACATGTACTTTCGTACAATGGTGCTTCAACCAAGATTTCAATACCGAGGATTATGTATATATGTGCACATAAACGACTATAGCCAACTCTGTCAGCCAGCCAAACAGAGTGCAGCTACTCCTGATGATCAAGAGTCCAAATATAGAAGAAAGCAGTTAGTTACTTCTCTGCACTTTGACGTGTAGTCCAATACAACTTGTCTTTACCAGTCACTCTCAAACTAAGTATCTCAATAGAATATTCTATCAAACATTCAATAATAAATCGACCGTTTGATAGAATAATTGTGCTCTCTAATCGGGAAACGTTGGCACCGAGAGTTTGATCTTTTATCCTAGAAAATTGACCGAATCCCGATTATAGAGCACACCTATATATATATATAATATTGTGAGTCGGCACTTCGGAACATCACCCATTTTTCTACCTGATGACGAGGGAGACTAAACACACTAGTGAGTTCTTGTGATCTCTTTTATGTGCGTTTTTTCTGTGAATTTAGTTTATATACACATACATAAACATCAATCTAAAGTGCCCGATACAAGAAACTACACAAAAATGATTAGCACAGGCAGCATTAAAAGCAAGACTGATACTGATACCTTCAGGTGGAAGTGTTCAACTCGCTGTTCTCATGAAAACAGTGAACTTCTACCTGAACACGATGGATATCGAAGTATAGTATAGTAGTGAGTTTTATTTTTAACTATTATCACCTCCTATCTTTATTTTATTGTATATATATTCATCAATATAACAGAAATTGAAAGCTATAGTTAAGCGTACAGTCAGCAAATACTGCAGTCAATGGTGAGAACTCATTAAGTAAGAGATTCTAGTTTTGTTATAAACAAAAATAAATCGGGACAGATTAATACTTGTATTTCAACCAATCCACACTCTATCAAGCAAGAATAACTGGCAAGAACAATCACAAGCGTAAAAGATTGCTTGCTATTGACTAAAGTAAGCAATACACATAACAATATGAAGAAAATAACACAGAAAATCATAAACATAACTCACATTAGATTTGAACATTAGGCCTCAGCAGGAGAGGTGCCTCACTAGAGATACTATGCATATATACTAGAGATATATATTTGTCTAATAAAAATTAGACAAGGATTAATTTTCTTGTCTAATTTTCAAAAATTAACTAGAAAATTGACGGAATTCCGATTGCAAAACACACCTACTCTATCAAACTCATGTCATTGAATTTGTTATATTATCATATATATATATATATATATATATATATATATAACATATATTTTACTTTACGTACATAAATTATTAAGGGTACAAGCATACCTAGTTACATGCTTCTATTTAACTGAAATATATATTAATAGCGCATCATAAACGTTGATAGTTATTGTTAAAATATTAAAAACATTTTTAATCGTTGTTTAGATAGATATTGTGTATTAATAGGACAATGTTGCGAGTACTGCAGGGGTTAGTGATGGAGAGTGGTTTGGGGCAGGCAATAGAGATGGAAATAAGCGGCGACAAGCGAGAGGATGACAGCGAGACGAGGCTTGTTGGCCGGTATCTCCCCGGGACGAAGGAATGTGCTGAAGGACACCTCCTTTTCAAACAATCCGGTGCCAATGAACTCCGAAAAACTGGGAGGTTCACATGCCCTCCCCCACCCCTCAGTCCAAACCCGACCATTCTTCATCATCAACAAAGTCTTTGAATTCGGCATCGCGCGCGCGTCTAATCAAAACTCAACGCCTTCTGGCTACTGCGGCTGCTTGGCTGCAGTAAGCACTGTGCTAATTAAACATCAGACACCAAATCTACAGTAATATCGGTCCAAACAAAACAAAACATTCAAAATATGCAAATTCATGTATATTTTGTCAACCATACAAAACATTTAATTAAATCAAATAAGTCCAGACCAGTCTGGAATTCATATAAATGATATTCATATCTGGTAATTCATATAAAATTATCATGCAAATTCAATATACTTTAGTTTTATTTTATTTTCATATATAAACTTTCATATGATAACTTTTTCTTTCTAAAAACAGTTCCTAAAAGTATTTTTTTTTAAATTACTTCAGAACATTTCTCCTCAAGTAGCTTCTTGTTATTTTTGAAAAACAGTTGACCTTCCTTGAAATAATTGACAGCAGTTTGATGCAAAAATATTCTAATTAATTTGAACGTATTAATGTTTCAATTGTATGAAAACTACCTTTCAGGCGATCTCTCTCTCCCTAGTAGTTTTCTTGTTTAAACATTTCTGTTTTTAGAATTATATTAACTTTTGGTTCATCAAGGAGGCGGCTTTTCGGTTTTCCAATATTAAATTCGTTAATATGCAATTTCATACTTGGGGTTTATGCAAAATGAAATTTACCAGTATTCAGGACAATTAATGCAGTAAGTTGCAGTTCTCGAATAGTTACTATATAGTGACCAACTAACGCAAACACTCTATTACTTGATTCCTAAATTTATTCCTTTTTAGGAATCGTTCTGTTATGGAACGAATGTGTTAACTATCATTCGTGTCTAACAGTATGTTTACCATCTATTGGAAAGATTATTCTTTCAAAAATATCCTTTGATGTAATTCATATAAAAAAAAATAAAAAAGTACACAATAAAATTGATATTCATTAAAATCAAACCTCTCCAAAGCAAAACGAAATGTTCAATGAATTAATTTATAGCCTACGAGGATTATTTTGAAAATCAAAGGGAAATGAATACAGATATAACGACAAGTAGGACAGAAATATAAGTAAGCAAGTAATTGGTCTATATATAAAAAGAGAGAGTGAGAGAAAAGAGGCGGATTTGAAAACATGCATGGTTTTCACGACGACAACAGTCTAATTACTGGGGAAATACGGTGAAAAATCCCTGAAAAAACCAATACTACATTTCAACATTAATTATCATATAGACAAACAGTCTACTGAGAGAAAAAGACCAAATTATTATACGAGGGTCGTCCAGAAAATAAGTTCCGTTTTGGTCTGTAGGGCGGTAGGAGTGGTTTTTGCCAAATCCGGCAACACTGCTCGAAAGAGGAGAGGTGGGGGAATAGAATGAGAGGTGGGGGACCTCAGTCGGTCAATTACCAACGTCAGGGCAGGTAGTTGAAATGGAGCCCTCCATGTCACGTCCCGCCACCTCGATCCCGTTCCCTCTCGAGTTGTTTTGCGCGGAGTGATTCAATTTCTTTATGCACAGGGTTTCAAATCAGTTCAAATTCACGAACAGCTCATTTCTGTTTATGGAGAAGGTGTAATGAGTGAATCAATGGTGAGGAGATGGGTACGTGAATTTAAGGCGGGAAGACATTCACTTGAGGATGAAAGTGGGAGAGGCAGACCCTCAGTTGTGACGGACGAAATTGTCGCAGAAATCGACAATGCAATTAGCAAAGATCGTCGTTCAACCCTGGATGAACTCCACCTGAGTTTCCCAGACATCTCACGATCCCTCATCCATGAGATCGTCTCGGAAAAACTTGACTTTCGGAAAGTTTCCGCCCGGTGGGTCCCTAGAGAGCTGAATGTCTTCCCGCCTTAAATTCACGTACCCATCTCCTCACCATTGATTCACTCATTACACCTTCTCCATAAACAGAAATGAGCTGTTCGTGAATTTGAACTGATTTGAAACCCTGTGCATAAAGAAATTGAATCACTCCGCGCAAAACAACTCGAGAGGGAACGGGGATCGAGGTGGCGGGACGTGACATGGAGGGCTCCATTTCAACTACCTGCCCTGACGTTGGTAATTGACCGACTGAGGTCCCCCACCTCTCATTCTATTCCCCCACCTCTCCTCTTTCGAGCGGTGTTGCCGGATTTGGCAAAAACCACTCCTACCGCCCTACAGACCAAAACGGAACTTATTTTCTGGACGACCCTCGTACATAGAGAAAGTATTTTGCTTTTTTTTTTGGCTATGGCATGTTTCGTTTTATAAAGTCTTGCTACACTGATGTTTTCCTATTTCGACTTTTGCCGATAAAGTTAGAATGAAGAGGGAAGAAAGGCAAAGGATGGTGTTTGGGACATAGATATACAAGGAAGCCTAACAAATAGAAACAAAAAAACTTAAAAGGTTTTATGGGAGTATTACCAAGGCAAGACAGCAACACGTCAGGAACTAACAAACAAAATGCAGAATCAACGGAATAGAACACTGTTAACTGATAAATATGTATAGTAATTTCAACACTACTATCTATGCTACCAAATATAAGTATATTTGACAGTATTACCTACACTGTTTTGATATATCGAATGATAATATAATATTGAAGGTCAAAATATTGGAAAGAATAGTGGTATTTGACTTAAGATAGAAATCTGGAACTTTGCGGTGCGAAAGATCAATATATCAGAGTCAGTACCAACACTATAGTGTTAATTAGTAATACATGAAAATACGGCAAACAAGGGAAGCAAAAGAGTAACGTGAAATCTTCTAATATCATTTATACTGTTTCACAGAGGGTTTCTCTTGTGAAAGAAATTCTTACAGCGACCAGAAGTTACATAAGGACAAATGAAGCAAAGCAAAAAGGCTTCAGGCAAGAAAAGTATACTGATTGTTAAATAAGAGAACAAGATGGATGGAATCCATCTGCATCAGCTTTCATTAGATGCAGTGGATCACAAGGTCAGATCTGAAGACTCTGTTGCTCTATTGGATAAAGCAACAACTCGCTTAACTTGTCTTGCAGTTGAACCCGCTCGTATCTCTTCAACTGCTCCTCCAGCCTCGCGTTATCACAATTACTACTTAAAGACCCGTTACCTTGGACAACAACTCTTATTATCCAACTTCAGCAAATATTCTCTTGATTAAAATTGGTTTGAAATTGATTCGAAATGATTTAACCGAATAAAAGAATCATTACAATTACCTTAAACAAAAACAAAAGAGACATTATTGCTAAAATTAAACATGTTTGAATGAATAAGAAAATATTCATTCGTTGATATAATTGTCTAATATATTATTTTATTATAATTTCATGTATTCAAATTTTAACATACTAGTCAATTTCACTTCTGAAAACAACAAATTTAAACATTTCTCCCTAAAAGACATACAGCGGCCTTGTCACAAGAGTAACCTACCAACTTTCCTTCAAATCCACCTCACAACGTGAGAACGTATTTTCCTCAAGACCACCTACATGACTCTTGTCTTTTCGTCTTTGTTAGTGTGGATAGGCAATTTTATATCAAAAAGAGTGTTGCATAGTATGATAACGATATATACGTATGATATATCATATCATACGTATATGATATATCATATCATATAACGATATATCATAGTATGATAACGACTGTCAAAATATATATGTGGTAATTGATGGCTATTTCATTTATTATCCTTAAGAGACGTGGGGTTTTACGCTAAATGTTATATATATACATTTGGGGACTCAATGTCGCTTCGCAAGTGCGCTTGTTGTCCCAATCTCAACTCTCCTGATGACGGTTCAACCAAAACTTATTGATTTAAGTGTGTTCGTATCATTCCGTATCTATAGTTTAATGCGAAACATTTGTTGTCCTTTTGTATATCGTTGTTATTTCAGGTGTTTATGTGAAATCTTGATATATATATATACATATAATATAACACCTTGGATTGAAAATAAACGGTCCAAAAAGGTGTATAATTACGCTTATAACAACAAAACAAATGAAAACGCGATTCTCGATCATTTCGGTTGTCTTGTCATCTTGGGGGGGGGGGGGGGGAAGAAGAGAAGAGACGAATGGAGACAAGGAAAAAGAAGAAGGAACAAAGAGTGGAGATGTGAATGTGTCCACCAACTGATACAAAGTGGCACACAGTGGAATCACCTTGCTAAGTTAAGGCTCTGTGTAAATGAAGAATATATTTGAGTTGATAATATATACATAATATGTATATACATATATATTATGAAGTTTAAACCACAATGGAAAAAGGAGAACAATAGAAATAAATGCTCTGAGGTCCTTACTTTGTGTCATCAGAGAGCAAAGAAAGTAAAAACTGTGAAGCTAACATAAATTTAATGGAGAAGACATTGTTCTCTATTATTTTTATGTTAGCTTGCTTCTCAGTTTTTACTTTTATTGCTCTCTGATGACACAAAGTAAGGACGTCAGAGCATTTATTTCTATTGTTTTTTTTTTCATTGTGATTTTAAATTCATCGATTTCATCACATGTTTATTTATTGCGGTTTTTCTGCGTATATATATATATAAATCAACGTCTAAACCAACAGTACAAAATTCAGTAATGGTATTAAGATCTTTCAACCAAAGCTATTGAGTGAGTTTAAGTGTAACTGCGACGAGGACCACTTTTGTAATTATATCATAATGTAGAAGCGAACCCAAAACTTTTGCATTTGACCAAACATCCCTCTACCCTTTTCATTCCAAATAGAAAAAAAAATTCCGCAATTTACAACATGACACAACACCGGCAATTAACAAGTTTGTACACTATAATAAACAATGGTGTAAACAAAAGAGAAAATAAGTGGACTTGATTTAGCAATAATGGAATGAGATGAGAGAGGAAACTGGCGAGAAGAATGTAAAAGTTGCATGACGGCATTTGTAGAGGGATATTACAAGTTGTAGCGGGAGAGCGGGCGTGATGTCCAGTACTCCCGCCTCTAATCCAACACTCGAGGATTATGTTTGAAGGGATTACTCTCTCCCAGAATGGCTTTGAACCATTTCAAAATGGATTTATAAACTTTTATATCCAACAATTCAACAGAAAGTATTTTAATTTACCTTTTATGTGGCCATTTTTGTTTAACAAACATACAGACACACATACAAATATCCATACAAACTTAATCGCGTAACAAATCTCTCACAAACTCAGTATACTTGTATATACTTGTAAAAATAAAATTGTAAATTGAAAAACGCTAAAAAAGAAAAAAAAAGAGGTAAACAATCACAGTTCTCACCTCTTTAGGTAAAACTTGCTCTAAAATGAAGAATACACAACAATAAAACAGTTTTTGCATTAATAAAAAGAGATTTCACAAAACTAACTCCTTTCATATGCCTCAGATGGAGTAGAGGTCAGCGTTCCACTGCTAGCACAAAAGGTCCCGCGCTTACAATATGTCTTTCAATTTATTAGTGTAGAAAATGAAACAGTTTCCTTCCAAAGAATCTCTCAAGAAGTCTTTCTAAAATTCTGCCCACTATCAGATACTGATTTATAAATAAACTAAGATAGCTTCAGTTGAAGCCTGAGAATCAATCCAGTGGTTTGGACCTTAGGTTGTGGTTAAACCGGCCTAATTGCAGATCATTGACCCCCCCCCCCCCCACCGCTATGCTATACTACTTCTAAAGCCATTCATAAGAGTATGACCTTGTGATACTACTAATTTAATTAGTAGCCTCACTTCATACATTAACATATTTTTTTTTTTCTATATTCCAATGAACTTAATTCTTTTATACAGTAATCATCGTGGTTTCGCAGTCGATTTAACTTAGAGCAATTTCTTTACACTCAAAGAGCTCTCAATAACAATTATAAATTCCTGCAAGCCGATCTAACAAACATTTAATATTTTGCATATCTATAGGTCAGCAATATGGCGAGAAATATTATTTGCTGCACTTTTTGTCGGTGGAAAGGTTGCGAAAGTCTCTTACCTCAGAGCAGAGCAAACCAAGGTCGCACTATTGTGTTCAATTACACAGACAGGTTTTCAAGAAAGACTAGGCTTTTGTTCCACTCTTTACAATATCTCCCAAGATGACTTCATCCCTACTTCACTTCATCACCAATATTATTAATTTAGAGTTTTTTCAATTACAGTGCAACATTCTACCTACTCTTATTAAATCTTATCCTATTTTCAAAATATTCAATTAGCCAAATATTGGAAATTAATTTCACAAAAAACCATAAAAATCACAATGCACTATTGTGTGCGAACTTACCAAACTATGTATAATAGTAATTCATTTATGTAGTACTAAAATGAATCGGGACTCTGACAGATGCATTACCTGGATAAATCAAAGGTTTCTCAAACAAACTAAAAGGCCAGCATTGAAATAAAATATAACGTATAATTTATTTGGACAACTTTTTGGCACTATACGAGTCACATCGTTTCATCATAGTCAAAAATAACCCCTTATCAATAGCTGAATTCAATTTTGTCGAAATTAGATGGAAGTAAATAAAGGAAATTACTAATTTAATCTAGTTGAATAACAATGAGAACGATAAGAAAATGATGAAAGTGTTGGGGATATTGTGTTTCTGAAAAAAACACTTTGTTATTGCAACTTTATCTCGTTGTGTATTGAGTTTTCTGTTGATGATAAGCCAGTGAGGCGATTGAATACAAGATAAATAGCAGTTTGTTATTATTTAAGTGACTTAAAACAAGAATGCTTCAAGAGGAGTTTACGTTTATAGCTGCTATGTTAATTGACAGGGTAGTCAATTGTCTACTGGGATTTCGTACAGCTGTAGTTTGGAGAAGGAGCCGGTTTCATAATGGCCGCATACTTTGGATTACTTTGACTAACATCACTATGATGAATATAAGCAACCAAGAACCAAACGAGATAAGGGAAACGCAAGGTATGAGCAACATCAAGCAGGTATGTACTTCTCCACATGAATGCATACTCAGATGGTAAGAGCTGATCCTTCTTTGTTAATGATTTTATAAGAAGTCAATCATACAGAAATGCAAGGCGTTTTTGTGTCTGGCCTACACTTCTTATCATTCTTAGAGCCAATATTGTCCTAGTTAACCTTTAAACTGTCTGATAAAGACGATAGTAAATATAAATGATTTGGGAAACTAGATTTCAGTTTCAATCCAGGTCAATTCTGAAGAGAGTAATTTGTCAGACAGTAATCCGACAGTAATAACAGCATTACGAATACAGATAGCAATTATGACAACAAGAATAAGATTAACAAGGCAAAACATCGGAGATTATAAATCGTCCGTTAAACATAATGACACCTTTATCTCGACGTTCATTGGTCATTTCCTCTCAACCATATTCAAACAACTGCTTAGCTACTCCTGACAAGCAGACCTTAAACACTTCAAAAAGACATCCCATTTTAATACAATTCTTTGAAGAGTAATTCATTATTCGATTTCAGGTACGCAAATGTACTTCGCACAACTAAATACGAATATAAAATATGTCAATAAATACCTAAAAGTTTTCGAATTATGAAATTACGAATTAAATTTAATGCAATAATATTAGCGATTATATTTCTTCGAAAGTGAGAGTGTAATTCGCTTACAGTTTATTAGTGTAATTCCCTCTCTTATTTATATAAAATATATAATTCTGTAATAACACAGACACGTACTACACGTGTTACAATGACACATTCCTTTCCATTTATTTTCCTTCTGTCTTCTTCTAACCAGGAAATATTGTTCGTAAAACCAATTGCAGTAAGTCCTTTGTTCTATTCTAGATATAGTGTAATATTAAGATTTATAAAGTCCGGTTGAACCGCCATTTTCTTATTTTGAAATTCGTTAAATTCTCTTAAAAGCAGAATGAAACCGAATGAAAATAATGCAATATGATTCGCTTTCAATATATCGACCCCTAATGGTTGTGGTCAGTCAGTTCACAAGCGGTCCAATACATGAAACATTAAACTATAAAACACAAGAACAGATATCGACATTCCCTACAATTTGAGCATTCCACTCCATCCACTGTGAATGTGTTCACAGACCGTAAACCGAGAGAAAAACAGTACTATAGTACTAATACTAAATATAAAGCAAGTAACATTACTATTAAACAAAATAAAAGAATATTACATAAGTATAATATAAATTATTTCATTGAAACGAAAATTAAAAACCCGAAAAAATTATCTACTTAATTAAGGCCAAAAGAACTATCCACGAAACATCCATTCTATTTAATTACTTTACTGTAAGTAAAGTTTAGTGATCGTGAAAAAAATCGATGTCGAGATTTTCACGGAATTACATGTTTTGAGATCCCAGAAGTAGCTTTATGAAGCTATTTCTATGATGTTTGTGTGTGGGTGGGTGAGTATGTATCCAAAGTCTGTGGCCACACTACGGTCCACAATATTTGATGGATTAAGATATCTTTAAACCAAAATCTTTTTCCATATTTCACACAAAAATGGACCTCATAGTCTAGATGAGCTCTATTGTTTGGGAGCAATTATGCATGATGAAAAAGCTACTTTTTTCCAAAAACCTGCTGCTTTTAGACTTTTTTTTCTCCTAAACTGCTAACTCTAGAGTGTTGAAATTTTGTAAATATCTTTAAGGCTACAAAAGCAATAAACAAAAAATAACCTCTGATCTTTAAAACTATAGAAATTTTTTTTTAACTACAATGTACAAATTTTGACTTATAATTCAATCAGAAGATTGTGAGAGCGATACAAACCACACCGTTTAACGAATCAAAATGAAACTACATCTAAAAATAGAAAATTCTGAGAAGGATGAATTGGATAATATTTAACCTACCATAAAGGCGTTACTGTGCATTTTCTGTTTTTTAGTAAATGTTTTTTGACGTTGAACGGCTCATTAAAAAACTTCATTAAGTACCAAGATGGCGCGCCAACACATTTTGCTATTGTTGTTCATCAATGACTTGAAGAACATTTTCCTGGCTAGGTCGAGGTGGTTTACACGAGTGGCCGGCAAGGAGCCCCGATTTAACAGCGAGAGACTTTTTTCTTTCGGACTGGTTGAAGGAACAAGTTTATTAAAAGAAACCAACAGCATTAGAAGAACTTGTAGCGCAAATAACATTAGCTATTTATGCTGTGCCACAAGGACTCTTGAAAAGTTCTGTTCAAGGGAACCCCGAGTGACTTAACAAATAAAGTTGTTAACTTAATAAATAAATGTTAGTGTTTGTATTGAATTTTAAATAAAACTCCATTTTTTGAGTTTCCTCATATTCACTGTCATAAAAAAAAATATTCAAAAACAAACTATAATTTTTAAAACAGGGAGTTACATTTCAATCACTTTGTATTCAAGGAGTCAGAAAGAATTACAGGGATGGCTTGAACACAGTATGCCAGCGATTAGGAAACAACATACGTATTTCATAATTACTAACAATAATAAACATCAAAGACCAACCAATACACTCACATTTTGATGTACATGAATAGAGTAATAGTCAATATATTTCTAAGGTCGGAACATTATGAAAAGATATTTACGATAGCTTCGTCTATAATCTATTCAGGAATAGTTTCCTACATCTATATTTATAAGCTCTCAACACAAATTCCTGGAATTAGACAAATATAGAACACTATCAGCTATAGTCCAATAAGGATAAAATTAAACTGCATTCTTGTTAGTACGCTGAGGTTATTGGCAACGTTTTTCCGACAAGATTGTGATGTTGATTACTTCTTCTTGCGTCAGATATACCAACTCTTTAAACAATTTTATATTAGCTGGTTCATTCAAAGTATGGTTTTGAATACGATAGAAGAATCTTTTGCAGCCTGCCATTATGTTCCGAGCTGTTCAATTGTAGGAAAACAGGCAAAAGAACAGAATTTTTTCAAAAACTATGCCCTTGACAGGAACCCTTTGCACAACTATTACTATATTTACACATGGGCTTAGCCAGTATAAACCATCTACATGCACAAAGGGTGTCTTCTCCTTCTTAAATCCACAAAGGGGGTCAGGTTAGCCTAGTCGAAACGTGCTAAGCTCTGGACAGGTAGAATCTGGGTTCAATACCCACTCTGGCCCTTGATTTATTCACGCAGAAGGTGATTAATTCAGAGCACGTCGTCTTTCAGAGGGGACGTTAAGCCGTCGGCCCCGAGCCTGTACAATGAGAGGTACTCGTTAAAGACCCCCTACTCAAAATACACTTGGGTTGGGCAAATTTAGGATTTCTAATGTTGAACCAATCTTCATTGCGTGGTATCACAAAGGACTATCATTCGGCCTATGTATATTCCCTTGTGGGAACATACTCCAAACCAACCTACACCCGCAAAACATGTTGAGGCTGTAACAAACATGAAGCGAATAGTACTCAGGTATATGTTAACGAATGCAAAAAAAGATGAACGGCTGAAAAAAAGAAGACAACTTCAAAGGAAATAACACTAACAACAACAATATACAACGGAATCTGAACGATTTTTCCCACACTATCCCCACTTTTTAAAAATACGTACTATATTCATTAACAATTTGGATATTTCGAAATTTTATCCACAAAATATATCACTAAATATTGTTGTTCTACCTCTAATTAGAAAGATGTTTCTAATATTCTAATTAAGTATAAACACTATGCCCTAAACTATGTAATAACCTATAATTCAATATTTCGTAGTGTAGTAATATATACTAGTACGACCCACAAAGGTCTCATATGGATACTGGTCGAATACTGCAACGTGCTAAAAGGTACAAATGAATTACTCCTAAAAACATAAATTTAAATCAATTGAACAGTAATCAAAAACCACACTCAATCAATGTCACATTGAAATATATTTGTTGTTTTATATGAATCTTGATAAAATGAATTTCAAATTAAAATTACAACTAAAGGGAATTGCAAATCAAAATCAAATAAAAATAAAGGATTATGCATCCAGGAAAACCTATGGATGCATAACACATAGATGATATTTAAATCGTTGAAAAATATATTTATCACTTTCACTATAATCTAACCAAATTTGGTTTCTTGGATATTTAAGAAAATTATCGCTGTAAATAGAACGGGATGGATGTCACCTTTACTGTACAGCTAAATACATTCCCAGGAAATATATATGGTGCTTGAAATAATGATATGACAATCTGAATGCCTGCTGGTGAGCTTATTAAAGTTGTGTTTGTTACTTTTAAATATAATTGAAAATCTTAAGTAAATATATTGTAAACAATCATTTTGAATTGTATTCAGAGTTAGGTGGTCATCTTGGTTTAACGCTGTTACTACCTAACTTTACAAATATAAAGCGAATAGTATTCGCGTATATAACGAAAACAAAAATAGAGCAATGGCTGCAAAAAATAAGACGACAAAAACAAATTTTGAAACATTAATTAAAGAAAATAACAAAGTTACGAAAGTAAAATTTGAACCCTGAGAATAAAAAAGGAGCTGCGGGGTAATTCACTTAACTTTTTAGTAAAAGCATGGAATTTATTAAATACCAGGTTGAAAAAAGTATTTTTGAGAGTTAATTTTATCAAATTGTGATAATTCTGATATTATTAGAATTCATCGTGACACAACTAATACCACGTTGTCGAAGGGGCGGAACGTAACTAGTAGTGGATTGATTCCAATAAGTTTTTCTGGGGTCAAATAATTTATGGAGTGCGAAATAATTTGTACATAACGATTCACTAACTGAGAGACTTGTATGTAACTTCCATCGGCCACAAGATTGTGCTGTTCACTAATGACTCCTTTTAAAAGAGAGTTATGGCCTCTTGCCATTGTAAATGGATTTATTAGCACAAAATGTTTTATTATCTACTTTTTTAAACACAGTTAACAGATACTACAACCTTAATAAAAGCCTTTAAGACTTGCTGTTGCTATAATGCCTTATTTCTCTCCGCAAGAAAACCCTAAAAAAGGTTATTATTACATAAAAAGTGTTTACAATATCATGAAAAGAAAACAGGACTAGCAATGTTTTAACTTCTTTCAATGATGGTAGAATTACAACAGTAAAGTACAAAAAATTTACCTAATCTAAAAATAATTGAAAACTTAATGCAGATTATCCGAAAATATGAATAATGAATTTACATATTCACAGTGAATTCCTGAAATCATTACACATGTTACTTGGTAACGTTTAAACATTAAGCAATCATATTAATACAGTTACAATTAGTTACTTCTCCACTGGAATCAAGTATAATTGAATTACTTATAAACACTAATTAAACGTTAATGTGTATATCTATATATAACATACTGTTTGTTTCTTGACCACTCTATTCATATGTTTTAAGATTTTTTGAGGGTTTTTCGTCTAGATATTAAAAAAAATTTCTTTACCAACGTTTCGACATATATTTATGCCTTTCTCAGACTTGAAAAATCTGTTTTGTATCCTTGATTTGTTTTTCTTTCATCTGTATTAATCTACTTTACATATTTAATAACCAAGGGGAATTGGTTATTTCCCCTTAGTTATTAAATATGTAGAGTAGATTAATACAGATGAAGGAAAAACAAAACAAGGGCACAAAACAGATTTCCCAAATCTGAGAAAGACATAAATATATGTCGAAACGTTGGTAAAGAAATTTTTTTTAATATCTAGAAGAAAAACCCTCAAAAAATCGTATTTACGAATTTCTGGGCTATTTCCAATCTGGTTAATTTTTTGCACAGATTTTACAGTTTTCTGACGGGTTTCTTTCTGGAAACTGGAAAATCATTCCAAAAATTAACCAGATTGGAAATAAACGAGAAATTCGTAAATACATGTCTCCAAGAAGGACTGCTCCATACAATTTCCTAATATATATATATAAATTATTGACATACAAACCAAGAGTTTTGGCGTATCATTTCACTTCACTTGTGGATGAAGAAGAATATCAAAGTATCATAGTGAGTATTTATGTTTTCTCGAAGTGGCATTATAATCTTTAGCGACATGAATATACATTAAATGAATTGCAGCCAAGTGAGAGTGACCAGTGTTACTCGAGATACAATGACGTGACCATGTATACCATTACGTTCGGGCTGCCCTACATACTGCTGGCTTTTAGAGAATACATTCACACGACTTATCATCTAAAATCGTGCGATTTGCTCGTGAGTTCTAGTGGAGGTCCTACTAGGATCATCTTAGTCCGTGGGTACTTAAGTGTAACAACTGCGATTATAAGCGCTTTCAAATTAGTCAGCTCTGTTGATGTTGTACCCCTATAAATGCTGCTTTATGACAATGATGTTTTATAAGAGTCACCCAGACTATATTATTCTGTACCACATATAGTGTTCCACAGTGACCAGGATACATGATACATGTATACTCTAAACTCCGAATCCGAACCCTAAAATATTAATCAGTGAGATTCCAATTCCCCTTTCGAAATTTCCCAACACCCCACGATAAATCACAAATTTTCACAATTGTGGCTCTAACTTCTGCGTTCAATAAATAATCTGTATTCTGACCTTCTGTCTGGATTACTTCTATTAATAGCTGTACTCTCATAAACCTCTGTATAGCACTGTAAGACCTGTACTGTGAGGTCTTAGTACTATAATATCATAGTAACAATCCACGGGTGTAACGCATGACATGTGTTCGTATAAAGATTTGTATTCAAAACTCTCTAATAAATATTAATTATTTAAAAGAATTCTGCCATTTTATCATACACAACGTTAACACCCTATTTTATAACACACTATATATCTCCCACTGACTGCACATTAAATGTAATTTACCATTTCGCGCTTTATATAACACATTAAATTAGCATGAAAAATAAATTGAATTAAAAGAGAATAATTGATTAAAAAATTATTGGCGTTCAAGTTAGTTTAATTTTACAGACTGCAGCATGACCTGGAGTACAGCAAGTCATTTCAAAATCCACTCCGACTACCTGTAGTGTTAAAGAGTATCCTGGCACGAATACCATGATGCTACTGTACTACCAAGTAAAAATGAATAAACCCACAAGACGACGTTTGAAGGTGCAATAATTCTTTTAAAAGATATCAACAGTTATAAAGTAAATGCACATAATTAAATTATTCTATTATAAAAATCATTACCGTTATTAAAAAAAACAGGATTTCACAATAAACACATGAAATAAAAATAAAAATCTAAACCTCAGTAAAGAATCAAAATAATGACAAAGATCAATCAATCAAAACTAGTGGCCTTCGTCAGTTGATGTCTAATTTATCAGTACCAGTTTGGACTCTAACAAGGATCACTTGTTTTAGTTGAAAGACTTCAGCTGTTTTCAAATTTTTACAATAAGAAATCATTATATATATACTGCTTTCTATGAGTTGTCCGGAGAGAGGATATATGATTCGTTATGATACGGAGGCTCCGCTGGGCAGCGGGTAACTGCGTCTTTCTAAGAACTGCACTCATGGACCTACGAATTCTACTCTCCTATTGGTCACCATCATAACGAATCATATATACATATATATATATATATATATATATATATATATATATATATATATATATGATCAAACCACAATATAAAGTGGGGAAAAAGGACTAATATCTTTCAACCGTAACAAACGCTGGTCGTCAGAGTCAAAAACCTAACTGATGAAGACCGTTTGTTACGGTTGAAAGATGTTAGTCTTTTTTTCCCATTTCATATTGTGGTTTGAAAATTGATTGTTAATCCACGTGTTTATGTGAAATATTGTATATATATATATATATATATATATATATAATATTCAGAATATTTAAATAAAAATAAATAAACACACTTAGTAAAAAATTTTCGGTTTATTCGTCCTCGTGAAAGCAAAGGATGACCAAACGCAACGCAATTTTACATATTTATTAATACATATATATTAATTATGTTATATTAAGGTATGCCATATTCCTCATATAACGGTACACCATGAATACACTGCAACCATGGCTGCATTTGGTACATATACCATATACTCTTACTACCGGCTGATGGCCACAAAAAAAAACTGGACGATTAAGCAAATACAGCATTATCTATCTCAGCCAGGATTAAAATAAAAATATTAATAAACCAAATTTATTAATAAAATATTAAATGACAATGTTTGGAATAATTAATAGAATTTACTACATCTAGAACAGATATAACAACTATTCAACCTTCAATTCGTGACAGTTAAGTTATCCATCCATTAGGGAATTAGCAACTTCGGTAAAACCTATAGGAGTCCTCAGGAAATTGCACCGGAAGGTTTAATGAAGTGAATAAAGGAAGTTGATTTTATGTTCCTTAACATGAACATACACTTAGGACAAGTGTAAGGGAACACTGGTGGCCGCACATCTCACAGTACTACGCTAGCTCAGGCCTCCAACCAATAATAAATAATTTCTGCAATATTCCTTAAAACGTGTAGCCTGTCTTATGATCTGTAGATTCCACTTGATCAGATATCAACTTTTACGTTCGAATGGAGGGCACAGAATAGTCACTTTGCTTATGCGAAAATCTACAGACTACGCATTATAGCCCTGTACTTTTATAGACAGTTCAAAAATCTAGTAGTTTTGCGACACTCCACAGACGAGGCATCTTCGGAATGAGTGGTTGTACTTTTATGAAGGCATGGACGGCTCAGAAGTCTGTTACTTTTGCGACACTCCACACACAAGGCATCTTCAGAATGAGTGTTTCTACTTTTATGAAGGCATGGACGGCTCAGAAGTATTTTAGTTTTGCGACACTCCACACACAAGGCATCTTCAGAATGAGTGTTTCTACTTTTATGAAGGCATGGACGGCTCAGAAGTATTTTAGTTTTGCGACACTCCACACACAAGGCATCTTCAGAATGAGTGTTTCTACTTTTATGAAGGCATGGACGGCTCAGAAGTCTGTTAGTTTTGCGACACTCCACAGAAGATGGCATGCAACATTTGTTTAATCACATCAACTCTCACTATAACTAATAATTAATTACCTTAATTTAATTATAATTACTCAGTGCTACTTCCAATACCTTATCTCAAATAATTTAATTTAAAACTGAAAATTATTAAGAAACAAAAAATCCTAGCAGTAATTACCTAAAAGAGGAAGGTTGTCATTACATTTCCTTTGGAAAGAGAAAAAAAAGCATTTTCACTTTTTTATAATTAAGAACAAAGCCTTGAGCAATTTGATTCAAGACGAGAAAGTTAATAGGCATTTTATGAAAGAAAATTATTTGTATCGCTTTAATCCAAAAAAAATCAAATTAAATTCTTCGGTCTTTTCTTAATAAAAGCTTTCGCAGTTATAAAAATAACTTCATCCTGTTACAGATAAATACAATTTCAATTTGTTTAACTGTTTTAACAAAAATAAGCTGCTACGATATACGAGTATCTAGCAGTTTGCTGTGAAGATGACAAAATGCAAACTGGTAGTGGGGAACAAAATTAGTGAGAGAATGTTCATGTTTTCATGTTCCATCTACTTCTCAGTTACAATATTTCTGATAGTTTACAAAGATTTAGAAACCGAGTGAAAAGTTAGACTTGACTGGGAAACACGTGGAGTCGGCAATCATTACCTATAATTCTAAGCAACAAGCAATTTTACCAACTAGGAATAAGTGAAACATGGCATGATTCTTATGTGTAAACGCTACTCTTATAAGAAGAAGCTGTCAGGCAAGTCAACAAAATAAATCTATTTAAAACATAAAAAGCATTTATAAACGATATCATTTTTAATTAATGGTTGTTTGAAATAGTGAAGTTTTGTAGAATTGATTGAAAAGTTAGATACGTCAGTTTTCTATTGAGGACGTGGTGTTTAAATGGAGAGAGGAAGCGTAGACGAGGGGGATAGTAAATGAACTCCCCGAGATAACGGGCGATACTGGTATTTAATAAAGGAGCGATAAGTGTGTTTTAACAGACAGCCAGTACATCTAGCAAGTTCAAATCAAAGAAATCCAACCATATTGAACGAACCATATGGAAAATTAAAAATAAAATTATTTTGATATTTTGGGGGAGGGGGGAGTTGATTAGAAATTTTTGTTGATTTTTTTTCTTTTTACTAGAAAGAAAGTTTTAAATTAGACTCACCTCAGCGCAGATATAACAGTAAATGGCCTTAATTGTGTTCTGGTCTTAAATACATATAGGTAGTAAAACACTGGATCACAGCACAGATGGAGAAACAAGGCCTGCCGGCGGATGTGGCCAGCCACCCGTACTCGCGCACAAGTCAAAGGCAGGAGAGCAAGTTGAAGAGAAGACGGAGCGGGAGAAGGTGCCAAGATCAGCGGCCTTTGGATACTGGGGCCACTCCCCGCCGTGCCGGATGGCCGTCAAGCTTGTGTCTGCCGCCGCAAGGCAGCGCCACCTCCCGTGCACGCCAATAAAACAAGTCACAACTTGTGCCATCCCCAAACAGCCACTCTTCAGAGCTCGCTCGGCCTAAGAGCACTTTGGCTCACAGTACTGGCTATCGTGTTGTACACTCACAACATTTGTGCCAAACATTACAAATAGGCAAAGGCACACGAAAACATCATCGCCTTATACTAAGCTCAGTATCAAGAGTTTTCGACCTACCCAGGCCTGCATCAAGTCTAACAATTAGCATTATTGTCTCATGATTCTCCAACATCATACACAGACGGAACGAGAGAACAATATGCAACACAGTTAACAGTTACCTTCAAGTTTTATTACTTTTGCTGTAACTTGTCTTGTAACAGACTTTTATCACACATTCAAGTATTCATAAATCAAGTAACCTTAGTACTAATGACTGTTCTTTTACTGTAACTTATCAATGCTGCTCGTCTTATTCTTCAGGACAACATGTTGTTTTGTTGTTTACATGATGAGCACCATAACCTCTGTTATCGTTCATACTGCGTTCAGATATAAATAATATATACAGAAACATGAATAATCACACCCAGATTCGTGTCATGGCCTTGAAGAAAAAGCAATGATAATAATATTCAAATGCCGGAAACCATCATAAAAAATACTATTGTTTTTGATCTTATTTTCAACAGTCCTTCACAATTAAAGATTCGTAATAATATTTATAAAACGATTTTTGACATTTCCCTAATACGATTTAAAATCCTAATTACACCAAATATTACAGTAAAAATATTCAAAAAAATTCTGTAAATATATCCGTAATTAATTACATTCAATAGAATGAGATTACAAACCTAGGTATTGTGAAAAAGTGCCTACTGCTTATGAGGCCCCTAAAACGACTACGACAAGCAAAGAAACAACGTGTTATAGACGATCAATAATGCTATTCAGCGGAGATAGTTCAAAATAGGACAAAAGCTTCGGTTTATCTATATTGGAGAATGGGTAAAAAGTTGGGAATCCTTTCTTTATTTGTTTTGTTTCATGAATGGTTCATAGTTGTAAAGAATGGGATTGCGAAAGCTATTGAAAGATTGAAGGTCTGGACTTTTCAAACTGATTTAAACAGAAGGAAAACATATAGATCAGTTTTTGTAAGTTTTTTTTTTTAATATCAATAAACTCGGCTTTACATTGTTTCCGTTCGCTTTTAATCCGTTTTGATTCACCTATCAGACTCCATCTCTCTTACTTCATTTTCTTTTCAAATATTCTACTTGTGAAGAACTACATTTCCATAGACATGTAGCACGTGTTTTGTTTTCTTAGAATTCCTGTGTTTTTATTTTTAAAAATATTATATTCAAAAACATTTTTTACTACTCAGTTCGGATATTAGATATCACTTTTAAAACTAATCAACTTTATGAAACCATAAATTATAAAATTTCCAAAGAAATAAATATATACTGTGAATAACTGGATAAATTTCATATCTTTTACTGCTTATATTCTGTAATGACACTATTTTCTACTTGAGATTATATTTTTATTTTTATAAGAAAAATCATATCAGATGATACATTATTTGGATCACTGGACATTTATTTTAAAATATTTCTGAAATATACAATTTTAACCCACATCTACAGAAACAAAATATATAATCTGAAACAATAAATTACTCTTATAATTTATTTTAGTTTAAATTCAAAAAAAGATATTGTCAAACTTTCTGAATTATAAAACCTATTCTTTTTTACAGGAAATTTGTGATTCATGGGCGAAACCAAAAGATATGAGTGGGTGCATTGCCAAATGGTATATATTAATTAAAACAAAAACTGAATAATGCTTATTATACCAATAATGGAACCAAAATATGAAATGAGAAAACAAGACTAAGATCTTTCAACCGTAATAAGCGGTCTTCATCAGAGTCAAAAACCCAACAGTTGGGTTTTTGACTCTGACGAAGACCGGTTGCTATGGTTGAAAGATTTTAGTTTTGTTTTCCCATTTAATATTGCGGTTTGATCATTTATTTTTATTTCACGTGTTTTGTGAAAACTCTTTTAGCTTATTGTACATGTAGGCGTTCAGCAAATGTTGACACCTTTCAATAGGCAGTCCTGTGATGGCGATTAAGCAAGTTAAGTTACTGGCTGCAACTGTAGTACGCACTATCTCAGCTTCACCTTTGCAAGTAATGAAACAATGTTCTTATTTATACTATCAAGGAGGTTTACTGATAGACTAAAGAGAATACAGTTCCATTTTAGAGTTCTACTTTCAGGTTTGACGTTCATTTTGATTTGAGATATTATTTCAGAAAGTCTCTGCATTTACGATATTTTGACTGACTTGTCGAGATTTTCACAATAAGATTTATAGACAGGGTGAGAAAGAATAGAGGGTTCTAAGATTAACGAATCAATTCTCTGGTTGATGTTTAATTCAATAACTTTTTCTTATATATAGTTACCTTTTAATTTCTTTTTGATTGATTAAGAAGCATGTTTCTTTGTGAAGGAAGTCATTTTTTCGTGCAGACAATCTCCATTATAAAAGTCTAATAAAGAGTGGACTAATTCGTAAGCAATGTGTTGCCTGTGCTCTACTTGAGTGTGAAAGGAGAGTAAAAAATAAGAAAGCACCGCCAGTGATGAAGTTTAAATGAAAACAAGCTCTCTCGCCGGCCTAACGGAGATCAATATTTAATCCAAAACCACTGATATTCCAACCACATACATAAAGTTCGCTTATATGATCGCAATATATGATCCATTACTGCGATATACGATTTTACATTTGGTTAGACAATGCTGGGCGATTTATGCCGGTAATATAGAATATATATGGACTGTATATTGCCGCTCTGACGAAGGACTAGGCGGTGGAAAATGTGCGGGCAAGAAAAATTAATAGAGGGATTATACGAAACAATTTTCCGAGCGTCATCATAACTCGTAGCAACTTATTCCCACCCCTTGGGTATTTACTTTCTACTCCTCCCTTTTATGGTTTGACAGGTCAAGGGGCTGGTGCTTTGATGAACAACTTCAACTAGCTCTACAATCGCTAGAATTCATTTATTTTTTCTATTAATCTAGATTTGAGTTTTCCCTCTTTAATAAAAATAATATTTTTAGCCCAGCAGGTGAAATGTTATAAAGGTTAATGAATAGAGTGAGCAACTCAATTCCTGTGGAATAATTTATTAAATGGTATTTCTTCAAATTTTGAAAAATTAGAGAAAAAAGTTTTAATTTAAAAATGCTTTTATTAAAACAACACCTTTTGAAGACGTTACGTTTTTCGTTAGGTTGCACCATGTAATAGTCATGAAGCTGATTCACAATAGATTTATATCCAGGAAAAGCTATTGTTCCAAACTCTTCGTTTGTTACAAAAAACCTCTTTTCTGCCGAAAATTTCTTATTTACTTGTCAAAGAAGATTCAACAAACTAGTGCAAATAATAATACAGTCCAGCTACCAAAGGGACCAATCTCAGTCTACAAACTTCTAAAATATAAATCGAATTTAAATCTACTCTAAATAGTAAATACACCAAAGAAAACCAAACTACCATCCACATAACATATATCAAACTAATTGAAATTAAATAAGGTCCAACCATCAAGTAAAAACACGCTGGTAACCAATCTTTTCAGGTAACAGACCAAATCACTTTCACCAGCGCAATATGAACACGGTTTACAAACAGTGTTCTTCATTCGCGAGTTCATGGTGCTTTTTTCACCAGGTTGACGCTTTGTGTTGACAGTGGACAGACAGGGCTCATTAGGCAAGTTATAGAGAGATCACTGCGAGTGTAATGCGTATTAAACTTCATGCAGATAATCAAAGTTTGCAGGTGATATGTCTGCATGCTTATGACTAATGGTATTAGTTTGCTGATCCCGTGAAGTCTGATTCATCATAATAATATTGCTACAGCACAAGAACAACCAGGAGTAGTGTATAGACCATAAACGGACTTGAGAATATTGATTTTGTGGGAACAGCTTCCATTCATTATAAAGGTCCTGTACAACATTCTAATAATACTTATTCACAGGAGTTATATTCTTCGTGATTTATGAAATATTGAGGATATATTTTTATATCTAATGATTTGTGTATAGGTTCAAAGAGACAGTGCTTCTAATAAGCAAGACAGGAAAAACTTAGTTTTTTTTTGGGTAGGTTGAAGAGTCGTAGGGTCACGAGGTCATACGATGTCCCTTTTTAATGACCACGAGTCACAACATTAATAAACTAGTGTAATGCAAAATGTAGAACAAAACAGATTTAACCGAACAGTAGGTGCGAATTAAGAATTAATTCACACAAATCTCCGATAGAACTGCACTGAATATAAAAAGCCTGTAAGTGTGGATGTTTATAAATAAGATTAAACTATTACGGCATCTTGTGAGCTATTTGAGTCAGCTGGCTACAAACTATCTTGGAGTACTATGTTAGACACCTATGAAGTATCCAGTACTCTGACCAAGGCATTTAGACAACATGAACTCTACCGTTCTACAAATCACCCCACAGTGACATCCATTAATATTGGTGGAACTGTCGATGTCATAGTCACTACTTTCTACAGAGTAGCAGATAACTTGTCGTCAGAGGGCGCTGCAGCATCTGAGCATATCTGAAGACTCTAACTCTACTAAATCCTCCAGTTTGACCGCTGGCTCCACCCTCTACACTTGTCTGACTCAAACCAAAGATATGAGCCAAGAGGGAACACTGTAGCCAGGTACTTGGGTAGTCTACTTCACAAAACTGTTAGTCTGTGATCCCTTGCTGAAATGTAAATGAGAAGCATAACACTTGACAACATTAATATCTAGAAAGACCCAATTTGATATGCTCTTACTAATACAATAGTTAACTTGAGCACTTTTGTGTTTTAATTAAAATATTGTTATTTATATTGAATGATTTTTCATCCTTTGCTAACACCAGTCTGTGGTCTCACGACCGTTAGATACGAAAGAAATGTCAGTCCGTCCCTTCTGTCATCAAGTTATCCCATATATAGATGCCCAGAACTCTACATTAACTTCATTGTAGAGAGGTTATTCTGCAACTCCTACGCAGTGTAAATGACTTTAGAGACAATATCGCACAATGTAGTTCAAACTAAATTTATCGATAGCCAAGCACTGCCTTGAATTATAGTAGACCTGCCACTCGGTGTACTTAGAAATGGCAGTGCCCTTTAAACGATGACTAAGTCATTATAATTATTAACAGATGGTGATTTAAATCGAATAAAAATAATTTATTATAAATTAAAACCGGCGTTTAGATAGAAATCTTTTATAAAAATTTATTTTTTTACAAAAAATAACAGCTTGTCACTAAGAGTATCTTTTAAAAACACGAAGAGGTGCTGAATAAGGAGGGCGAAAGAAATGACAAAATCGATGTGGCAGGGTGATAAGGGAAGGAGGCAATAAAAACGTCTTGAGGTAGGAATGGGCTTTTCCTCGATAAAGAAAGAGGCCCACGACTTGGGGCAGATTGGCGTTATTAAAAAGTGCGCCAAATCTGTGTCCATTAGATAAAGCGTTTGCTTGTACTGGAGCCATCGGTCCGATACTCCCCAATAACACCCAGCTCACATAATGTACAAACTTTTATCGAAACCCCCCCCCCCCCCCTCCAACGCGCAAACACATTTTGTTCCCACCCTTTCTACCTAAAGACATTTCATCCCTAACTTGGTCACATTTATAACCAACCCCTAAACGAGGACAAATCCCTTCATCCTGTTGGTGAAGAGGAAGGGTGCTTGGTGCAAAGTTATTAACTAACCACGCCCAATCCCGCCATAAATGCCGAAAGCTCGTTACATTACACATGCCTGTCCACGCTATAACTTTTGTATTAGTCATAACAATTTAAAATTCATTCTCATTCATACAATCACATTCTAATGCTACTTTCCTCTAAACAGAATCCTTCGTGAACAAAAAGAAATTTGTTTTTTATATATATACATGATAAAAGCACAATATGAAAAGACACTCATTCAGCTGTAGATTTCAGAATTAATATATGAAATAAAAATGTGTCTAAAGAACAGAAAGAACTCAGAAAAATGACCAAGACCTTTCAACCAAAACAAGTCGTCTTCGTCAGAATGCAAACTAACTTCCGAGTCCAGGGTGGTTTCGGTATTAGTTTGGACTCTAACGAAGACCACTTATTTTAGTCGAAAGATCTTAGTCATTTTTCTGATCTGATATTGTGGCTTAAACTTATATATATATATATATATATATATATATATATATAAAAGATATTGCATACCCCATACCCTAACCCACCGCCAATCATCTACACATCATCCCAAAAAATAGTAAAAATGTATTCAAGGACCATTAAAATATGTAATACTAACAAGAGTTAAAATATTTTTTTACATAATTATATAATATACTTCGAGTACATTAAAGGGGTTGATCTGGCAAAAGTCAAAACTGTTTGCATTGGAAGGTTTCCAAACTCATTTAATATTGGAAAACAGTAAACGAAATGGAATGATAGTGAAAAAATATTCCTTTTAACTACTTATTAATATACAAATGGATTTTATTTATCTATAACTTATCTATGACTGAACAAGAAAAGTATAAAATATATAAAAAAATGGATAAAAGATACGATCAAATAGTGTTATGGGTCTCTTCACATTGCTGTGTATTACATAAGTAATTCATACTTATTCACAAAACTTATTATTGTTATTGTTTAACGTTAGTGATAGATGATTACTTAAACTAGAGAGAAATGAAAAATGTTCATAAAATGAGTACAACGGCAAGGACAAAGTCATGGAATCAGTCAAGGGAGATCTGTGAATATTTAAGGGAGAGATTATTGAGTCAATCCAAACACTATGTCCGGGAGCCGGTGTCGAGGCAGACCGAGACTCCACACTTCCTTAAAATAATTTCTCTCCGTTTGGTTATCAGGATTAAATTTTCAATGCTGTTAAACTAGGCAATAAAAGTAAGTAGATTTAGACTTAGGTTCAAGTAGGATGCTAAAAATTAAGTTTCAAAGGACGAAGACATTTTTTTGGTGATGAGCATGGCCTTAGAAGGTTTAAAGTAGGATATTAAAATATGTCTGATGTGCGATAAGGGCTTGGTGGCGAAGACTACTGAATCTTCGTGTGAATCTCAAGGGGAATGAAATGATGCATGGGGTTTTTTGGCGAGAGAGGAGCTGACCGCAGGAATACGAGAAGGGTGGTGGAAGAGGCCTGCTACCAGTGCAAGCTGACCCTTCTCATTCAGCTGTGTCTGTCTTCTGCGTGTCCAGCCTTCATCGCCCCGCTGGGACGTTGTCGGCATCATCACTTTACTAAAAGAACTGTCTGGACTGGTATCGTCGATCTACGTAACGAATGCATCTCTAAGCCATCATGTTAATATCAGGGTCAGCTAAGGTTAAGCGCTCATGAAAGGTTTAAACCTTCGAATGAGCCTAGGGAAATGTAACTTCTCTTCATCAGTTATACACATTGCGTGAAAGTCATCTGTACCTGTAATATACTGATGTAACCTCCCTCACCACAAACTAATCTGGATTCACTTTAATTCTCAGGGAATTAAGTTCCACAGAAGAGGCAGATTGAAATACGGATTTAATCCTGCAAAAGAAGACTTGGATAGGTGAGTTTCAACAATCATACAGCGCTAATATAACTTACACGATTGACAGCAGACGGAAGAATTTTACAATATACATTACGATATTGTTCTTACGATATACAATGCTACACGATCTAGCTGGACACTATTTCCTTATGTAAAATATTAAAATACAGTTAAACAGTACAACCAAGAAATTATTAATATTAAATAACACGATTCCTACAATTAGTAACTTTTCATCGCAAATAGGATATTTCCGAAAAAAATAATAAACGCGACAGTTTTTTTTTAAAGGGTATAGTTTTATTTTAAGTTGAATGTTGTAATAACTCATTTCAAACCATGTTGGCACATTTACCCAGATCTAGTCTATAAACACATAGCTCGCCGTTTACAATAAGCCATCATTCAAATGATTACCTTATATCCAAAGTCATTCACTCCAACAGATACACTTCCTGATTTGAAAATTAACTACAGACACAATACCAGGCAAGTAGTTTTACTGTATTTTTTGAACATAGATCTAAATTCTCAATAAAATGCCATCCAGTTGAGATGGATTCAAAGAGAATAACTTGGTCACCAATGACGACAACGAATGAATTGAGAATGCCAACCAAATAAGACAGTTCATTATTGAGTTGACTGCTAATTTTCAATCTCCGAACCACTGCAAAAACCCATCAAGAGAATATTGTCCAAAAGGCTGAGAAAGTGCTAATTGGTGTTCATCTTCTATGTTGTAGTGTTTATGTAAGTTTGCAAGTCTTGTGTTTTGTTTTTCAAACATCAAGTAAAACTCAGTGGTTTTGTTATCTAGCCAACTGCCACTAACTGAGTGCATTCTCTTACCAATCAAAATCCAAAATATCACTCAACAGAGTCTAGATATACATTTTCAACCCACGTTTCTGTTCAGAAAAAACTCATTATCTTATATGATTAATTTTTTCTTATTTTTTTTTTTAAATTTGATCGCATGAAATAAAGTTTTCTTTAAGTCTTCTTTTCAGAATGACTTCCATCAAGTTCTACCCATCTTTTTTGATGACATTATGAATTCCTATTATGACTAAATCAAATCGATTATAAATGATATCAAAACTAAGTTTCTACAGTAGAAGGTTAAAGTTAGACTTAGTTTCACAACAAACTAGTATAATGAGTCGAACAGTTCAGTTACCTACCTACGAGGCCAATCTCAGACAACAAACTTCAACAATCTGCATAACGTATTTGTCTACTACTGCCTACTAATGATGAATAGCAGTATTACTTCAAAGCAGATGATAACTATTAATATAATCTATTAGCATAAACATGGTAATAATAATCATTAACACAATATATTGAATAACATAAATTCTTTATAATTATTTAATGTAGGTTTGTTTAGTATTTAGCAGTATAACTTCATTCAAGTTCCACCATTCAACTTGCGTAACCCTGAATAAAATATTATAAGAAAAAAAAACCTCTGCAGGCACTGTAGTGCACGTTGTAATTAGCAGGTCTAGGTGAGAGACCTACTACTGCTGAATTACTCTATTACTGTAATGGTGGGGGCAGTACGTAAATGTCTATAGTAGGTACTTTGTTTTGTTTTGTTAGTTTACGTTATTTTGTCGTCGCTTGTTCTTTTAGCCACATTGCATTGTGAAGAAAAAGTCAGTTCATGAACCAACGACCAACGAGAATTTCCGTGCATTGAAAATGCATGTTGGGGTCAGGCAGTTCTAAGCCAGAGGCTTTCACCTGCTTTTCTGTTTGTTCTACTTTAATTGTTCAGGTCTGTCGGGTAGGTCGATGTGTTAGTTTCTGTCCTGTCTATGGTGAGTATGTTTCGTGGTCGTATGGTCTTTGAGTCTAGAGTCGTTTGTTATTGTTAATTTGATGACCTGATTAGTCGGAGGAGGATTGGTTTCAGGAAATTTAAGGTAAAAGTGTTCTTACTAGCAGGTTAGAGTGTACGGTAAGTTTTCTGTCTTCATTGATCAGTTCAGGAAGGCTATTGGCTTCCTATTTATACAACAGCTTCTATGATGGAATCTTATCAACAGTCACAGTACAACGTAGTGCAGATGTGTTAAGATTTTCATGACCTTATTGATCACCAGTCTATTAGTAAATTTCATAATTGATCCCAACCTGACGTCTCTTTGAAAATCCACATTTCCGTCATATACGAGTATGGTGTGCACATTTATTTTGAACTATCTGGAAGAGAGTTGTAATAAGGGTCAAATAGCCAATACGAAATAACGGTCGAAATATATTACTCAAGAAATTAGGAATTTGAAGTTTTTAGTAACATATCATCATCCACTAGTGTATATTATTTAAGTTTCCAAGCTGATAATGGTCACATAGATGAGTAGGTTATTGTTTTGGTTTGTTGAGAATCTAAAATATTATTTCTTATCTCGAATGTAATATAGTTAATCTTAGTTAAACATCATTAGTATAAAGGAATTACTACATGTAAGCATACTTGAATACAGTTAAATCTATAATAGAAGCTTTCAAAATGTTTACTACAATCAAGGTTTACGTAAGACTCCGATAGGCAGTCATAAATCTGCCTTTATCCCTTGCAGCTTTAGATAGTAAGTCCGATAGTGGCGGGATTCGATTCCTGCTTGTATCAAGTAAGAACCCCATTTACTAATACCTATTTATAATTCGTAACACATGGTAACTGAGAGCCAGCAGTAGTGCAGCATTCGTGCTTCTGCCACACCAAGTACAAACAAATGACTCATGTCATTTTAATTATTATTGAAAAAAATATATGAAATTTATCACATATATCTCAGCTAATTCCCACAAAATAGATGCCCATTTTCAGTTTATATTTCGAACCTTAAATAGATTAACCAGAGCTTGGTGAGTTACAACTGCTCTTTAGACGGCAATTTTATGGAGGGTAGTAATATTATTTTTTAATTTTATCCACATGGAAATATTAATTATCACGTTAATCATTTAATTTATTTATAGATGTATTTAAAGATCTTAATTTTTTTAATCACTGAAAATTAATTATTATTCAATTTAGATTATATTTATGAGAGTTAGATATATATTATTTCTTTTCAGTTTCCTTTTATTTTCTTTCTTTCATGAATCTTAATATATTTTTTTTTCATTTTTACTGTTTTTAAGATAGTCAGGTTACAGATACTGATTGTCACTGTCTAATGGACAAAAAGCCTTTCACGCCTTAACACATGTTTTTCCCCTTGTCTTCTGAAGATTGACAGAGGCTGAAATAATCAGGAGCGTGTGTAATTGTCTACTTACGGTGTTTATAACATCTCATATTTATCACAAGATACCCCTGCGAAACTCGAGCCGTCGGCAAAGGCATTGTGAAGTGGAAATTAGTGGAAATAGAGAAAATAAATATATATATATATATATATAAAGATTTCACATAAACACGTGAAATAACAATAAATAATCAAACCACAATATGAAATAGGAAAACAAGACTAAGATCTTTCAACTTCTTCGTCAGAGTCAAAAACCCAACTGGAGAAGACCGCTTGTTGCAGTTGAAAGATCTTAGTCTTGTTTTCCCATTTCATATTGGATTGTTATTTCACGTATTTATGTAAAAACTTGTTATATATATATATATGACCAAACCATAATATGAAATGGGAAAAAAAAGACTAAGATCTTTCAACCGTAACAAGTGGTCTTCGTCAGAGTCAAAAACCCAACTCATTAACAAATAGTTAATTTAATCTATTTGCTACAAAATGGTATAATGTTGAACCAGCAATTTCAAAAAAATATTTATGTGGAAAAAAAACAGGATCAGGTCGCTTGGGTTCTGCCACATTATTTAAATTAAGAATTTCGTATTAAACTGTAATGATAAAATAATGAGATTTCAGATCTTAAAATACCCAAAATCAGGTGCTCTATATTATTAGATGTTGACTGTGTTGTGATGATAACGTTTAGATTTTAAATAAAATACTACATGTTTTGTACTTTCTTTGCATATAAGATATATTACTGAATATTCTAGCACTAGCTATCAACTCAAAGTGGAGGTTACCAATGACGCTATGGTGAACACGCAGAGTTATCATGATAAGGTGGTTATATCAAAGATGGTTGTTGTATTGAGGAAAACGATTGAGCAGTCATGAGAGAAGATTTATTTGGCTCTGTAATGGGGAAGGACAGTAGAGCACGTGTTAATGACAGCACATGAATGTCAGAGAGCAGTGTAAAGATGTGTTGGTCTTCACATGTAATGAAATAAGGGAGAAAGCGGCGAAGGCGAAATGTTGAGGTTTTAGAATGAAGAGTGGGAAGTGGGTTGCTAAGCAAGAAGTACGCCAGTGGGCAAGCACAGTAAGTCACTATTACAAGAGGGGAGAGAGTTGGCAGATGCGGGGGCGAGCGAGACGCTGCCCACAAGGAAATGGAAGGACACAACTACATAAAATACTACCTCTATAAATTTTACCACTTATTTACTCCTAACTCCCCCCTCCCCACACTCTCTAAGAGGGTTGTTTATAGGCCACGTAACCCTCCACTCTCCACCGACTTATGCTCATCCCCAGTGAATCATAGCGATCCCATCAAATAACTATGCCTCTTGGATTACCGCTCAGCTAAGGACAATCGCACCACCAGTTAAACTTTTGATTTCCAGTAACCTCTAACCACCTCTCCAAAATATCATTCTTCAGAAAAAACTAAACAAACTATGAATATTGTTCTTCATACTACTCATAGATGAAGTATTAAGCGATATGAATATGAATCACAGTACTTAAATTACATAAATGAATTACTTAACTTTAACATATTAGTCTATTGATATCTTTGTCCAATTCGTAATACTTGTTGTTCTTATTTAGAAACTTGATGACGTAATAATACAACCAAACGCAAAAAGGAACATACTAAACCTGACCTGACTTTCTGAGAAGAAAATCCAATGACAAAACCCTGAAAAACTTATACTTAATATTACTGGCAGAAATATTATTATGTATACGAAGACGGTATCCTATCACTAGCTTCATTAGGTCGACAACAATGATGAAATATTCAACCGTTTCATGAATGATATTATATTGTAGGTCGAAGTCTAAAAGTTCAGAAATAGGGAACATGCACCACAATATTATTTGTATATAAAAAAAAAAACTAAAAACAGGACAATAGAGAGAACATAACTCTTACATCTTCTGACTATGACACAATAGATTGACATTCAAGAACTGTTAACACTTTGATAAATCCATCATGATCAAATAAAACACAAAGCCTTTGCATTTCACGCTACAAAACTAAAAGTGGCCTCGGGGAAGTTAATGATGGAGAAGTCTTTATTTTGGGACAGACAAAGCAAATCGCTTTATATTGACAAATGTGCCGTCCTTGCAACTTTTCAAAGTTACTAATGTGGCCCTACGGCAGTCGGGTAAACAGTACTGAAGACTTTCAACTCTAAATTAAATTAACTACAAATAACTTATCTACACTGAATACGTGGCTTACATTATCAGCAAGGTATAGAGAGTAAAGTTAGGTTCATTTCTTATGGTATGACAAGATTATTTCTTGAATTGCTAAATATTTTGAGAATTTAATTTCAGAGATGGGCTGGAGCAATCACATGACAATAGGCGGCGATATAATCAAAGTTAGGCCATTTGGCTAATGTATCGCGAGTCGTTTAGAGTTCCAGTCTTAAGGAAGGCGACAGACGCTTATATCCTTCCAATCAATGCTGAGGAGCCAAGTTACTTAGATTACGAGTTTCAACTGTAACAAAGGCGCTAAGTAAATGCCAAACGGTTTTTGTCCACATTCAGTTGGTTATATATATTTCTTGAGACTTGGGTGAAGTGTTCCGCTTGTCTGTCATGCTGTATAGCACAGGGAACGATAGAAAAGTTTAAACCTCAAAGATTATGAAAATAGTGATAAAAAACTACCAAATCTTCTATTTATTATGAAACTAAAGTAGCAAAATAGATATCTGGATATCAAATGTTTTATACTTCTCTTTCTATTATTTACATGTTTTCAAAAATCCTTGAACCAAGATAAAATGAAAACCTAGAAATGAAATCTTGAAATTAAAATGAAAGTAACCTAGTAAAACAAATGGCTGGATTTCCACTGTTATAAAATACTCCTTTAATTTATTCCGTATTACCAAAAATCCTTCAACTTCCTAGATCATGAAAATCTCGCTCTATGAAATTAACCTACTTAAACAAATGGCTGGATTTCCCCTGTTATATATTACTCTTTGTATTAAATAGTATTATCGAAAATCCTTGAACCTCCTAGAACATGAAAACCTCGTCATTATGAAGCTAACCTACTAAAACCAATTGATCAATATCCACTGTTATATACTATTCCTTGTATTAATTATGTATTATCAAAAATTCTTGAACATCCTAGAACATGAAAACCTCGTCATTATAAAACTAACCTACTAAAACCAATTGCTCGATATCCACTGTTATATACCATTCCTGGTATTAATTATGTATTATCAAAATCTTTGAACCCCCAGTATCATAAACATGATGATTAAAATACGTAATCTTCAACTTCCAGTCCTACTAGTAATGCAGTGACTAACGTCTACTCACTGTGTACTCATATTAAGAGATATTTCCATGGGTTAGAGCAAATAGAAAATTAGGAAAAAAAAACAAAATAAAATATTTCTGTCATTCTAGTGGTCGATCTAAGCATATAATAAAACGACGCTGTACTCCTTAAAATTTTATGCGACTATTAGAGTATTCATATCTTTGAAATGTCTGTGAAGGACAATATAGATTATCATGTTCCAGTTCATCCATGAAAACGAAAAGATTTTAATAATTAAACTAAAACAGATAAAAATGGATAGGGAGGGATAATGATTCCTTTGGGGCTTTTAAACAAAAGCAGCAGTTATAAAAACTAAAAGCAGTACTCCTGCGCTGCACGCTTAAGGAGTAGATAACTAATATCTTAATAGAGTGAGCTGTTTTATGATAATATGATTCGTTAAAAAATGATAAAGCAGTTAAAGGAGGCGCTAAAAAGTTAAGGGTTGATTATTTAATGGTTGTCTAAGAAGTGGGTAGGGCAGAGAGGAGGTTGCATCGACCTGCATAATGTAACCAGCCTGAGTAAGCTGGTAAATATCTTAGAGAAGGGTAACAGTTTCAAAAACTTTACTTTCTCTAGCCAATATTTAAGTCATAACGTTTCCTACTTCAAGGCCAAACTGCTAACCTGAATAACACCACTTTCTTCTTAAAATACACATTCATGAAATATGTATGCCAAAATGAATAAATTTAACAAATATTAGCAAAATAATAATTTTTCTGGCCATAATACAGTTCTCATACAAGATATGTTATTTACATAGTGAATAATATGGCGTGTTTATGGGGCCATAAACACTTGGTAACGTACTGACGAATAGAAATTTAGTGTTACTTAAATTATTATTGACCGCCAAGTTGCGTACTAACCATCACAACTTCCAGTTGATAAAATGACCAATTGAAACTACTTACTTAAATTATTCTGTATTCAACGTCCAGTTACGACATGATCAACTGGCACTTAGTTAGGCGCGTCTGACTTAAGACATGAAAGTCAGTATGTGCGCTTGTTCTTTGATTCTTACACAGGAATTAAACGAAAGTAGAAATCTGCACATATGTCACAGTAAAGGATCTTACAATAATTACTTGAAATGAAAATGTAATGTAGAAAGTAAAAATGAAAAAAAAACACTAAAACAACGTGAAATTCTAAACTGACACTGAGATCTTGGCCTGCTAACAGTCCTTGTCAGTAACACACATAGAATGAACTAAGAGAAAGCGATATATAGGATTTACGTTAAAGGAGTTTAGTAAAAGAAGCATTCTAAAGGAAGAAAAAAAAAAAGAAAAAAAGGGTGTATAGGCTAGGCAGAACTGGGAGAATAAAAGGGTTCAGAACAAATGAAAACTCCATATACCAGCTGTTGTAACCCTATTATAAAGGGAAATTCACTGCACCCAGGAAAATCCACAATTCTTGAAATACCTTTCGAATTTCAGTGTTGATTTTGTAAATATTTTAAGCCATGTGGCGATAGGAGGACTCCTAATAACAGTACAAAGCACTACTGTGAAGCAACATGGGCTGTATAGTACTCAAAAAAATAAAACCATGTAAAAAAGTAAAACCATGAAAGAAATACCAAAAGGTAATTCAAATAGAATAATAAGAATATATTTTTAATTATTTTTTTATTCCTCTGTTCATTATTTGTTTGTGCACTCATCTATAATGGATCGGACGATACAAATTTCAACAGTTACCGTTACACGAAGATGATTTGTTTGTTACTATCAGGCTCTCTACTTTATTTCAATATTTCTATGAGTCTGACTGGCATGCCAGGAGTATTCAGTTTACTGACGTAATGACAATTGTGTAAACCAAAAATTTGTGTTTCATCGCTTTACATGCGTAACTAATCCGCATGTGCCGTGAAATATGGTAGTCAAATTAATTACACCAATAGCAATAATGCGATTTATGCGACCAAATACAACTATATTCTTTTCTTCTTCTCGGAACTTGGCCAAGGTTAATAATTTGAAATCACCTCAAAGGCAAAGAGGTGGTTCCGAGAAGAAGAAAAGTATTTATTAGTAATTGTGGTCAAAAAAACAATACCATGATACAATTTTAAAAATAAAGAAATAACTTTGACAAATTTGTATTAATCAACATAGAGTAATTACCATAAAGTCTTATTATATTTATGTTTTCATTGAAAAAATGTATAAACAGCTACACCCAACTTAACTTAAAAATATTTTCAAACAAGTTAACAAATAATTCTTTTTGGATTTTCTTTAATCAAACTCTACGATGAAAGTATTATTAAACTAATATAAAACCAATTTTATAATGTGGGTATAATCATTTCCTCTGTTATGACAAAGATGGAATCGTTATTTTAAAACAATCTGAAAATTTACTGGAGATGGAAGTTGATAATACTTTTTTATTTCTCTTAAATCATGAAATATATTAAATTTTTAATTCGCATTAAATAATATGTAATTTAAAATTTATATGACCACCAGAAGAATGGGTTAGTATCTTTCTCATGTATCAAAATTATCTGAAAAGATTCACATTTTTTTCAATACCAAAAGTCAAATGGCATTATGATTTCTCAAATGGCGCAATTTGAGGGGTGTTAAATTTCTTCGACAGACATCCAGTTAGCTATGGTACATGCAGGCAGACATCGTGAAGTATTCAGAGTACCACTATACTCGTCAATCGTGGACGAAAGAAAAAAAAATATTTTCAGGATTACTATACTATACTGTAACCAACTAAAGAAAAAGAGACTATCAATTCTTCAAATATATTGATTTGAAAATGATAACAAGTATTGAATTAAATAAATATATCACACCAAAAATACATTAAAAACTTATAACTACTATATCATAAATATTTTTAGCTATTTTACAGGTATTTAACTAAAACAATGCATTGAAGTAGTGAAAGATTTAATGTTCCCGTCCAACGAACTCACAAAAGCCCTTCAATCTCAAAAGTTATTTAAAAAAACCTCATCACTTTAATATTTGCCTTGATACTTTGAAAATTTAGTCATTTTTAAAAAAGAACGTAAATCTCCTTGAAAAACATCAAAACCGTTTAAAATATTTTCAAGCTTAATTAATCTGTTAGCTTCAATACTAATGACAATTTTTTTTTTTTAGTTAATGTAGAAAAATCCTCTAAAATCCTCTATTAACACGCTTCTAATAGTCTAAAATTATTGATATTTCTATTATAACTACATCATTTTAGGTATACTTTACAATCAAAATAATTAATGCAGTTTAGCAAACAAAAATAGTTTTTGATATTTTCAAAATTTACCATCTTAATATTTTTCTTTAAGGAAATTGTAACAAAAAATTACACAACTGAAGCTGCAGTAAAAAAATATTCTTGTGTTTAATTTCATGATGATCGCATTTATCAGGTAATAGTAGTTATATAATTATTAAAACATTTGAGTTAGTAGTTTTGAGGGAAAAACAGTGTCTAAAAATACATAATACGGACTAAAGCGAGGCAATATTATTCATTTACACGATAAGAGGTAACTTTGAGTACAATATCAAAATGATCCATCAAAGGGTATCACCTGTTACAAGCCTGCAGCCTTTTGAATACATGCCGACACCTGCCTCTCGCATACGCAAACACAAACAAGCACATCAAACAAATTTCTAAAATGGACTCAAAGCGTTAAAACATGTAAATCCACGCATTTCGAAATAACGACTTTTCAGGTTTATTATACTTATACTAATAGTGTTTATTATTAACACTATTACTTATATAGGACTACTCTAAGGATTGGAAAAAGTATATATGAATACGTGAAATTCGCACAAATGATTAGCTAGGACGGTGTACATTTGCACAAGCGTATGAAAGTGCCTTAATTATTTTATACCTATATTTGACCATGTTATACAAAACAAAAAAACGTATTTAAATGATTAAATCATTTAATATACTGTACATAGTAAGGTTAAATTTCTATGAAAAACATAATATTAACATAATAAGTTTTAACATTTATGAATCATTATTCTTCGGAATATTTCGAATCAGAGAACTATTCTTTATGAAGGAGGCGATTTATCATTTATCAAGACGGGGATAAGTTAAATAATCTAGAAGAAATCATGAGTTTGGTGGTTTAGGGACAGGATTCGAATCTGCTAACTCTTGTTCGTTAGTGTAGTCTAAATAGTGTATGATTACCGATTTAACATAAAGTTAGTAAGTTCGAATTTTAAACGCTTATTCAAAAATGAATAAAGTTTTCAATATATGGTATTCATTCCGTACGATCTTTAACATGGTATTATAACGTATCTGATTAAATTAGATGGCACATATGAGAGGTCTACTAGCAGAAACATGCTAAATTTGCTAATACGCAATATTTAAGGATAATTCAGCCTGCCACGTAGAAGGACACATTAACACTTTTACATTAGACTTCTTTGTATTTCTGCGGCTTGTATTGGTGAACTATCATAGAAAAGGTGAGATTAAAAGATCGCGATACCTTCCTGAATGACAATTATAACTTCTAAATAGAATTTCTTCTATAAAATGGTAGTTTTCCAAGCGAGCAGTTAGTTCCATCAGCCAAAGGGAAAATCAATAAGGCGTGACATTCGATAGCTCCAGTTGCATAAGAGCTTGAAGCCCTTCGGAGACACTTAAGGGACTAAAGTTGATCCGGTTAGGAAGGACAGAAGGAGGAACATTGGGGAAAACGGAGGGCTAGTCGGTTTACATAATCGTTCCTTTCATAGCGCTTAAGGGTCACCATATCGACAGATATGTTCCCAATTTAGGGCTGTCTCCACCATCCCTCTGGCCCTTGGTCGATATTCACCCTAGACCTCTACGACTCTCGTAGTCAATTTGAGTCCCGAAATGTTATTCCTTGCCAATGCCTTTCGCCCAGCTGCCCTACTTAGGACAGACGATTCACTTTGTTCTCTCTTGAAACAATTATTCAAGTAATTCAAAGGATTCATTTTGAAAGAATATTACAGTAAAACATCTATGGCTTATAATATAGGGTATGATAATTATGAATATTGATAAATAATGCCACATTATGAGCATTTATAATTTAAAAATATTCTATTTGAAAAGAAAATTACAAATTGCAATATGTTTTATCTTCCACCCTTATTGGTTTCATTCCGATCTAAGGGCTGAAATTATGGTTTCTTCGGACCACTCTAGATTGTTATTACAACGCTTTATTTTCCTCAGATATATTAAAAATATTTGACAAATGTTATATTTGGTAAATTTTCAGGTCAGAGGGAAATTCACCTGTTCTATGTAGAAAAAACTTGGTCAATAACTACACAGACCACAACGTTTTGTATTAGTCGAAATCACACTAACACTAGACATATATGAAATCAACTTCTGTCGTATAGTGGAAGTCATTCAGTTATAATTTCATTTTTATAAAGTCCATCCAGTATATTTCATTGTAAACATGATACGAGTATATGGGTGACTCCACTCTACCATTATTCTCAGTTATCCATTAACACTATACTATTTACCATTTCATTATTTAACACAATGCAATAGACATGCCATGCTATGCCATTGAACCATATCATTTGTAAGAAAAACTGATATTCTACTACTTCGGATAGTCTTTAAAGCAGTGAGTCTAAAGCTTATACAATTGGCATGTCAAAATCACAGCTAAAACAGTTTTCGGACATAACCCTTGTGTCAAAAGGGTAAATTTCCGATTTCTTAGTTTAATAACAGGGTTATATTCATTAATAGTTTTTAAACTCTATTACGATAGTGACTACATTAATTTCCACTTAATAATATTTGCAAATAATCGAAATTTCAAAATTTAGTAGTCGGTGTGGAAGGCATAGAGTTTGATATCTCCATTCAGAGCTCTACCTGGAGTTTCTTCAATGTCTTTAGCAAATCATAAGCTTGTCGGCTCTACTACGATGTCAGCATCTCATTTAACATCGCTGCACTATTGAGCATGAGTAAGACTAAATCTACATCTCTGATCTACAACTAACCCACAATAGAATTGGCACCAACTAACAAACAAACCACACTAGACTAGAACAGCGCTAATGGTGAAGGCATAGAAGTGTGGACCGGAAATTATTTCTTAACTTCCCATCACATTGGACATCTCAGTGGCCAAGGGGTTGGTTAGTCATGTCTGTGGACCGCCCATGGGCTCCACTCATTTAATCCTTATTCTTTCTACTGTTCAAGATGAATACTTCTTTACATGTCTGTAGTAACTGACGCCTTAAAAAAAAAAGGAAATTTCCGATTTTAGTAATGTTACCATATTATTTTTCTTGAAAAACCCTATGTTCCCTCTTCTGTTTCAGTGTGTGATCTAGGTTAAAAATTGTATTTAAATAACATGAGTATTATTCCTGATTCATAACATTTCAGATTCAGACTTCACTTATATAAAAATAACATTTTTTTTTTAATGAATACATCTCTAATGCAGAAAGTTTCGTTTTGCTTTCCAATGCCAACTTACAGGCTCTCGCCTTTCAGTACTGTTCTAAGGGCGGAAAGTGTGGCTTCATTATCATTTGACACTAATTTTAGTAATAGGTCAGCAACATTACCTGGCTTATGCTACATCGGAAGTAACAAATTTAGCCTAATTCATCTGTATTTAAAGTAGGTGCCAATCATTTACAAGTACTTGACACCCTACAGGCTAGGGACCGACGACCTATCGTCCTTTCCGATGGACGGCATGATCAGATATTTTAACTTCACACGCAAAGAAATCAAAGTAACTGTGAGAATCGAACTCGAGACCTACTAGTCCAGAGACGAACTCCCAAGGAACACATTTCACCTCGAACACGACTAAATGAGCTGTAATTGACATATAAGTCACACATTGCACCTCCAACATGACTCTATGAGGAAGGTTACAAATATGGGAAAAACTATAGTCACAGTATTTTTAAGCTTAACCTTCATATTTATTTCACGAGCTATAATATCTTTTACTGCGCGATACTTACTCATGATTACAATGAGGAAAAGACACACCAAGTCTCCACAGCAAAGACTTATACAACGTTGTTGCGTTTCGAACACTTAGTGTTCATCTTTAAGTTATCTACCATATAAAATATGAACAGGAATGTAAAACTGAATACAGAAAACGTCAACCGAAATATAAACTAAAGCAACATGTCTTTACGAAGGCAAATGTGTAACTCTTTTACGTTTATATATTGGTGCAGTTTTTTTTTATTCAGTTTCACATTTTCGGCCCATATTTTATATTGCAGGTATAGTCTAAAGGTAAGCACTAAGTGTTCGTCGAACGTGTCGATGTTGTATAAAATCTCTCGTGCTGTGACTTGTTTCTTTCTCTCATTCTAATCACATATGAGCCGCTTATTTTGAAAGTGGCCTAATTCCATTTATGTTAAAATCGAGATATTTAAGGGTTTGCGTTTTACAAAATTTAAAAATATTGTCATTTTATTTATCAACTAATTTTTGTTATAAAAAAACTTAGTAATTTTAAATAAATTTTGTACAATTTGCTGCAAAAGGTAAAGATAACGTAAAAATGTAATTATTTAAATAGCTAGCTAAATTTTTTTGGAAAATGGAATTAGGCCACTTTCAAAATAAACGGCTCATATATTTGATCACTTTTCAGTTTTGAGAATTCGAAATTGATTTATATTTCGAAATAAGGAGTGCTGACAGGATTCAGTTTAGGCGACAAATAGGTTTATAACCTGCCTTTGTAAATTTCTCCTGAATAAGACGTCTGCTAAACGTTGATATACTCGTGTCATACATCAATCTACCCAACACGTCATTCAGCTCCACCTTTAGAGAAACAAAAACTTTAATTCATTATACACATATTATAAGTATACTTCAGAAACAAATTAATGGAAGTATCGCGTTTTGTTGGCTTAAGTTGAATGGATTTATTGGAGGAAGGTCAAAGGACTGACCTAGCATTCATGGAGGTCAGCAGTTAGCAATTCTCTTATAACGAGGACAACGATGTTATCAGACAGTATCAACATGCAAGTCTTTTTTCTACTGCATTAGCGTAGATATTAATCTACCATAAAAATAATAGCTTCTACACTCACTAGTATAGTAACTATAACACATGCCCAACGATAAGAATTTTTCATCACATAAAAGAATCACACTAAATGAGTTGACACGTGATTGACTTTTAATTTCTTCTTCCTTTATCTCTTCAATTTTTGTGACAATAAATGTATGTTTAATAATTTGAGTTTCTAAAAGCAGATGTTAATACAATAAAAATAATAAGGTTTAAGGTTAACTTACAGCTAGGTCTCCAAGGATTGTATTGACTTACCTGCAACAAAAAATATCATTTAGACAATTTTTCAAACAATATATCAAACTAAAATTACTCCAAACAGTAATTCAATATGATTATTAAAAATATAATAGAATACGTACAAAAAACCGTTTTTATAATAGCTATTTCAAACCGTATTTCGTCTTCAGGAATAAATGAGGTAGTAGGTTTCACTAAGTGAGAGAGATGTCTTTAGGGTAGAAAAAAGAAGTGAGAAAAGAAAATGTATGACGCAATCCATCAGTCGGTAGAAATTGAAAAGACTTTTATGAAAAAAGCGAGAAATATCATCGCAAAAGTGCATAAAATAGAATGAAAGGAAAACAGAATACAATATAGAAAATAAATGCATGGGAAAAAATGTACGACTAGATGTTCGATGTAGATGTGAAATAGTCCCAAGTGATCCAATGAAATCATCTTCAAAGAGGAGAGAATTCTTGAAAAAAAGTGTTTGTCACTTGGAAGAGAGATCCGTAGGAGCTACAGAGGGTCTTTATAATCAAGTTTTGCTTTAAAGGGTTCTTCCGTCATTTTTAACTATCTTGACCAAAAGTTCTCCTAGTAAGTTTTACTTATATGGCTGGTAAATATTCCATTTTTTTGCACTTCAAGTTTTCAATGTTTTACTAAGCACTAAACGTTATAATTTTTTCCAAAAACAAACAAATTTTTACTTTTAAAATTTACAAGATTAGTTTTATTTAAAACTAGTATGTCTTATTAAATTAGTAATCCATCCCCCAGTAATAATTGGATAGACTGTTTAAGGCATTTGAAAATTGTAAACCCTAAGATTGGAACAAGAACTACTCCTATCTTTATCTTCAAAATCAATTGTCATGTGAATCAATAGTCTGACTGAATAAGTCTATCATTCGTCGGCAAATCTATGGTTGAAGGAGTGTAAGCCTGTTTATATAATAGTGTTTGATGAACTAATCTCTTAATTATTTAATAATAATAAGAACAATACATTCACCAAATCCATCTTAAGTTCAAATATAGATTAACATTTAATGTCATTGATAATCAACAAAACAATTATTTGCTTGATAATAAATGTCAAGTTGTGAACATTTACACTGCAGAAATATGTTTCAATATCTGAATTCATATCATAACTGACATTATAACCAAACAAACAAAGGGAAAATATGCTCAATGCATATCTGTGGATCTTCCTCCCACTTCGTCAAGACAGTTATGTATCTATATGATACATAACTGTAAGACACTTAAGTAATGTACTTTTTATTCAGTGAGGCTGGACACTCGCTTTCTTCTAATATCATTTCATGCTCCCCAAAAGTTTAGGCGCCCCCAGGATTGTGAAAGATTTAGCCAACTCCTAATCTAATTTTTATTTTTTCAGTCGAGTTCCACTATTTCCTCATATTATGAGATTATTGGTTAACTTTTTTTTATTATAACTTTTAGAAATAAAAATATAATATTCTAAGTTGACTATAAACTTTCATACACAGATTAAAAACACAACAAATAAAAGCTTGACAAAAGAATAGCTTGAAGTTGGCTCTAGTTATAGAACAAATAACACTGTATTTGTTTTGAATACAGCAATGGACAGTACAAACACAATTCATGGACAAATTTTCTCTTCATTTTTTTTAAAAATATAAACCAGGCTCTTGAAATAATTGTCAACGAAAATTCTGGCAACTGTGTTCAGAATGGGTTACTCCAAGTCACGGAGTTGTCCACCAGAGACGAATTGTCATCTGCAGGATACACTGCCATGTTGTTCTACCTACAGTAGCGAACCTGACATGAACTCATAGTCCATGTCTCAAAGTCGTGAGACCAAATTGTCAACCTACTACTTTTCATTCAATAAAATTTAGATAACATTCCACGTCATTTACAACTTATTTAGCAAACACAGTTTTCATGTCGCATATTCATTGTTCCAATAATTAGTATTAATTTAACCACCAACCATTGAAAATATTTTATAATCGTTTTTTTGTTAAGCCAAGTTTTATTATTGAGACTTTTCTTAAAATTAATGTAGAGAATTAATCTCGTATAGACTGTTCACAGCATGGATATGAGTCGTCTAGATTCCAGATCATAAACAAACATATAGTTAATGCATAGCTTGCTGCAGATGCATTACGATGTGTACAACATGAGTGTAAACCACACATTATTGAAAAGTATCGACCAACCACCATAGTACAGGCTTTACAATATCAAATAAATAGTTTTCGATGTTGCTCACATTAAAGAGAGGCTGCTAAAAGAGGGAGTGGGGGTGGTTGTTATGAATTACTCCCTGATTCATCAAGTAATGTTAATAGAACTTAATAGCACTAGGGTTCATAATTCTTGAAATGCTAAAATACGGTTTGGCAAATCTTTGTTTGCAAGACATGGTTTCTTTATCACACAATTAACACCTTTTCTGAAACTGAAAATATGGCGTACCACAAGTAAATGACGGTAAGTCTATTCGGAGGAGAAAACAAAGTCAAGCCTGGAGCTAGACCAGTCAATCTTGTTTACACAGGTTAATGCAGTTTATAAGGAATATCAGGTCATTGCAGCTTTATGAGGTAGACATTTTATTCAACTACTACATATTTGAATTGCCCTTGTTTATCTTAAAAATGTTGAGACATTTGTTTTAAGAGATCAATCATCCCTATAAAGTCAAATATCTTCTGGGTTTAATAAGAAAAAAAGTTATTTTTATAGAAGAAACTCCAAAAATAGCGAGATGACACCAAAGTAAATGAGCTTTTAGAACTCCTCAGTATAGAGGTATCCAACTAGAAAATGAAAATTATAAGTCGACAACCTGCTCATTTCAATCGTACGTCAAAGAGTGAAAACCAAGAGGACTTTTAATTAATATCCGTCACCAAATCACCAAATGCTGGGGGCAAAGATTATAAACTTTGATGTAGAGAATGCAAGTCGTTTAAGTATCAGAAGACCACTGGCTCTGAATAAGAAGCGTGGTAGTTACAACTGTGTTATTTCGTTGTGCAATTTGTTGTTTTTTTAGAAACTGTATTAGTATGATCCTTCTAAATTTGTGTGATACAGTGGTATGTGCTGGGAGGTGATTCACTGTCTGTAACTACAGCCAGCTAGTGAGTCACTCCGACCCTAGCAGGGCAGGCCTAATTCAATAATTATGACTATACACTCAAGGAATGCTCGACTACATTACATTACACAATACAAAAACAGAATAGCATTCCAGTTACATTTTTGTTCGTACTTTGCCTAGTTTTACTATATAGATACTTCTAAAAGAAGATTTCAAGATATTGAAAACATAAATGAATAAAACTAATAGAGCTGCTTAAGAGAATATTACGAATCTGAGTGCTGCATGCGCAAAGCACCCTGGTCAAAACTAATTCACAACTAAAACCACATTAGTAAACACGATATTGCTCCAAAAGGAAGAATAAGTCAAACCAATCCTAATGTATAAATAAAGAAGTAATAAATTAGACCATGGACAGAGCACTAGCCTCCAATGCATTATGGTTATTTCCACAGCTTTTCCAATTTTTTTAATCGAAAGATTTACAGTTACTAGAAAAATTATCAGCTGGGAAGACTCAGACAACAAGAATCGTAATCAGAAGAGAATTTTCAATTTTTGAACTTCTATGAAAAATACTTCAATGGAATGGGGGTTTTGTCGAAGGCTAAATATAATATAACTATAAATACTGACTTTACCTTCACCATAATGCAATATTATGATGAAAACTTCATTGAAATAAGATCAATTAGCGAGATTGATTATAAATTAGTTTTGATAATGTATTTAATAACAGAACAGTTGGACTGGGGATACCCGAGACACTTTTTTTTGTAATTTTGAAAAGTCAGAGAGCTTCTGACAGTGTTTCTATTAAAGTTATTGACTCTCAGACCTTCGATTCAAGAGCTAATTAACTGGAGATATACACACTGATGAGTTAGTCACCCGTTCTCTCTTACCACGAGAACAAAGTTGCTATGCAAATGGGATTCCGCAGAACCGGCTGTCATTAGTAAGTAGGAGCAAGTCGCCTATAATACCACCACCAGTCTTTTATAACACTTTAATTGCACTCCAGTTATACAAAGTTCATAAACATGGAAGAAAATTTGTCTCCACTAATAATAACATTTCCCCTTAACATAATAAAAATAATTAAAAACTTGTCTCGAAGATAACTTCTTTTTCAGAAATAAATAACTTTCATAAATTAAATGCAACAATTCCAAAATGTTTTTTTTTTAAACTCATGTCAGTTTATGCTTCTTTGAACAGAATCCATGTTTTGTTTTAAATCGAAAGCTATTTTATTTACACTTAATGTGTAAACAAACAGTAAAGGCCCGTTATTATATGTTGAAGATGAAATAAATATTTTGTTGAAAGCAACAGTAACACTTTTCAATTTCAATATTAGTGTATTACAAAGTTTAGTTACTTTTTTTGTTTTCTCAAGTGTTATTTATGTGATCCTGCTGTCATTTCAACGGGTTCATAGTGAATTTCTAACTATTTACAGACTTATCATCTTTTTCGTGCCGCTTTCCCCTTTATGGTAATATTGTTCCCATTAGTATGACTCTTTTCTCTTCAAACTGTATCCATTTCAACATGATATATGAAGCATTTGTGCTGCTTCAAAGCATGCCCAGTCAATGGATGATTTGAAGCCAACACAAGTAGGATAATGCCTAACATTCATAATGCTATCTTCTTTGATCTTGTCTGACCATTTTCTGTTCAAAATTATTCATCAAAATAGGTAATCATTTATGATATTTAACCCTCATTAGCATTTCACAAAATTACGTTCTATGAGTTCATGTTTTAATATTCCCTCGTATCTAATGTATAAAAGTTGTACACTTAATATGTGCTATATCATTATTAAAAAGTTTATAAAACGTAAAAAAAAAGTTTTAGAAGTTTGAAAGAATGCATTGATTACAAAAATATTCTATTACGGACTATCAATGAAATGTTTAACCGAAAAGTAGTACAAAAGTAGGTTATACTATCACTAGAAAGCACTATCTCTGACGATCTGCCCAGACACGGTGATGAAAGAACCACTTTAGGATGACGACTGCTACAACTAACTTCATTACTACCCGTACTGGATAGAATAACATGCCTAACGCTCTTCTACTCACACTCGCAAATTCAAATGCTAAAGTTATTTTCTGTAATAACTAGCCTTTTGGTCTGTGATGTCGACCAAACATTCAGCGATCACTGATGATGATGATTCATCATAGACATTTTAAAAAACCACACATCATTGACAGCTCACACCGAATCAAAGCATTTTACTGTCACTTACAGTATTAAAGCCGTACTCTTCGCTTATCTATTGAAGAATTTCGTCTTTCTGTAAAAATCGCCAGCTTGTGTGAACGGATCCTTACTGCCAAAAGCCAGTATGATCTGATCAATAGTTTTAAGTATTTTCAAACTGACACGGAAAACAACACACTGAAACAACACCATTGTAATCGAAAAGTCTAACCCGCAAGGTATGCCGGGAGTCGGTGAGCATGCGCATTTCAATGTTCGCACGCATTCGCTTTTTAGATACGGCATTTCAGACCTGCGTTCCGAATAAACCTCACCGTATGTGTTGTGCCTTAAAAATGTTTAATTTTTATATACATCGTGTTTGTGCCATCAGAAAAGTGCTTAACTCCTCACTAGAACACAAATATGTCCTGAATTTAATTACAATGATTAAAATGAAATTTATATTTCATTTCATTTGCAATAAATCTTTAAAGCAGGATTTTTTTTAAAACTCGATGTGTTTATCTAACCTATATTCAGTAAAAGTTCTAAAATCAACGAAACAGAATCATACACGAGGGCATTATTAGAATCTAATTTTCGGTATAACGGCATTAAGAGCAAGGAGTGGGGGTCAGCGCCCTGGTAGAGCAAGCTTGCCAATCCATGCTTTTGACTGCGCACTGAGTCTTCCTTTTTCCTTCAACCAAATATTTTTAAACAAACTGAAAATATGCCTATCTATCTCATCTGCCTCATTAGTTTATTTTTGAACCTTTTTTGAATATAGCATGGGCGTACACATCCAGCTTCATTATAAAAATCTTCTTTAACACCTAATTAAAAAAAAAAATTGTTTCCTTCAGAAGGAACTCGTTAAGTTTTCCCTCCCTACCTTCCACTAGAATAACCGAATTAAGTAAATTATGTGTGGTTGATTGTCATAGTCAATTTGAAAATAATTTCTCAAAACAATAATTTGGTCTTCCAATGGTAATTGCATATCCCCCTCTCCTGAGTAATTTATCCAAGAAATGTTTGGAAACTAAAATGTTAAGTTCTATTCTACCTAATCAAGTTAGATGATTCGGATAAGTTATGTCTTTGTCTTAAATCTATTCATAAATCTGCCTGTCTTACGAAATTAAATCAATTAGTGCCAACAATTAACTCATAATGCAAGAAAGAAATCTTGATGTGATTTAAATAGCTTTAATATTTGTTTCGATTTTCAATCTAAACATTTAGATTTACTATCTTTCTATCTTTTTAGATTACAACAACCCTCACTGTATTCACTTTGCTAATATAAACAAGCAAAATATAGATTGAAGTTATTAACTCACTGAAAATGAATTGCGATTATCTACTGAATATAATTTTCGGTTTGAGCCGTCTCAGGGGAGATAAGAGAGGGAAACCAAGCGCACTGGTTCAGAGACGGTTGGCGGATATCCACTGGCGTAATAACGAAGGCTTCGCTAGGCAGCGGGTAACTGGGACCGCACACATGGACCTACAAACTCTACTCTCCTATTGGTCACCATTTTAACGAATCATATATATATATTGATAAATCGGTGAGACTTGGGAATCGGTCAGTCCCGAGTCCCGAATCTGACCGATTCCCGATAAACTTTAGTTTTGTTTCTATTACACGTATATATATATATATATAATTTCAGAAATGAATATGGAAGGTCAGGAAAAAAAATCAGTACTTTTTGACAATGAATATCATCAGCAGAAGAAGCGCTTTGTTCAAAAAGCACAGAGTCAATTAGGTATATATATATATACTCATTTAGTTCATACTGTATTCCTGGAAAGGTCATTTGTGTAAGTTAAATGAGTGAACTGAATGGATATAATTAAAAGTACCCATAACGAGACCTAAAATACAAAGAAGAATATATATATATATATATATATATATATATAAGCAAGCAGTGACAATAATACAAATAAGCAGTGACACATAAACAGAAACACAACAAAGACTCACTTTTCAATATTTCGACCGTAATGGCGGTCGTCCTCAGGAGAAGAAGTGAATTGACGGAGGGACGACAGTCAACGTATACGTGTTGACTGTCGTCCCTCCGTCAATTCACTTCTTCTCCTGAGGACGACCGCCATTACGGTCGAAATATTGAAAAGTGAGTCTTTGTTGTGTTTCTGTTTATGTGTCACTGCTTATTTTAATTGTTATTTGTCCTGCCGGACCGTTTTTCGTTTATCATGGTATATATATATATATATATATATATATATAGATACATATGGTATATACATCATCCTGATTCTTTCTTGACCACTATATATTCACAGGTTTTGAAATTTTTTGAGGGTTTTGGACTGGATATTGAAAAAAACTTCTTCACCATTCATATATATATATATATATATATATATATATAATATATATATATATATATATATATATATATATATGAATAATAATCAAAACAACACGATGTAATAGATGGACTAATTATATATATATATATATTTACATATATAAAATAAACTACAAGGTATAAGAAAAAATTGAGAGTAGCATAGAGAAATAATTATATATGAAACAAAGCAAGTAGGGAGTAACAAAGTAATGCATGGAAAATGACAGGAGGTAAGGTTTGGTGCAATGACCCTGGCGCTGGAGTGAGACACTACTGGCACTACATAACACACATTAGCTGTCGATATATAAGATAATGTAGTCGGCTTTGGGGTGCTGAGGGGTTGATAGAGACGGCATCGCAGTCCGCCTTGAATATTGATTTAGGCTGACAATAGACAAGGACTGAACCGCTCAGTGCAGACAGAGAAAACGTTTGATCTATTCATTCATCTTAATGCAACATACAGCAGCCAAAACGTACTAAAAAAAAAAGTATCAAAGCTGGCAGCTTTCAGGAATACATGTGGAAGAATGTACAAAGAGCTGGGTACTTTCCTCGTGTCGGTGTAAAACAAATCAATTGCAGCTCATTTACACTTGGGAGTCGAACATAATTAGATATTTAATTATTATTGGTATCATGATTAACTTATTTATTAAATCTCTCTCAAACTGTGAAACTCTAAACAATTATTTATCTATACCACTAATGACCTTATCGGGCTTTTAATTCAGATACCGATCACTCTTAACGGTCCTGTCGTATGCGGAGCGCCATGATTGTTCATGAAAATAAGTTTCTATTTTAACACTGTTAACACAAATAACATTTATTAGAATTCCAAAAATAACTTCAAATGTGTCAAAACGCCTTGTTTATAACATTATACTTTGTAAAGAGTGCGTAGGACGCAACTTTTAATATTCAGGTGCTACAGACCTCCTACTCGTCCATTATTGGGAAGTTCTTGCTTTAATAATATAAAAAAAAACTCCCACACTTCAAAGCTTCCTCCAGATGGGCATAGAAAAACCGTTTGTATCGAATCGATAGTTTCAACACCTCAATTCGGGCACCTCAGACTTCACAATTATTCTGGTTTAAATGAAAAGCATTAGAAGGAACTCAAACCAAGACAAGAATATACACCGGGAGACTGGGACCAGAAAGAAGGAGATCTACGATATTAGGAGTTGGGTTTGAAAGGATATTTCAGACTATTTCGAGCCGCATCAGATGAAACGCATATAGCTAAATAGAGGTCATCTCAAACACATATCCAGAAAAAGAAAGTAAAAAAAATCCTTATGTTTCCATATTATGTTCGTTAAACACTCAACCTGTTGTCAGTAAGTTTTCATCAATCATTAAACAGAAGTAAACTCCACCTGAAGTCAAGAATAATATTTTTAGCCACTTTTTATTATTTTCTACTTAGAATGAGAAGAGAAATGCACTAATGAGAGCAGTGTGCTGCACTTTGGATTGCAGACTAGCTGAGGGTATCAAAGTCACATGCAGCCATGAGGAACGTCACAAATACCCCTTATCATTTTCGCGATAATAGCTCACAGAAGCAGCTCTAATCGCTAAATCAGACGCCTTCGAAGCTATCATTTCCATCATGGCAGTCATCTATTTACTTATAATAATTTATATAATGTCCATGGCACAAGAGAAATATTCAAGCTGTATCCGATTTGAAGTGGATCACTTCAAAAAAATAATCGCTAATTAATTGAAAGAAGTGTTAATGCATAACAAGCCCTGTTTTTGACACTTTGTTCGTCTGCTTTGTCAGGCATTTTTCTCTGTGTGTACGCTACTACGTTGATTACTTCATCAAGAGCACTAATGAATGGATCTGTAGGTTGTGTCTCGCGTCTGAACCTACAAAAGTTAGGCCTTTCCAGGTTCTATTTGTTAAATTTTTAAAATCTGCACTATAGAATGTCGTTCACCGCTGTTAAATATGAGGTAGAGTAAGAATACTGACTCCGCCTTAACAGCAAGCAAGAACTCATTTTAAGGCAAAAAACTGTTGAATTCACTAGATGTTTAGGTTAAAATCGATCCAACAATCCTGAAGGGAGCTTCAACAAGTTTGATACTTCAAAACCTTTAAACTCGACAGTAATAAAAGAAAGTTAAGAGAAGGGGACCATTTAATTTTCAGACCAGCTGGGCTCTGCAGCCACTCTGTAGAGGGCTTTAATAGAATCAGCGTTCCAACCTTATTCGTACGCCCATAAATAGGGTTTACAAAATAACTGAAAGCCAACAGACGAATAAGTTCTTGTTTACCTTGTTATGTTGAATTACTTATAAGAATATTCACCGAAATAGCTTGATTAAGCCTCATGCGGCATTATGCATGAAGGCATTTCTGAAATGTACTAATACGGTCACCGACAACCCTTTTCAAATAGAACGCTTAAATTTAATTTTTTTTATACAATTTTTCTTGAATCATATAAAATAATAATATATTAATCCCAAATACAAATATCTTCTCTCTTCAACACATTTTTAAAGATTATAAGTATGGAAATGTCCTCAAAATAGAGTAATAAAACTAACACTGTTGTTAAAAACACATAAATATAATTCCAATATATTTTAATGTACGGAAAAGCTGGTTATTACAGATTATAACAGAGAAAATATTTTTAAATACATCCTGTTGAATTGCACACATACGTCGACATAACCGAAAAAGTAAATACAATAATAATGTACTCTTATTTAAAGAAGGTGCAGAACATTTATTGACAAAGGTGTTTTTCAAACCTATTCTTTTTTTCTGTAAATCCAACGCGCAACTTATTAGATTCACGTCTTTCATGCCGATTATATTAACAAGCATTTACGGCCTCATACTTTATATACAATGATATATAAACATAGCATTCATACAGCCTCATCACAAGAAGCACACATTGAGCACAAAGAATCAATATCTAGCGTTCAGGTTTTTTATTACATTATTATTGTGAAAATGTAATATTATTTATAAATTAAATGACTAAAATTTAATTCATTTAAACTTGTGCTTCAATAAATTAAACTTTTTTTATTAAGTACTGTTTACTTAATACTGTTTACTTTTATTAAGTATATCAGGAAGTCTCAATATTGAAAAATAAATGGCAATTTTAGTCTTAATACAGGAGTTAGACGAAACATAAGAATCCCAATGTATAAGGTTCATTGTTTAGTGTCATAAGGAATCAATGTTCGACTTACGATGTAGTGTTCTCTTCTGCGACAGTCACTGCAACCTAACCTAACCTTAACGTAATCTAATACACACTAAAATCAGTGGTGGGATTAAAATTTTTTAAGAACCGGTTCGCACGAACCGGTTCTTAAAATATTATTAGTTTGGAAACTAAATTGTTTAGATATATATAGGCTATATACATGCGCAAATTACGCTGTCATACATGCACAAGTTACGAGAGTCACGCAACACTTGTGGTGTTTGATAGTGGACCAATTAATACAAGTCTGAATAGGACTTTACGTAATTTTAACAACCGGTTCGCCGAGCTCATAACATTTTAAGCAAGAACCGGTGCGAACCGGCTGAATCTTGGTGAATCCCATCTCTGACTAAAATTGACAACTATAAACTTTTATTTGTTGTAATATGAGAAGGCTTCGATAAATAAGTATATTCTTAAGAGACACCATAACTAAGAGAAGGGAAATCAGCAAAATTAGTTCGTTAAGAATCAGGAAGATACCAAAGGATGTGGTGCTGAAGGGTTGGTCGAGTGAAAACAACTAGCTAGCTAATGATTTTAAAACTCTTAAAGTCTTAAAGGAATCACTCTGGGCTGCTTTTTTAATATTGAAGCCTATTGTTCCATTCAATCAAAACTAATTTATACATTTTTAACCCTAGAACGATAGAATGGATTTCAACAATCTAACAGAAGAATAGTTCGTGCAGGTAGAAGATTTAGCACTAGCGAAACTGTATGTATTGAATGCACTGAATGGGAGTCCTAGCCGAATGGCTGTCACTCCTGTCATCAGGCACTAATGTTATCGCTTCTGTTGTCCTCATCAGTTGTGGATGACCTACTCGATATCCTAAATAACTCAACTCACGATACACAAAGATGTGAGCAAGATTATGTTATTTAGGAAGAGCAATACTCTATGGTACTGCATGTCAGCTTACACAGTATGCTTTCTGAGTTGATGCATAATAAAAGAGAAAATCGATCTAAAACGGTCGTTATTCCTTTATTAACAAGAATTAATGTATGTTTCAAAGACCTCGTCCTTAAAAATACTGAGCCGAAACTCTGAAAGGTAAAGAAGAACCTGATGCTACTTTCAGTGAAAGACTAAAAGAAAGATCATTGCTATGCCCAGAAAAGCAATGTTCTAATGTAACAGTTGAGGACATAAACTTTAGCAGGCAGTTAGAGTAAACTGAAAGCTCTTGACGTTTATGGTTATTATTTGAAAATTATTTATGGCACTGTTTGATCTCTCATCAGACTCTAGCAAGTAAAACAACGTTAGCTCTCATGTGATTACTTGGACACACATGAATGCAGGGCAATGAGATGGTGGACCAGTTAGAAATGGTTGGAGCCAGACACACTTTCTACAGTCTTGTGTCCTAGGCACGACACGCAATAGCTTCCTCAAGCAGCAATAAAGAAATGGATATGAAGAAAACCAGGTCTAATCCAGTCTCTGTAAAGTTCAACCAAACTGAACTTAAATTTTATAAGAAAATAATTAAACTTAGAAAATATATATAACACCTAACAAAGTGTGTCCGCCTTAAGTACCTATACAAAGTACACCTAGCATCATATGAAAAATGCACACTCTAAATGAAAAGAAAAAACTTTTAATACATTCTACATGAATGCGATGCATTACTCATAAGAGGTTAAAACTGCGATTAAATCACACAATCAAACGAATAAGTGTAGAAGACTAATCAAAGAACATTCAAGAAGTTGATTAAAGAACATAAAATCATAAGTTGATTTCATAAACGATAAAGTGTAGCACAATGGTCAAATGAGGTCGCGGTGAGCATGAGCCCGATGAGACCCAGAACCTCGTTAAATAATAATAATATTTACTTGCCAGGTTGATCTAAATCAGTTATTCCAAGTTCGTTATAAGTTAAGAAATGGATATACATACATTAAAACAAATTAACTCATAAAATTCATTATCTATGCGTTTGACAATACTTACCAGAGTGTTTGATATTTTGTCTACACGATAGCCAAATAAAATTAAATTCAAAACTTAATTGATTGTCAGCTAGTTTGATGTTATGTTCACTTTTATTAAAACTGTGCATAAGCCACAACAGAGGTTTATCAATATACGTATCTTAGGCATAATAACAAAATCGAAATTATGTTCGCATGTTGGTAAAATGTTTAAAGTACTAAGTTTGGAAGGAAAGCCGTATATATGTAAAATGGTAACTTTCAATTGGGAATTCATCTCAGATAATAAGAGTAACAGTTATTAATAGTTTTAATGAGGGACACTGAAAGTATACAACTTTTAAAGGAAAGTTGTAGCATGGTAGCAAGGATAAGGGATTACAAGTGAAGACCCGCCTTCATTCGCAACAAACATATAAGCAACAAAACAATTTTACAGGAAGAGCTCAACAGAAATAGAAGTTTCACAAGCCTAAAGCGATGAGAAAACGTGGCTAGATAAATGTTGGAAAAGCGGAAGCCGATTCATCAAAGGTGACACTAGAATGGAGAGCTCATGTGGTCGGAAGGTGCAGATGGATGTGTGGCAGGCCGGTCTGACGGAATGCACGCCGGCTTTGGGGGAGATGTATTAGTAGGGGCTAACGAGCCGCCTATTTGTACCTCGTTCTCATTAGCCTGGCCTTCACTCCGATGCACTTCAATCCATCAAGACGTTGCAATTACGTCCAACCTCTTCCCTTCTTCTCCACGTCGCCTTCATTTGCTGCACTTACTTCTGTAATGATATAAATAGTAGTGCCTATAATATCTTTCTCATTGAACAACACAATATGCTGTAAAATAATTTTCTCCAACAACCACCCTAACAGATAACCTTTAGATTTCATATATTTTCTAGGGAAAGTGTAACTCATTCAACTGAATGTTATTAGAAAAGAGCTCTGTTCCGATTGGCATCATTGTGTTTGATAATCGTGCCAAGGTAGTAGCGATGCAGTCGCTTCAATATCACGGCATATATATATATATATAATATATATATATATATATATATATATATATATATAAACGAGTTCAAAATTCAAGAAGAGTAAGACACAGAACAAAAAAACACTCAAACTCAAACTTACAAACTCAAATTTTGGGGCAATACTAAAGAGTACAAACCGGACAGATAAATATGTGAAAAAGACAACACATAAAAGAAACGAGAACACTTACTGGATCAATATTTTGAACCAAAGTTTGTCATCAGGAAGAGAGTAGAAGGGAAGAAAAAGAGGTGTGTGCGTTCAGGAGTAGGGGTAGAAGGCGACGAGTATTGTCTTCCACCCCCACTCCTGAACGCACATCTCTCTTCTTCTTCCCTTCTACTCTCTTCCTGATGACAAACTTTGGTTCAAAATATTGATCCAGTAAGTGTTCTCGTTTCTTTTATGTGTTGTCTTTTTTCATTCATACGTACAGGAAAATTTTCATTTCAAATTTTCATTACACTTAAAATACATGACATATACATTACATATGTGGAATGTTTTTATTTACGATGCAATAATATAAAGGCAATAATTATGTAGAAACTATACGTATGAAAAACCAACGAATAACTTTTATTTGAAAACTTTCTGAATGCTGTTTTCAAACGCAGGAGATGGGTTAAAAAAGACGTACTTAGTTGGAGTAGAATATTATTTGACCAAGAAATCTGGGAATAGTAAAATAATCTTAAGAGCTTAATTACTTTCAATATTTTGAGACATTAATTATATTATATATTTTAATTAATTTAAAATGTTTGATTAACTAAAACACTTGCAAGTCTTCAGTGACAACGTTTTTTTGTTCTAATATATAAACAATAGAATGACAAAACATTTCAAATAACTAATTTTAATATTTTAATGAACAAGTATAAGAATGAGGGTATAATTTACTTTAGCAATTATCGAGTCGTCTCTGAGAGCTGAACAATATAAAAACACTGAAGCAAGGTGGTTTTTATCTATGAAATTGAAAACTAACTGGAAAAAGTTTTCTAATCGTAATCAAGCTTTCGGTAATGTGATACAGATCGATAGAAAGTTAATTATAAAACTTCAAGCAGATCTGTTGAGTTAACGCAATTTCCATAGATACACAATATATAGTTTTCGTACTTGTTAGATTCGCAGTTTCACAGTTGGCTAAATAACACATACTTTAACATTTCAGGAATGTAAGCGACAAAACCACACACTCATGACTCAGGCCAACTCAACCATAAGCGAAATATACACCACGTTGAAACTGCAACCGTTAATTTCTCCAGACTTGCCTTTCGTGACTTGAATGAGGCTCCAAGAGACAGATGTTCACGAGGAAATTATTAATTTCCTTTCAATTTCAACCCATTCTTCTTGTTTATGTTTCGATTGTTTATTTCATTTTAAATTCAATTTTAGTCATTTTAGATATTTAAGTTTTCAAGGACTGTTTTTTTCTTCGTAAATATGAATACCTCAACAATAGATTATTCCCTTCCTGTCCAGCCGGAGAACATGCAGTATTTACTCAAGCCTGGACATTATTCAATAATTTCTTAGCCAAATATACTCATCAAGAGCTTAGACCTCACGAAATGGACACAGTATGATACACATCCAATAAACCTCCTCAATATCAGTAGAGCAATGTTACAAATCATTCCAACTGTTCGAGACAAGACATTGGTTTTTCGACAACGAGCAACCAATGATTATCAGTCTTTGTTATCAATTCACGCGTGGTTATTGCCGCATTTTTTGTGCATATATAATAAGGTTTCGCAGCATCACGTGAAATTAGAAAAAAATAAACATTTAAACCAGAGTAAAAATTCTGTTAGGAGGACAATTAATTTAGGTAAAAGATGTTCTTAAACACGTAAATAAAGATTTTACTTAAACACGTTAAATAACAATCAATGATCAAACCACAATATGAAATGGGAAAACAAGACTAAAATCTTTCAACTGTAACAAGCGGTCTTCGTCAGAGTCAAAAGCCCAACTGATTTAGAGTCAAAAACTGACAGAAACAAAATATCAGTTGGGTTTTTGACTATCTATTTATAAAAGTTGGAAGCAGTCTTTCATTTAAGCATATATTCTTAAACCAAGCCCCATATTTGGCTTGTAACTGTTTCTTACAATTGGAGAAATTATGTAACAAACAGATACAAGCCAAATATGGGGCGTTATTTAACAATATATATATATATATATATATTATATATATATATATATATAGTTAACACATTAAAGAGAAAAAACAAATAAAGATACACAGAAAAGACTCACAACGATATTTCGACAGTCGTCGTCATCGGGTAGAAGTAGTCCCTTTGAGTAGCTGAAGCTAACTGAGAGGTAGACCGAATGCAAACGAACACGCACGCACTCTGTCGGCCATCCTAGGTAAGCTACTAACTACAGAGAGAAAAATAACTAAAAAGAACAAATAAAAGCAAATAAAAATAACAGAAGGAGAAGAATAGTAAATGAAGCAATAAACAATTTAAAAAAAAAAATAAAAATAAAATAAAAAATAAAAATAAATAAATAAATAAAAAATAAAATAAAATAATAAAAATAAAAATTAAAAATTAAAAAAATAATATAAAAAAAAATAAAAAAAATAAAAATTAAATTAACGGTACAAGTTAAGGCCAGGAGGAGAGCGAGCTTTGAGAAGACAGATAATTGCCTCCTCTGAAGCTCTTAAAGTAACCCGAGAAGACGGAACAGGGATATGATTAAGGACTTGGACCCGGAAGCAGTGATTAAAATCCAGTCCATGGGAATTAGAGTGGATAGCAATAGGGAGGTTTTTGCGTTGACCAACGGAAGCCCTGTGACCATTCATACGCAAGTTGAGCTGCGTGGAGGCCATACCAACGTAGAATGCATCACACTGGGTGCAGTCCAAACGGTAAACGCAATTAACCGATGTGCATGAGGTGTGGGGAGGACAAGGGTAGTTAATGTTGCTATGGGGGGAAGTAAAAAAGGGATTAGGGTTTATGATAAGACAGGTTTGGCATCTGCTCCGTCCGCACTCCACCATTCCCCTCCCAAGTGCAGGGTTCAAGGGAGAGTGATGGGAGAAAATGCCTCTGAGGTTCGGTGGTTTGCGATATGATAAGGAGGGGGCTTCAGGAAAAATAGACGAGGTAGAAGGAGAAGAGGAGAGCAATGGGAAAAACTCCTTAATAACCGAGCCAATCCTATGAGCACCAGGGAAAAAAGTGGATATCAGGAAAACACTATCAGTGTGGTCTTTTCTCGGTACGTGCCGGTGAACTATTTCAGCCGGCACGACACGACTATCAATGACATTAGGAGGGTAGCCACGATCAACTAATTTTTCCTTTAAACTGTTAATATGGGAACTACGGTTTTTCAAGTTATTACAAATCCTGTGGATGCGAATGGAAAGGGATCTGGGGATTGCTTTTTTGATGTGGGTGGGATGGCAACTACTGTAGTGGAGGTACTGCTGTGCATTCGTAGGTTTTATATGTACAGAGGTGGAGAAACTGCTATTGTTGAGGGTGACATCAACATCAAGGAAAGTAATTTTATTGCTGGACACTTGGTGGGTGAAGGAGATGGAGGAAGAAAAGTTTTGGAAGGAAAGTAGGAAGAGGTTTAACTCATGGGTACCATGTGGCCAAATGAAGAAGATATCGTCAATGTAGCGAGTATAAAGAAGGGGAAGGAATTGACGATCAGATAGAAAAGATTGCTCTAATTTGGCCAAGAACAAATTAGCAAAAGAAGGAGCCATAATAGTGCCCATCGCAGTACCCTTGGTTTGAAGGTAAAAGGCACCATCAAACTGGAAGGCATTATGCTTCAGGACAAATTCGGCTAAGGAAACTAGAAAATTGGTAGAAGGAGTGAGGGGGAGTTCTGAGTTCAAGAAAGTAACGAAGGGAATTCAGTCCCTCACTGTGTTCAATATTAGTATACAGAGAGGTGACGTCCATAGTAACCATGAGGAGGGGATGGGTGAGGTTGGGTGGTATCGAGAAATTATTGAGGAGATTGAGGAAGTGGAAACTGTCTTTACAGTAGGAAGGCTGACTGCGGACTAGGGGTTGGAGGAAGTATATATATATATATATATATATATATATATACGAGTTCGCGAACTCGTATTGTGTCCAGTTTGGATCGTATTTCATTTTATCAGTGAAATATATATATATATATATATATATATATATATATATATATATATATATATATATATCAATGATCAAACCACAATATGAAATGGGAAAACAAGACTAAGGTCTTTCAACTTTACGGTTGAAAGATCTTAGTCTTGTTTTCCCATTTCATATTGTGATTTGATCATTGACTGTTATTTCCTGTGTTTATTTGAAATCCTTATATATATATAAAATAAATTCAAAAGGAAGGAAACACATAGACATAACTCACATCATCATGATGTGAGTTATGTATGTGTCTTTCTGTGTGTTTCATTCGTTTTGAATTTATTTTATTTTATAAAAGTCCGCTGGACCGTTTCTTTTAATTGTGTATATATATACCATGATAAACGAAAAACGGTCCGGCAGGACAGATAACAATTAAAATAAGCAGTGACACATAAACTGAAACACAACAAAGACTCACTTTTCAATATTTCGACCGCCATTACGGTCGAAATATTGAAAAGTGAGTCTTTGTTGTGTTTCAGTTTATGCGTCACTGCTTATTTTAATTATATATATACATATATATTATATATATATATATATATATATATATATATATACCAATTAAAATAAGCAGTGACACATAAACAGAAACACAACAAAGACTCACTTTTCAATATTTCGACCGTAATGGCGGTCGTCCTCATGTTCGTTTATCATGGTATATTATATATATTATATATATATATATATTATATAATACATTCAGTGATCTATACAATGAAATATGAGGGCTTAAACAAAGTAAACTATGAGCATCACATTGTCAACCATAGAAAGAAATTATTAATCCTCTGATACAGGCTCAAACTAAAGAATTTGGGGCATCGTCTAATCTTATTTTAGACGCAGCTATGCAACTAATTACATTATAGACTGGCAGGTACTTGACTGAGTTCCTGTGTAACAAACAACAACCAAAGAGAACTAATGTAATGATGAAATTCTTTAAGACATTGCAGGTTATTGGACACCTGAATAATGTAATTACGTTTGATCAAAACTTGAGGCTTGAGGGTACATAGCGACATTTAACCCTTAACCCGAGTAAAGAGACCCCTTATCCGTTTGTTTACTGTTAGTTCACAATACCTCCATAGTATCCCCTCTTTGAGTTTTAGACGACTGTTCACTAGCTTATTTCTTAGACTATGACTACTGCTATACACAACTGGCAAATTACATTTCTTCATGAAATATTGAATATATTTTAGGTAGCAACTATATGGAAGAGCTAATAAATTTCTTATTTAGGAACTTCTTCGCTATGTGTAGACAGTAGTGATTGTTCATCTTTCCTTTTGAAGCTATCCATTACAGTTATAAATAATAAATTATATAATTTTTAAATGTGGGCTATATTTTTTTCTTATTTTTTTCTTAATGTCATTTAATAGCTAAAGTAATATTACCTACTTTATGGTTATATTAGCAACAGTCTAATAGAAGTTGCTGTAAACCAGGAGTGACTTAGTCGAGAAGGAATTAATTTAGCGGTGGTTGTTCTTTTATAGTTATTTCAAGAAAGAGGAACAAACCATAAACAGGTCTTATGAACTTCAGAGATTAACAATGTTTTGTATTTAGTGACACTAACTTAACTGTTAGTTAATTGAAAAGTAACCTGAAACAGGTTTTAGAAACTTAAAAGCATAGTTAAACTTTGCGGACCAAGAATTATTCTTTAGCTCGTACTATTTGTTGAACACAATGCTTAAGAAAAGCATGAATAATGATGTTTTTTTATAAGATTCAAGTTAGGCGCAATGATCAAAACAATTTATTTCAAGTAAGTACAATTATTTTGACTAAGTTACGGTGAACGATTTGAATAGACAAGTGATTAGATGGCAAGGCCAGCTCGTATCAAAGCCATTAGAGTCGTCGATGCAGGTGGCCTTACATTCAGGCGATAGCCAATGCCCAATTACACCAGTTTAGACTTTATCAAGCACGTGCTGACTGTGTGTGCTCTGCAGTCCTCTTCAGACTTATAAAAGCATGCATTCTTCGGATTAGACGGCAGATTTACAGCCCACTCCTAGCAGCAGATAATCTGCCATAAGAGCCACATAAGGTCATGGTATGAGTCATAAATAGTTAATACAGCATTCATGTAAGTAAAGATTTGTATTAATCCATCACTTTTCATAAAAAATATTCTATCAATCTTCATATGTAGTATATAGCAAAACAAATACTTAAGCTCAATCATTTTTCTAATAAATACAAATCACTTTACAACCAAAACTGTTATTCATTTCTTGAATAATTGATAGATGTTATTCCTTCTTACTTAATGTACACGTATTAATGCACTATATGAATTATACTGTCTATAAATGATCATAAGAAATGCCCATTACTTTGAAATTTAAATAAAAGCGTTCCAAGACTTGTAGTCGGCAGTTCACTTGACTATCAATGCTTTAGCAACAGACCTTCGGTGACGCTTGGGTTGTCACTGCTTTCACATCTGATATTTTGGTAATGTTTTGCCAATAGGTACTTTGACAGTACAAGTACTCGATTTATCAATGATTTCGCATTTACATTTTGGTAATGCTTGTCTTATCACTGCTTTAGTAATTAACATTCCGCAAAAAAAAAGATACTTTGACAATACTTCGCTTATCAATGTTTTGCGAACTGACATTTGGTAATACTTTGGCAACAAACCCTTTAACAATCTATTGATTTTATGCTATTACCACAAAGAAGAGAATTCACAATTTTTTCTTAAAAAACTCTTTAAAGTTAAATAAACTCATTAGGGTCATAGAATGAAAAAATATGGTATTAAAATATTAGTATTAAATTCAGAAAATGCACTACAATGCCACTTTTCTATGAGGAAGTTTTGAGAGAAAACTATACAGCTCTTCAACTATACTTCGGTCTCGAGCTCCCTCAAACAGTTTGATCAAAACGTGTTTTCGCCGTCATTCAGATAAAATTTAATGCAAACATTACCTTTCCTTTTATCCACAAATTACTTTTTTTCAAATTAATAAAAAACTATTTCAGTATTAAATACAACATTTAAGCTCTATAAAGTCAGTGGTGCACGGAAAAATGAGATAAAAATTCACATAATCAGCAATAAATCACTTTCTTATGAAGCAATATTTAATGAAAATAACACAGTACATTCTCGGATATAACATGTATTTTATCCACTAAACGTTGTTGGGATCATTAAGATACCTGTAGCGTGTTCACAACCATTTCGATAGACATTCACACAAACACACACACACACACACACACACATATATATATATATATATATATATATATATATCAATAAATGATCAAACCACAATAGGAAATGGAAAAGCAAGACTAAGATCGTGTACGATCTTGACGAAGACCGCTTGTTCGGTTGAAAGATCTTAGTTTTGTTTTCCCATTTCATATTGTGGTTATATCATTGATTGTATTTCACCTGTTTATGTGAAATCTTATATATATATATATATATATATATATATCTGGCTCGTTCTTATCGCCGAATACTTGAGTTGACTGGCGCTACTAGAGAAGTCTACTTCTATTTGAAGACGACTGATGTCGAAATGTCACAGTAAAGTGAGTTTATCTGTGAAGCTGTTTAATGGTTACTTAATATTTTTTTTATATAATATTTATATATATTATTTGTAAGTTTTGGTAACAGTGTTTCCTGTAAACACATATAATTAAAAATTTAACCATAATTTGCAGAACTTGCTTCTTGATCATTTTCTCGGTTTTCTTGAATAACGGTTTCATTATTGCATCTAAACTAGATAAGATACTTCCTTCTGTCAACATGTTTAAATATTTTCCTAGAGTCATCATCAGGTGAGAGTGATACTAAAATGTTTTCTCTTTTATATAGCGAAAGTAGAGCCAAGGTTTTGTTCAAATATAGGGAAGGATTAAGGTTTTGTTCAAACCTGGGTGATGAATGACCTAACGGTTCACTTTTACTACCTGGGCCTCGTCTATATATGCATAGAGCTTCAATAACTTAATGCCCGTCATTAACTCTTTCCTTTTTCATTATTTTAGCGCCTGCTACAATAATTTCTCTTGTTAATTTGCTCCATGTGTTTCTTGGAAGCTCCAGACGTCAGATGCATTGTGAATCTCCTTGACAGGGCGGAAGTGGTAGTTTTCCAAGAAACACATGGAGCGAATTCACAAAACCAAATTAACGTTCTGAAATGTACACGTAATTTATTGATCACGAATGAAGGTCATTTATTATGATTCTCTACATAATTTGGACATATTTCCAATACATTTATAATTAAGAATCTCAAGCTTTAATACACCTTTGAAGGGAGTAGGCAGTTTGTGTTTGGTAAGTATGACGCCCAATACTTCCAGATCACTCTGTTTATGTTATAAATTACCTTCTTTCACACTTTTATCTTATGTAAATATTATAGTAGTTCCTTTCTCAGAAGAATAAGATTTCAGAGCCAAAGAGTATTTCAAAAATTAATTTCAATAGACAAACTTGATAATAGAATCAGAAAAGAGAATTATATGGAAAACATTATATAAAGAAAGGACAATAGAAACTACTAATCTGCATTAAAAACACATGTTACAACCAAGCTAATTTTGAAAAATGCCTATTTCAAATCCATATCTGATATATTATTAGATCAAATGCCGTCATACTTAGTAAATATTCATATCTTATCCGATGGTGATGGTTATTTATTATATCTACTAATTATTATGATATATACTAATCTCTGTGGTAATACAATCTTATAATTACATTTGCAGCAACGCTGGCCAAACCAAGAGTGATTATTATATAAATTCATAAACTTATATATATATAAAAAGAGTTCACATAAACACGTGAAATAACAATCAATGATCAAACCACAATAAGGAATGGGAAAACAAGACTAAGATCTTTCAACCGTAACAAGCGGTCTTCGTCAGAGTTGGGTTTTTGACTCTCACGAAGACCGCTTGTTACGGTTGAAAGATCTTAGTCTTGTTTTCCCATTTCTTATTGTGGTTTGATCATTGATATATATATATATATATATATATGAATTGAACACCACAATAAACAAATATATATTAAACACAATGTTCTAAGGCCTTTCGTTACATCATCAGAGAGCTAAATGAACCAAAAAAAAATATAATAACAAACTATTATAGTTTTTGTTTGGTTCATTTAGCTCTCTGATGATTTGTAACGAAAGGCCTTAGAGCAATGTAATTAATATATATTTGTTTATTGTGGTGTTTAATTCATATATTATATCAAGAGTTATTGTGGATTATTAATTTATATATATCAAGATTTCACAAAAAATATGTGAAACAACAATCAATGTTCAAACTACAATAAGAAAAGTTTGAAACTCAGTTGGTTTTTTGACTCTAACGAAAACTGTTTGTTGTCCAATCTTAGTCTTTTTTCCCCATTTATTATTGTGGTTTAAACACACACATATATATATATATATATATATATATATAGATTTCAGAGTGAACTATAGGAATACATTAAATAGAAACACAATTACAGTCTCCAATTTTCGGTTAGTCACCATTAGGAAAGAAGGTCAACAGTGTTGTCACACGCATGCCCGGTTCAAGAGAAATAAACTAAGAATAAGTGAAGAAAGTGAAATAATAATAATTAATATGGGACCGTGAAAAATAAATAAATAAATTAAAGGAAATGAGGAATTATAAATATTAAAAAGTATTTTTTTGTGGCGAGATCAATGATATGATACCATTAATATACTGAGATATGAAATGTACGTGCCATAGTAGCGTTATCAGTGACGTAAATGAAAACCATAAGTTGTAACATGGAGGCCTTATACAGAGTCATGGACCGACTGAGAAACATAGTAAAGTAACTTGCATGGAGTGACGCTATGAATAAGTCCCTTCAGTGATATAAAAGAACCTACACTTTAATTGCACGAAGTATGAATTGTATTGAATTGAATAATAATTCTTACAATCGTGTATGAAATAGACCGTTAGAGTAGACATATGAAGGGTATTCATCGAGGTCTTTGCGTTAGTGTCCAATGATTATAATTAATGTTGCCGCAGAAGGAACAACTGTCAGGAATAGGAAATGAGAGGCTACATTACCAGCCGCTTGTAGTTTTGATTAAGACTTAGGCAGATTGCATGGAATCAAGTGAAGGAAATAAGGTCTCGACTGGTGACGTCACGACCAGAAGGGGCGCAGGGTTCCATTTGTCAATGAGCTTGTCACTTGGTAATTGCTTCCTAAACGGCTGAACTGCCTTCGAGCCTCTTGTCTCCTATGCTGTATGGAGAGAGGTCAAAGCATGACCCTGGAGCGCTTCTCACGTATAACCTGAATGTTCTAACGCTGTCGTGGCCTGGTCAAGTGGCCAAACTACCTCTTTAGTGATCAATAACTAACAACAGCGTAGAACTTGGAAGGACAGCTTCAGATGACTAGTCCATAACCTTCGTAATTATTTAAAGAAAAAACTTTAGTGGCAGAACAAAAACAATAAATTAAAGATATATTTCAACTATTCATATGGTTATATTATAACTGCAAAACTTGAACAATTCACACAAAGCATAGATCTACGTAAACTATGTACACTTAGGAACGTTACATAAACCATATTTCTATTCAAATTATCTACATTCAGAACCACTACTCAGCGAAATAAACCACGCCACTATTTCAACTTATAACTTGATTATACAGCTTTGTAAACTATATAAATTCGTAGAAATTTATCAACTCTGTCAAAACATAGGCACCTTTTTGTCATTGTCTGCGTATTTTCTACGTAATTTAATTTGAACTTTATACATATCAAAGAAAAACCTCAATGAATATTCAAGGTAGTCAATTCACATTAAACTAACGTCAGCGTACAAAAACAATTTCATTTTATAAACGGACCAAACATGGAGAACAACTATAGTCAAAACTCAGGCTCACTTTAATCCAGTTTAATCAATATATATAACATTGAATTATTCATAAAAGTATCGACCGTGCAACAGAAACAAAATAATGTTTTTTATCAGGACTTAGTCAGTTCTTCAGGTTCAAATTAAACTCTCATTGCCAACGTTTTGTTTTTTTTATTTAGGCCTATAAAACAGAGGAAATATAAGAAAAATACCTTCATTCAAAAATCAAACATACATAAAAAGTTTCAAAAAAGAGAATACAATAGAAATTTCATTTAAAAACTGTTTGCACACCAAATCGTGACTCTATTGCAATACTTATAAATCCATTTATTTAAAATTTAAAGTACATGCAAATAAAAAAACAATTTTCTGGAGAACGAATTTCGCTGAGTATGTTTTATATGCAAGGGAATAATGACTGATAAATTAGTTATTAGTATATCAAGAGTATAGTTATTAATATATATATAGGCTGTTATTAGTTTGTCAACATAACTAGTACTACTATTACTGTATCAAACACGGTGTTATTATTATATTAAAAGTTCAGTTATTTAAACTATACCGTTAGTACAGTCATTAGTATATCAAGAATGCCCTTATTAGAATAGTTGTTAGTATATGCACCATACCGAATGATTCAAATTTCCTTTGAAAGACCACTTACAAAAGTTAAACATGTAATACTTAGTAGTTGTTTCGTTATTTTAGCTGTTTAAAATAATAAGATTGGAAAATAATGCAGAGTTGCGTTAGAGGAGGAAGTGTAGAGTGCGAGGTGTATTCCAATGTTTACTATGGCGCATAACATGAGTAAGAAGACCCCGAAACACATTTACAAGTACTTGAACCGAGGTCTACTCCATTTGTTTTAATTATCAGGCTCTGGTAGCAATACTGTGCCTTTTCAACTTCAATTAAAAAAAAGGCAAACAACGAAAGAATGGGGAGTAACAATTAGTTTGGATTTTCAGTTGGTGTGAAATTAAAAAAAGAAAACGAGTTAAATGGACGATTAAAAATAAGTGGTAAGAATGTTTTTAATTTGGGGGCATTGTGTTTTGGCCGCGGCCTGCTCTCGCCTCTTAGTGGGTCGATAGTATTTAAAATTAAAATGCAATGCGGATATTGCTCCAAATTATCCCAGCCGATCTGTAGTTGGCGTGTTTGAGAAAAAAAAAAACATTATTATATCATTTTCGCTTTGCCACAAAAGTTAGCTTATAAAAATGATTTTTTATCCATGGATGGAAAGTTTGGCGGGGCAGATTACTTTGGTTTTTATGCAGCACTTGAGCCACCCCCTCGGAGTGGAAGGACAAGACGAAACGCGTCTAATCACACCGGGGTCACGCGAAGCAGTGTTCCATTTCACTTTGAGCCGGGGAGGCTTATATCTCTACTGGGTGCGTAGCATCTCACGCAACACCGTTTCACTTCCAAATCTGAACCCTTAATTATATTTGAATACATTAAGTTTATTTAAAAAAGAAAAACTTCATGAAACAATAATGTAATGAAATGTACTTGAAATATAAAATTGGTAACATTCTATTTTAACAGAAGTGACTAGCAGCAGGAACTAGGACTCGTAGACGAGACATGAATCTACTAAAATAACTAAATATAACATGCTAAGGATATATACGAAGGGAGGAAAATTAACATGCTTATTGTTAAAAAATTTGGAGTGGTCTACAGTCAACTTTACTATAAGTAAACACAATAACGCACTTCGTGAAAATCAATTGAGTTTCTGTTTAAATTTTTAATTAACTATCGTTATGAATTAGAATATACATCCTGGTAAAGTATTATCGACTTATAGATGATCAATTTAATGATTACATGTCTTTATTGTAGCAATGTAAATTTAATCGATTAGAACAAATTTTCAATCATTGATCTAGAACTGTCAGACAAGTCGTTATCATTAGGATATACTGAGTCTAATGGGACCTGGAGATTCATTGAACGCATGAACAGCGCGTCACCGTATGTGACCTTTCTAATTCCCTTTCTGCTTCTTAATAAAAGCTTTGTATTTAAAGTTCTTTATTTCAATATGATGTCAAATGTCTCTTCAAGAATTATCTTTCACCTCTGTTGGTCATTGGTTTGGTTTGCAGAAATCTTTTCCTCTTCAGGGTGATTGCCTCGTTTTTACATTGAATACGATCAAAGCTTTCCGTAACCTCCAGACAGAGTTTTCATCAATGGTATGATGTTGATTACATCTTACATAAATAGCATTAAGAAAACTATTTTTGTATATCACACAACTGATACATCAAATATCATTGGTATAACAGCGGTAATAACACTTTTATAAAACCAAAGTGAATATTTCATATTAGAAAATAATCTCTTACAGGAGAGCATGGCTAACGTTCCTATAACCAGTAGATCTCATACATGGTCATCTGTAACATTACAGTGGATCTGTTACATTCCATGTCGTTTACCTGACCTCCTTCAATATTCAAGTTATCCGTTCAAGGCATCAAAATATTCGTATTTTGATTCAAACATGTTAGAAGCCCATAAGAAAACATTTCAGTGTCATTGAATCACCAAAGAAATAACTTAAAACTAAAATCTGTTTTGTAATATACAATGAAGAAATCCATTCTTCAAACTTCAGTATTACTTCAAGATAATTGGATTCATAAATATAAGAAAATCTTCATCTCATATTGTTTTGTTGAATAGTGCAAAATATAGATTGATTAGAGAATTTTGTTAGACAAATCCATCATATTATAGAAAGTATAGGAATTACATGTTTAATCGGCATTGATTTCTTATATCCTACATCTCATATTAAGTCATTAAAACATTTCAAACTTTGTCATTGAACTTCTAAGCACCAATTAATTTCAGTCGATTCAAAGAAAAAATTTCTAAGTCAAGGTAAATAATGACAATAAATCCAACAGTATAGCAAGTGAACCATTATCCTAGGATGATTATTCAATTTATATCTTTATTGTTATTTACTGTAATTAAAATTACACAAATTTTTCTTTATAAATTGCTAATTTTTTGGCAAAATTTCATTTTCTTTATTGAGTCGTTTAGCGTCAAGAAAAACATTTATTTCTGAAAATTAAAAATGTACAATAACGTCCCTTTTAAGTAATTTTAAGAGAAATACCTCAGCTCAGTCCCATATAATGCTTTATTTTTAGGTATAATGTCATTTAGGTCAGTCAAACGATGTGGCTTGTATTCATTTCACAAACTCAATTTCTATTCCATTTGTAATTGAAATTACAATCAGTTATAACATTTTTGAATAATAAGTCAAAAGTTTTACATTTTATTGGAAAAAAAGTGTTAGTTGTTTTAAAAATTTGAAGATTTTTATGATTAATAATAACCATGAATGGATACTGACATTTCATTTTCGTTACATGTAAAGTTCCATCTACTCTAAAACCAATCATTTATTGTATTGAAAGAAAGTTATTATTTCAATGATTATAACATTATTATTTTTTAGGGATTAAAATTGCAATGTTAATAACTGTTTTTTAGAATAATGTTACAATGAAATTGAGAGAAGCCCTTTTATACTCTTTTCAATATGAGTTCAGAAATTTAGTAAATTCTTCTCTTAAATATACTAAATATTAAACAATTAATTGAGAATAATCAATCACTTTCAACCAGAAAAGTGATAATCACTTACTATATTGGCTAATATTGAATGTCCATTGCGTATTTCATGGAAACATAATTTAAGAAAGTTAATCTTTTTTTTAAAAAAAGAATAAACAAATCAAACTTATATAAACTATATATATACGTTTACTACGATATTTATGCTTAAACTATATACTAAAATAATAGTTTAATGCAAAGTTCATTACAACAAAAAATTAGTTGTCTCCAATGAAAGTTTAGAAAACAATTTAGTAAAATAAGCCAGTAGTGAACTAACCTTCAAATATTTCCATTTCCCTTTCACGATACTATTCCTTATTAAATTTATCTTCAATAGTTTCATAATTGATTAGAATTAGAAATTAAATTAAATTGTTCATTAAAGAAACCAACACTAAAGATCAAATCAGTCATTAATAATGATGATTAACAATAACTTATGCAACTGGAGGTAATAAACTTAAATATTGAAGTTAATATCAGACATGCATAACCTTCACATCTTGATTCGGCATATGAAATAATTATTTTTACAGAAATAATTTAGAATTATTTTAAATGGAATGGACAATATATCTTTGTAGGAAACATTAATATATTTTGATCGTTTAGTTATTGAACTTGATAATTTAAAACTCAAAATACCTAACTGCACTAAATGATAAGATTTATGATAAATATATTCAATTAAATAACTGGTCTGTACTACTTTTTCTAAAGTATAAAAGTATTCTTATAGGTGTAAGTGTAATATAAACATGCAGGATACAATATAAAAGAAAGAAACACAGGTAATATTATAATGAAATAAAGATATCAACTTCATGACGCTGTTTCATAACCAATACATTATGGTACACGAATTAATTAATATTTAACATTAAACTAATTAACAAATCATTAAAAATATAGAAATAAGCTAAACAGGAATTTGTACTTACTTTTTGAAGTATTGTTGAAGGAATTAACTGGTTCAGATAAATAACTGGGCACGGATTAAAATAGGTTTAAAGGTTATACAGGAAGTGTAACTCTAAACGAGGAGTGTAATGGCCCCCTTTTACAATGACTAACCAATGCCATCTCAATTAATAAGTTTTAAATTAGTTCCCTTGTTTCACTTTTTCTAATGTAAACATTAATTATATATAAAAAGATTCCTAGTCTAAATAAACTGGAGTTAGGGCATAATTTAAGAAACGGAATAAATAATCAACCTGTTAATATGGATGACACATAATAAGTGAGCCAGACATGTCATTCCTAGAACAGCACTGAAAACTGAAAGCCTGCCTGTTTGTGTTGGTAATGACAAAGAAATAAAGGACCGTTACGCTCAATACCAAGAACTGCAACACTGTTACTGTCACCATTCACTTTAGATGTTCAATCGTGTTAGATAACTACATACCTTTCAGATTCCAATATAATTTCAAATGTTTAAATCAATACAATTTTAGTCATCTCTCCTATGTTGAGAAGTTAGCCATAAATTTAACATGCTCCTATAGTGATCTAGAAATTTAAAATATATATTAATTATTGTTTTATTATTAATGTTCTAACAAAAAATTTCAGAAATATTGAATGATGAAATATAACGCGAAAATGATAGATATATTTATCAAAATATCTACTTTTGTTCCAAAATAATTATTTTAATGGGTTCGCAGTAAGCAATACCACACTGTCATACTATTAAGCAGGTAGCACTGAATATTGTTTATTAAGAAACTAATTTAATACTTATTACATACAGCTGCTTTCAGGTAACACAAATTAAAGAAATACAAGTACTTTGCTTATTCTAACTAAATTTTAATCAAGGATTTTTTTTTAAAAAAATAGGAATTACCTTTATTTTATGATATTATATGATAAAAAATATCTCACAGTAAACCGGTTTTTAGCAAGAAAAACTTAGAGACAGCTATCATAAATGATAAGGATGTCATATAAATCTCATAGCTGATGACTTTGTGAAGAGCTGTGAGCTTATAGTACACAAAAGCCTAAAGTGAAGATTGAGCCATAAACTATCGTCCTGTAGGAGTCTTCTTCAAGACCACTTCTGAAGAGGATGTCCACGTGGGGGTCTAAGTTAACTTTGATACCAGTCAATGACTTGTTACCAGCTCCTATAAGTTCAGCTTCCTATTTGAAAAGTCCAGAAGAGAGTAAGAACTTTCTCATGTTGCTTTTACATTACTAATGTGCTTACTTGATCCACATTAGCCAAAGTAAAGAGCGAGGTAAACTCCTGAGTTAAGGAAGGATTCCTGTCAATCCCAATCCCAACCCTGTGATCCTCTCTCTTCCACGAAGAGGACAAAGTAAGAATGCGTTGTTTGCGACTCGTTTTCTAGTTTCGCCATTACAAGTAAAGACACAATAATACCTCATACTGGAGTAACCTTATAAAGAGTAGTCACATACACTCTGACTTATGAATAGGTAGACCGTTATCTAATAATGAAATTGTTTGAAAACAAAACAGAATATTATTATTGAAGAATTAACTGATATTTGCATATTAGTATTACCACTGAGGTTAGTATGATTTATATTATTAATATGGCACACCATCATACCTCGGATTTGACAGAAAACCAACTCCTTTTATATCAGCTCAGTAGGTTAGTTGCGATTGAAGATGGACAGCGTCCGATAGCGTTCCAATGACTCTAAGATCATCGTAGAAGGTATGATGGTTTGCCATATTAATAATATAACTGATATTTGTTCGCCCTATAATGAGTGGAATTAAACAGGAGTAACTTAAAGAGGTAAAGAAGAATAATACATTGCGAAGGCCAAAGTTGAATTGATTTTGCGGATTATGAAGACGAGAGTAAACAGTTGTCAGTCTTGTTAAGTATTAAGAAGGCAAACTGTGGTGAAGGCAAGCGACGGGAGGCCAGCATCAATACTGCAAGCCAGTCAGCATACATAATGCATCGGACTGCTGCCGCAAAATTAATATCATCTCACTGCCTGCAACCAGTCTTCAACAGCCAATATTGCCAACTAACACTTATAGAAGAAAAAATCTTACTAAAATACCATTTTTCACAGCCTTATCATATGTGCAAGGGACTTGACCTCTTAAAAAAGACATCGATTTTAAAAAGTTATTTAAAAAAAAGTTTTTAAAAGCTATGCATATTATATTAGGAAATTTACCTCCCCACACAAAAAAAATTAATGTGAAAACTAACAACGCGTATCAAACACTTGGTGTTCATTTTTTTTTTGGTGTAGAGAAATAATTTTTGACATTCCCCAATATCTGTAAATACCATACTATAACAGATTGCACAAGTAATGAATTATACATATTATTTTCAGAATTTGTTTATTCATACATTTCAGAAATTTGTTTCCTCCAATATGGATTAACTTACCAAATTAATATATTGTATGTATTACTTATATATATATATAAGTGTCATGTGTTCAATCAAACTTGACACTTGTTCAAATCCACAGACTATTTTTCTTTGTAAAATAATCTCTAATATCATATTTACTTTTTCTGTTTCAAAATTTTATACTTCTGCCTATGAAAACGGTTTTCATTACTTGCATCACAATATTTATTTTGAGATACATTTGATATTACTATAATATAACTGCCATAAAACACAATTTTGAAGTCCCGATATATTTGCAACTATTTTAAAAAATATTGCAACCTGGTTCTCGTTCGTAAAAGGTCCAGCAGGTGGGGACAGACCAAGCACCTCCAGTAGTCGTCGCTCTCTTCCCTTACTTTCTCCTCACGGAGTTCAGCTCGGAGCAGTCCCATAGTACATGTCCAAACATTGTGCATATACTGATTGACCATCACAGCTCCATCTTGGTGAGTCTGTAATTTTGATGCGATCGAGATCGTGACTAAATTTTCCGAGTCCAATTAGGAACTCTGTTAAGAATTTTTTTATAATATTGTTAGTTTCATTATAAGAGTATGTCTTTTTTAAGTATTGGCTCTGAAAGTTTCTACAGCAAGTCATATTGTTAATCTGAATAATGGTGTCATAGAAAAAACGCACACAGATATTAAGAAATCAAGGTTTATTAAGCTACCACCGTGTCCCTGTACGATGTTACTTTATTTTTGAAATATGTTGTCATCAGGTCTTGAAGACACTCAATACTGATTTCTACACTGTACAATGTGAGTTCTCTGTTAACTTTAGCCTCTGCTGTTGTAACAACTATTAACTGCAATCTGACACCAGCTGGCACTGACTCACCATAAGTATATATTGTTTATTCTACGAATGCGCTTATTTATGGACACCCATTTTATACATTTTCCAGGCACTAGCTGCTGAGGTTTAAATGAATCGCATTATTGTTAAGTTTCACAGAAATCGACTTTTCAAATAGTTGATTTATGTTTCTTAGAACATTAAGAAAGCAAATAGGCCTGTTGATATTCACACATAGGTAAAGTGCTATAGGTCAGTACTAAGTCAGCTCGAAATACTTACAATTATCTTCTATTTGTTCAGAATAGTCACGACCTCATAGCAATCAGCAACATGTCTACAATGTACACGTGGTTTTTATTTAGAACTTCATGCGAGATGAATACATTGAAAATGGCATATATAAATGTTTGTGCATGTATCCCCTAGTGAGGAACCTATAACCAAACCATATATATGGCAAAATTGATTTCATGTTCTGCCAGCTCAGAGTAAGTAATGTTCTTTGACAACACAGATGTATTTGCTATCAAAGAAATCAACACAACATGTAACCAAAATTAAGATTTTCAATTGGTTTTAGCCAAGCTGTAAAATATTTCCTTTTTTTTCGAGGATAGTGCCGGTATTTTTTCGAGTCATTGGAATAGAATGTACAAATAGTAGATAACGTATAACAATTGTCGTAATGAAACACAGGTAACGGTTACACAAAGAAAAAAGAATGTGTATTTTAAACCTAATGGTGATAACTTTCGAAAGAGTTATGCAAGAAAACAATGAGACAGAAATAGAATTAATTGCACGCGACAGCTAACAAGCTAACATTTATCGTTTGAAACCAGACTCCGCAGTAAGCAAAACGATATCGTCAAGGTTTCATTGCTATCATAAAACACAATTCGAATAATTATAAAAGTAAAGAGGATGTCATTCCTTGAATATAAAGAATGCTATTCCTATTCTCAATAAACAGGTTCTCTGCCGCCGTTCTCCCTGCAAGCTGAGCCTTCCTTCTTCTTATTCTCCTGATGACGGATAAACTAAAACTTTCGGACTGTATCTATATAATCTTTATGGTGCTTTTAATTTACATTTGACAACTTTTGCACTTACTTAAAAGTATACTTGTATATATAAATATACAGAATACAGAAATACGAATACAAAAAGTTAAAGACAATACGCACACATATATATTTCGGCATCCGTCTTCATCTGGAGAAGAAATTCTCTGCTTGAGTGAAATTACAGAAATTTAGCCATGAGTAGTAGTGATTTAGTGTCATCTACCCAAACGAAGCATACAACCTCTTGTGACGAGAGATACCAAAATATCAAACTGATTTTTGTTGGTGACGTTCTATTTTGTTCCTATACTTCCCCCTTCTTCTAACCCTAGTGTTACTTTTGATTGACAAATATCCGGAAAATGGGTCAGAATAAAAATAAACAAAGTGCTTACTGAGGCATGCTTGAATGAAGATCGGCTCTCGATCACGGATAAATAATTACTCTGTTAAATAATTACAGATAAATAATCACAGTTTACATACCTTTTAGGTACATAACAATATCAAAACATTCTTAAGATGGTTGAAAACAATCGAAACATTAAATTAGTTAGTAAGTTATTAGTAAATTATTAAATTTAATTAGAGACGATTCAATAATATTTCTTAACAACATTGATTTTTCATAGGTAATAAATTTAGCTCCTGTCCAATCAATATGATGATTTTCATTTTTTATATGCAAGAATAAGGCACTACTTTTTTCATGTCTACTTACGTTATATTGGTGTTGTTTTACACGTGTTTTTAATGATTTACCAGTTTGACCAATATAAATTTTATGGCAATTTTTGCACGGTATTTTATAAATACCAGCGGACTCCAATTCGCTGGGAGAGTTTTTTATTAACATGTTACCCACGTTATTACGATTAGAAAACACTATATTAAAATCAAGTTGTTTGGCTAATCTTCTAACTCTTCTCAACTCCTCACCAGATGTTTTCTGCATCTAGTGTTCAGTTGGGTTTTTGACTCTGACGAAGACCGCTTGTTACGGTTGAAAGATCTTAGTCTTGTTTTCCCATTTCTTATTGTGGTTTGATCATTGATTGTAATTTCACGTGTTTATGTAAAATTTACATAAATTCACATTTAAATGTGAAATTTATATATATATATATATATATATATATATATATATATATAGTAAAAAAGGTGTATGTGACAAAATTTGGCTTCTTCGTGTGTTCGACAAGTCATTTTCTGATAAAGACTACCACGATGGTCGAAAAAAAAGGGAATCTTCGATTTAGCCTTAGAATCTATCAAACTCTCCCAGAAAGGTATGTCTATTGGCATATGTGTCAAAGGTCCACAAGGACTGAATAACAAAGACTTCTATACAGGTATCACCTCAAAAAAGATCACATGCACTTCAGTTTGAATGAAAAAGTTTATTTCTCTCTATAAAAGAAGATATCCATGTGAATTCTAGAGTACGGATTGAAGCAAATATTGTTGGGATATATGATTTGAAGGGGGAACATGAAAAGGAACACAGGTGTGCAGAGTTGAGCTGCGAGGGGTATGAAAAAGGAAGAAATAAATAAGGGTGGAAAGGAGGGGGTTGGGTTTGAGGTCACGACTCTGACTTTAGTTAAGAACGAAAAATGGAGGTGAGACAAGATTTATGAAGCGACGTGTTGGGGTTGATGACGCAGCTGCTGGCACACCCCCATCCTTCACACACTCGGATTCTGGTATTTAATTTTACCTTCTGTGAAGAGGTTACGTCTTCCCAGTCAGGATTACATTTCAAAACAGCAAAATGCCATTTTGGGCTGGAAAATAAATTCTTACATTTTAGCTGACCTTCGTTAGACCAAAATCAAATTTTTGCTCAACCTCAAAGTAATGACGTTGCCAATGGTTTCTGTCGACGCATTACCGCCATATAATACTTCAACAATCACACAGTTCAAACGTATTTCTCTTTTACAACAACGTTCAGGAATAAATTGTTTACAAACGCTATTCGTTCTTCATTTCAACTTTATTGGTTTCGTCAGTATTATAATTAACAAGTACTATTTTTAAAAATTAGTCACCGATTCACACAAACTGTAGTTAGAATCACCGTGTTCTCTGACAAAGGAAAGTTCACTCTTAAGGTATTAAAAGAACAACACTGGATTATTCCTCCTCATTGACAGTTGACATTTTCTTGGATAAACATTTATAATATTCTGGTTAGTAACATCCTTGAGCAAACTAAAAGTTCTATCCAAAGATAAAAGACATAATCTTGTTTAAAATACCACCCTTATAAGCTTTATTAAAGAATACACAACAATATTTTACTAAAGTTTAACGTCTTTATTTGTTTACTATCAACTCTAAGATAAGGTTGATTCTTCAAAAATGTTCTAAATTTTGGTTTATTCATATTTCAAATAAAGCACACTTAACATAAAAGAAGACAATGAAAGATAAATATGGTAATGAACTAAAAAACAAAGTTGTCAAAGTTTTTATAAAGTGGAAAAATAATCGAATGGAACTCGGATAAAAGAAAACGAAATCACATTGTTTGCTTATTCAAGAACTAAACAGTTCAATTTACAACTTTTCTTAGAGGGAGAATATTTGTTATTTCAATTACAATTATTTTTCTCTCCCGAATCACCCAGGTATAAAACGAAACACCTACTTTAACACATCTCCATTATTTCAGAAAACAGGCAATAATTTTATTTAAGATTTTTTTTTTACTTTCTAAGTAATCAAACAGTAACATGTATTGTTTTAAGGTTTTTATGATAGTAATCGATAGGAAAGCATATAGGTATATTACCACAAGGTCATAGTAATGACGTGTCTGCCGACAGAGTCATGCCATGATCCTTTATACTTGAAAAAGGCGAAAACCTAGTTTACTACTTATTGTTTGCTACCTATGCCGGAGACACCTAAATAAATAGACATTCTGAAGTCGTTACCCAATTGTACAAATTATCATAGACATTACCCATCTCACTCTGCATGTCCATGCAAGTAAAGATTGGTATTCACGATGAATAGTGTGGTATTTCAAGTATTTCTTCTGCTGACTCTAACATTACTAAATAAATACCTAGACTTTTTGAAACAGTAACTCTACTATTGTTGTAGGATTTTTATCAACAAAATTTGATTTTCCCACAAAATATGATTCACGGTAATTGTCACAGCAAAGCATATAGTATAAGTTACTGAATGAAATAAGCTTTTTGAATGAAATCCATACCCCCTAGGTGAAAGCATCACTAATCATTGTAGGGTAAAAATCTAATGAAATAGTGTCCACATATAGAAATTTAACGGTATAAACAACGCGTTTCGAACACGTAGTGTTCTTCTTCAGGAGACTATTTCATTAGTATTTTACGCTACAATGAGTAAATACCACATAATAACTGATTCCACTACCTTAGAATCACTAATCAATCTATTCCTCACCTTAGTTCTAATATGTCAAGGATCAAGAATGCTGTACGAGTACGCTGTATCACAATTTACTGTATTCATGCATTGCTGAAGCATGATATCCTGTATTGGTGGAGATAATTCAAAACAGTAACTTGAACAATTTTTATGCACCCTCCCCCCTTCCCCGACCACCTGTGTCAATGTCAAGACATACTGGACTATATGTGAATAGAAACTTCTACATTTGTGATGAAAGTATGTTAGAAACCGTCTTCATTTATTGTATGCATTTACTTTAAACGTTTATAATGAGTGGAAAACTTTGTGTGTCACCCTGTTTAATAATGCCAAATGTAACTTAGTCGAGATAACTGTACAATTTAAAAATCCCAAATAATACAAGTTATGTATTAGGAAAGAGGAGAGTGAAACAACAAACAATGTGTTGAAGGAATCTGAGAGGAGAGTTAAGGAGTAAATGTGTAGTGTATCCAGAACATGAGTGGAATGCTGCTCATATTCCGCTTAATTGGCTGAAGCCCCAAGACAAAGAGTTGTCCTTTTGCAAGCCTTTTGCCTTTAAGCCAAAGGGATTCCGGAGATTCTTCCACGGTCTCTAGAGCCCTCTTCAACCAAGTCCTCCTGCGACATCTTTAATTAAACTGAAATTGCACGGGTTGAAATAACTTACAGTCATCCACTGATTAGAACCTAAGTAAAAAAAAAAAAAATCTGGAGTGGTCTACACTCAGCTTTAAACTAAGTACAACAACAAACGCAAATAATTAACAAAATTACTTCATTTTGTTAATGTCTGTACAACAGTTTATCATGAACATGAAATTAGCTTATTCTATTTAATGGCTCATTTAATCATGGACTAACATGTCTAACATGGACATTCATTTAAATCCCATGATTTAACAAATAAAACTGTTAATCAGAGAGACCATAACTTATAAGTGAGATTTGTAAACTCATTTCTAAAAGCTGATATTAACCACGTGACGAAATCTAATGAAAGACACTAGCGATGACCTCTCATGAATCACCGATGTGCGAAGTAGAGTGTACATAGTTATTTACAAAACCTATTTGTTTCATTACTTGTAAAAGTCATAAATAATTACTTAAACGAAAATATAATTTATTTATGATATTAAATTATTATGATTTATTTATGTGAGAGGTTTTACATTTTTTTTTCATTAATATCATAAAATATGAACAATTTTAACAGATAATTGGATATTTTAATTTGAAAAAGATGTTTACTTCTAATAACCAACTCATACTGAACTCTGAAATTGTAGTAAAGATCGATGAAAACATGTATGACAATAAAATTTATGATTTGTCCTTTTTGAAGTTTATTGTCTTTTGAATTATCCAAATATTAAACTTTTACTCACTTAAACACAATACTAAATGTTAAATTTCAAGAAAATACAATCACCAGAAAACTGAAGATAATTCTTATTTCCTTTGACCTATCCTATGTCGGATATGGTTCAAAAAGAATAGAACATGTTTTCACACAAAGGATTGGAAATTTTCTAGATTTGACGAGTCATTGAGGTTAATAAAAAAAAAAGCGAATATTTTATATATTAAACAATAACAATATAAACTGATGAGACCTCCAAACGTGTAAATCTATTAAAATATTTGTTAAACTACAGTTAGAGTAAAGTCAAAATAAATCATTCAATTTTAGTCGTGTGTAAATTTTTGCGAATATTACTGTTTCAGTGTTCACTTATTGAACAAAAGTGTCAGCTAAATCCATTTTGATTGATGGAACGTTAATCAGTCAGTGGGTGAATAATGATTAACATACTTTGGGAATGAATCGAAACCATTTCGGGATGATTATATAGGTTCAGTGATGAATAAATAATGAACTCTAATACCCTAAACAATCGGTCAACATTCTCCCATACGGGGATTAACAGAGATGCACGAGAACCTTTCGGTAGACCCAATATATTTTAATTGAGTATTTTCACAGCAAAGTGCTTTAATTTTTTTTTATTTTTTTTTAGATTCATTTAGTTGCTGTAATATTGCCGACATTAAAAGTAGAATATTACACACGTGAATAATGTTAGCATACTCAAAACTGGAATTTTAAAAGCAGCTGACTATGCCACTGGGTTGGGTTCAACTCCACTACAAGACAATCTGCGTTTTATCAGAATGCAACCTTGCTTCAATAGATCCAATTCACCTGAAGGTTACTCAGTTCGGAATCCACTTTAACAAAATACGAGCTGGATGGAAGTATATTTATTAATTCATATTCATTAATGACAAACGTGTGCGTCACACGGATTCAGACCTAAGTACACCTATGCAGTCTTTCCGATGTACATTAACATATTTTCATATAAAGTCATCGTTCTGAACTTCTTTAATCTCATTCTTATTCCCCATTTATTAATAATTGCATAAGTACCTATATTAGTAGACCCTTAAATTATAATTTTTTTTTTTATTATAATTACCTATTTTAGCAGTTCCTGAAATCTAAAAGGTTGGGAACGGCTGCGCTAAACTGTCCAAGCTATCAAAATTAGATGAAAAAACCTGAGGGCAAACCGTCGTTTGTGCAAAAAAAAATTTGAAATACAAAAGGGTCTGAGTTATGTTTGCTGCACGTAAAAAATTGCCACTCACTTCCACAACATTAAAGTTGAACTAAAAACTTCATTTTATCCACTTGATAATATTTTAAGGACATTTATCACAAACTTAAGAAGATAAAACTGAAATTAAAAAAAATACGGTAAATAGCTTAAACAACCTTAAACTTTTCCAGATGGAAAGAATTTATGAAACATTAATTTAATATGTAATTTATGTATTACATTTTTGATTAAATTGAAACTGTTATCAATTTTCTTTCATTTTCCAATGATTTCCCAAGGGATTTCAATATCGATAGTAGAAAAACAAAGGTTGGTACCTTACAGCAACATTAAACTCAGAAATAACATTGCTTCTAAAGAAATTAAATTTATAGTTTAGTTTCATTTATTTTTTTGAATTTTCAAACAATCAGAAAATTACAATACAGGCGGGGAAATTTAATTTTTGTAAGTACAAAGTCCATAAATAGGAAATAAACAATAATTTAAGCGAAAAGAGATAATTCTAACATATCAATCAGTGATCTTACTTTTTCCGCAAATATAACAAATAGTTTTGTACAGATAAAATACTTTTTGTGAAAGTACTCTACCAGTTTTGTTTCTTCTCTATATTTCAGGAATGAGTCAAAAAAACAACAAAACATAGGAGATAAAGAGACAGTAAGATAAAGTGTTTATAATTCACTCTGTACGAAGCTCTGTTGCAATAAGCGTCTATTTCGATTATGTATTGATAATACTAGTCATACTCGTAGTTATGTTCTCGTCGAGGATGCAATGGAGAAGCAGAGGTGATTGAATGGCTAACCATATATTTGAGGTACGCCTAGTCACAACGGGGAGCGACAGTCCACAAAGTTGCTATTAACCGTGGTAGGCAATTAAAGACGAAAAGACTTGTGTTTTGGAGAATGATAAGGGAGCGCATATCTGATATTTTGACAATTCTAAGTCTTCAATTAGTTATTTTAGTTCTAATGTAGTGCAATCAGTTATTATGTGGAATTTACTCATTGTAGGGTAAAAATCTAATGAAATGGTCTCCACATATAAAAATTTAATGATATAAACAACGCGTTTCGAACACGTAGTGTTCTTCCTCAGGCATTAACTAAAAAATACAATGACACCAGAGAGTTATCTATAGTACAAAGTAAATAAGTACAAAAATTGATATAAAATAAAATAAGGCAGAAAGTACGAACCTAAGGATGAGTGCCTCTGAACTGAACCTCTGATTACCAGTCAGTCTTATTCAGAGGCACTCATCCTTAGGTTCGTACTTTCTGCCTTATTTTATTTTATATTAATTTTTGTACTTATTTACTTTGTACTATAGATAACTCTCTGGTGTCATTGTATTTTTTAGTTAATGCCTGAGGAAGAACACTACGTGTTCGAAACGCGTTGTTTATATCATTAAATTTTTATATGTGGAGACCATTTCATTAGATTTTTACCCTACAATGAGTTATTTTAGTACCTTCTCCTTCTGTGGTATGGTAGAACCTCTGACTCCCACGCACCTATTCATCCGCATCCTCACCGTGAGAGCGTACAACAGGTTACGCTGATTGTATAAACTGACTAACAGGTGTAAGGTTGTTTTGGTCACTGAACTTACCTGCAGTCAAAGCAGGCTCCGGAGTTCTTAAAATATTGTCAGTATCAAGGAGCGGAGAAACCCAAGCGATATGTCTTCGGGTTTCCGCATGCTTTCCCATTGGTGTCGGACTCGTGGTGGCTGTGGTTCCTCACAAAGGAAGAGCAGACTCTCTAGGAAGTCGCTATGTGAGAGACAGTACCTTCTCGGGAAGTTGCTTACAGAGCAACAAGTGGAAGCTATACCCTAAATCCATGTCATTGGGTTAGAACCATGAGGTGGACTTGAAAACTGGTACTCACTTAGAGGCTTGGTTGCAGGTTAATATGCACTTCTCTTAGAGGAGAGGGGGGAATGACTGAATCCCTGAGGACAGTCATCCCCCGTAACCCTTACAACCAGTAAGAGTTGTCCACCTGTTTTATTTTAGTCCTCCTCGTCCCTTCGCCTAATTATAATTCAGTAAGCGATCTTCGCAATATAAAAATCACTAACCTCCTCATGTAAATCATTTTTTATAGCCTTTTTATATTATATATAATTATAATATAAAAACACTATTCTTAATGAAGTGGTTTCTAATATTTTCGAATGACTAGTTCGGCTCTGTTCACACGGGTCATAGCACTCTCAGCTTCCATTCTGTCTTTTTTTCTCTGCATTATCACAGACAGTAACATAGCGTGTAAATTGGGAAGTCAAACATTCCGAGATAGTAATACACTTTAATAGGTAAGAACGGCCACTTACAAAAAGAAGGAAAACAAATTAAAATAAGAATTCCAATGAAAAATATTAACTTTTTATATCTGTTTTACAATTATGTTAGCTCAAACTCTGTACCAAGTAGTTCAGAACTACTTTTCTATCTGAACAGGTATTCGCAAAATCGAATGGACTCTTGCAGCCTCCAAGGTAAAACAAACAAAAACTCACTTCTCTAGTTAAATTAATTAAAAGTTTCACACAAGCAAGTCTCTAGGGAAATTTCTTCTCAACCATTAAACCCTTGTTTTTTTTTTGCTACTCTGCAGAATATCAACATGTTTAACATAGATTTTAAAAAACAATCACAAACTGCAATAAAATTAAGTTCTTCAGAATAAATCTTTTACGATTTTCAAGTAAAGGATTACATATAATGTTATCTTATTAGTAGAGTCGAAGGTTTTGTCCGGTTAAGATTGTTGTTCCTTTAAATAATGTAGATTCATTTTAATACTAAAAAAACTCTGTAAGTAACTTCTGTAAGTTATATTGTTCTATGTATCTCTGAAATACTTCTGCTTGTAATATTCATAAGTTGTAACAATCCATTTTCATATTGTTTATATGTTATATTATCCTTTGTTTGTAGGCCTATGAACAAAGTTTTAAAATAAAGCCGAAACATCGGCAACGAGAGTTTGATTTTTGAACCTAGAAAATTGACCGAATACCGATTAGATAAAACACCTATATATATATTTATAAGATTTCACATAAATACGTCAAATAACAATAAAAAACTGAAAATCAGTTGGGTTTTTGACTCTGACGAAGACTTAAATATACTTGTGTTTTATGCATATAGATCAAAAAGAAAGCAATATTGTACACTTTCATTTGCAATTAAATTAAATTACATTATAAAATTTGTATATCTCCTTTTAAACGAATGAAGATATTGAAATCAAAAGCTACTTAAAAGTTTGTCATAGTAAACAAAGTATGTAGCAAGTCGACTGTGATGATTAACATTTGTCGTGAGGTCTTCATCGCCAGATGGATTATCAAGTACCTGTCTGACGCTGATATATACGGCGTGACGACTAGATAATTTGACACACTCCATAGTAAAACAAAAAAAACAAACGTTAAACAGTCGTTTCCATAACAGTAGCTTGTTTGTATTTATGCATCCATTTCGTATCTTCATTGACCATGTGGAGATTTCTAGCAAATTTAGTAGTTTTTACATTAAAGGACGGTAATATATTAAAGTTTATTATTTTTTTTAAAAATGGTTTTCATATATAAGTAGCAGAAGTGGGGCAAACAAGGAAATCAAATTGAGCACTAACAGGTAAAACACAAGCAGTTAGTTAGTGGTGGTAAATTGAATTGTTCTTCCAGACTGTTTATTTTCAGTTGTGTGCTTATGGTAGAGCAACTCTTTAATTTCATTGGATAGGAATGACAGACGAAACCAGGAAAAACTCATTTCTGCGTTATAATAGAAATTCGGCCAAAGCCAAAGGTTCGAGTTGAATGTTTTCTCGGCAGATTAAGAAGTTGTAAATAGGAAAAGTAGAGAAATGTGTTATTGTCTTGAAGTGGGTAAGAGAGTGGGAGGGGCGGGCTCAGGAGTGGGGTGGAAATAAGAAGGGATGAAGTGGGGTTTACTTGATTAGGAATAACCCAGTTAGAGAGGACAAGAAGTCTCAACTTAACAATTCTCCTTTTGCAGAAAGAAATAATTGGATTACTAGTGCACCAAGGGGCTTCGCACTTTCGCCAACTGCTCACAACTCCCTATTATCTCCAAACCAACTTTGCCTAAAAAGAAATGTACGACGACTAACAAGAACGGTGCCAACCTCAAGTGGCGCCTTCCCAAGTAATCCCACCTATATATTAAACCGGAAAAAAATTAAATCAAACAGCCTTTCTTTCTTTTTTACTTTCAAAATATTTATCTTACTTTATTTGTGGTTATTGAAATTCACGTTCATAGTTTAGTTTCTCTATTCACCACAATACTATTGACCTCAAAATAAACCTCTATAAAGGCAATGTTTCCAAAATGTTTACGCAAGCACCCATTTCAGTCACAATCCTTGGGTTAAACTCAGCCATATCTTTGATTGATTATCAAAGATATGGATTATGAATAAAACGGAAATAATTACAATGTTGACGCAAAGAGAAGACGTAAAATCATTATTCTCAAATTATTTCATTCATATGCTCTTGAAAAATGTTCACTCTGATTTACTTGATTTAGGTAAAAATTTAAGACACTAAATGTAGAAGCATGACGTTTGAGGTGTTGCTGCAGGAAGGTTTCTGTGTTAGATTGTCTCTTTGGACACTGAATTCCCCACCATAATACTGGATAAATTTAACATTACACAAAAAGATTTCACAATAACCACGTGAAATAACAATCAATATTCAAACTCAATAAGAAAGGAGGAAACAAAGACTAAGATCTTTGAACCGTCACAACTGTAACCATAAAGGATTAATAATCTTGCTCTAATCCGGTTCTTCTTAATAATTTCATCAACCACGATAAGAAACTTAACAATCTAAACTCAAAAACTGGAACAGTTTGAGTTCAACATTTATTGAAACTGTTGTCGACTTCAAGTGAAAGAGGACATTCTACCAATTACAGGAAACCAACTGTTTATACATTTCCATTATAAGCTAGTCTGTTGAATCAACTTCTGACCACATCACGTGCCTATGTAAGCTTAATTCTGAAAATACTGAAACGTGGAAAAATATATCAGTGGTAGATTTGCTAGACCGAAGTTACCAAGTTACCATTACTCAGCCGAGCAATATTTATTAGGTGACTCTATAATCGGCTAAACCCCTTACTTCTTACGATGAGATTACGGCATGTGCATCACACACTTGTCGTGAACAATAGATGACAACGAACATCGCCATGCCGGCTGATAGATACGGAATATCAGAACGGTAAATAAAATGTAAACCCCAGGGAGAAAAGAAAAAGAAAAAATTAATATTCTTCAAACGTTACCAGTTAGCAGCTGTTGCTGATTTATCACTCGATATTTTACTCAGCGAATATATAATTTAAATGAAAATGACCATTTAAGAAAAAGAATGTTTTTGAATTATGCTTATAGTACTCTTACGATGAGAAGAATTGATCAAATATTAATAAAACAAAATGTCAGTGAACAATCCTTTAAGCTTGATAAAAAGTGGAAAGCCTAAAAATAAAAGTCAGTCGTAAAATAGGTGTGGGGGGAGGGGGGCACCAGACTATGCAGCCAGAAGGACTGAGGCGTTAGACTAGTGAGGTGTAATATATAACTAAAAAAGATTGGTGCATTCCATGTGTTAATTGCTGGTCGATATGCGAGTAATTTATAGTATAGAAGGGTTAGTAAAGAGAATAACAGGTGGAGTTGTGGCTAGTTTGGAGTATCCAAGTTAACAATAGACTTAAGGGAGGTTTACAAACAGGATATGACAGATGACGAAGAGGAGAATGGGGAGTAATTAATGAAGACGGCGAGGAAGGTAAGTAGGAGCAATTAGGAGAAGGATGAATGGAAGTGAAGGATGAATGGAGGGTGGGCACTCCCTGTGGGGGAGATCAATAATTTAGCACCACGCCCTGCCAGGCCTACAAGCCTGCGGAAGCGCCGCTCTCTGAGACAGTGCTTTATGGAGTCCACTGCGCAGCAAGACGACGTCCCTTCAAAACGTAGCGCTCAATTAGCACGACTCCATGCACTCAACACTAGCATACCATTCGATCAATCTTATTAATACACTTCTATTCTGGATGAAGGCTAATACATCATCAATACTGCTATCATAAAATCACATCTACCAATCAATGCGTCTGAAAACTAACAACGAAGTCAGGATTTTCTACTAAAACAAGCAAATCTACTAGGAATCCCATTATTTCAAAAGACTATAAATCTCATTTATGGGATGAAAACATCTTTATCTTCAAGGCTTTCAATCGAAATTGTAACTACAGCTCCAAAATGCTCTCAAAAAAGATGTAATGGACATAACGAGAAAATGAGAAACGTAAAAAAACAACTGTAAAAAACAGGTACATTCGAAAGGAATTATATTATATTACTTTAAAATTAATGGAATTTATTTCATTAGACAAGCCGTCAAATATACTGCTACCAGAATAAAAAAGCTTTATAATTATCAATAAGTAAAGTGCTTTCTACCAGAAAACTAGGAAAAGGCAATCTCTCAAAACATTGAAATGAATGATTTAATTTACCCTTGAATCAGATGTAAATTCACATGAATCATTATATCTCATTATATCATCATTATATATAAATACTATCGCAAAATCATGTTATCATCTTGATAACACATGTTTAGTTAAAATATGACCAGAACCAGTAAAGGAAATAGTTTATATTGAACTGAACATGAGAGGTCTACACAAACGTGAAAAAGACGTAAGACATAAATCCAAAAAACTATAGAGCAGTGTCAACTAACACAATGTGATGAACAGACAAAGTAACCTAAATGGGCGTTTATAACCACACGCACACACACACACACACACATATATATATATATATATATATATATATATATATATATATATATATTAATGATCAAACCACAATAAGAAAATGGGAAAGCAAGACTAAGATCTTTCAACCGTAACAAGCGGTCTTCGTTAGAGTCAAAAACCCAACTTTTTTCTTATTGTGGTTTGATCATTGATTGTTATTTCACGTGTTTATGTGAAATCTTTATATATATATATATATATATATGATAAGGTTTTGACTCTAACGAAGACCGCTGGTTGTGGTTGAAAGATCAGTCTTTTTTTCCAATTTCATATTATGGGTTGTATTAGTTATATACATATTAGTATTGTTGTGTTGTATCAGTACATGTTAGTATTGCATGTAATATATTAGTTATATATATATAAAACTAATTCAATAAGATATTAACCGTTTAATATAATAGGTGTCTTACGTAATCAGGATTTAGTTAATTTTCTATGTTGAAAAATCAAACTTTCCTTGCCCAAGTTTCGGTTTTATTCCAAACCTCATTCACAGGTAGAAGTAAATTTTTTTTAGAAGAAAATTAAATTGACATAACTTAAATGAACAAACAATATTGACGAGTCACAGTTTAACCGTCATCAGAAGAGAAGAGTGTAGGACACTTTGGAGCAACCCACATCTTTCCGTCTGATGGCGAAACAGTTGAAATGGTAATGAGTTTCGGTAATCTCGGTCTTTTTTACGTGTGCTCATTCTGTGAGTTTGTTTATTTAGTTCAGTAGAATCGTTTTATTTAAGTGATTGTACATATATATATATATATATATATATATATATATATATATAAATTTCACATAAACACGTTGGGTTTTTGACTCTGACGAAGACCACTTGTTACGGTTGAAAGATCTTAGTTTCTTTTTCTCATTTCATATTGAGGTTTGATCATTGATAGTTATTTCACGTGTTTAAATGAAATCTTTTTATATATATATACAGATATAGATGTTTTTATATATACACATATATGAGGACAAGTCATCTTTTTGTTTTAATATGAATCTGAGCATTTTCGTCAAACTTTATTTTCATTGTTTAACGTCAATTTTTAAAGTTGCATCAATTGAGACAAAAATAGAAAAAAAAGTATGTTAATTAAGTGATTCTAGGAGAGTGCTAGGAACTATTAGCGGGAGATAGGCGACCAGCATGGCACACTTTGGTGGCTCCACCCACATAGTGGTGCTGACGCTTATCGGCAAAACTCTCCAAAGTCTGTTCACTCCACTAGTATTTGTCGTTTTATAGAAAACTATTAATGTTTATTCTTGCAATTAAGAAGGAAAATGAACGAGAGAAAGTCATCAATGCCGATATCTATGTTTAACTGGACAGAAAGTTAGGCTGCACGGGTTTAGACTGGTAGCGTCAAATGTGATAGTAGATTCACAGTATCACTTCACTCAATTCAGTCTTTCTCCTTCTCTGCTAAGGCCACAGTGCTTACTCTGAAGGCAGCAAAACCGATGGTGCATCGGTATCCCCCATTCACGTGATGAAGTTTATAATATGTTTAATTACAAGTTTAGGATTCATTTTTTTTAAATATATAATTATATAAATTTTAAGCAATTCCCTTTATACACAGGAAAATTAAACAAATATAATAGATTAATTATTATGTACTTAGTGGACAAGGGATCGAACCCTGGTCGATGTGGCACAGCCAAGCAAACGTACTTCCCATGTCACTAAGGCGACTATTTAGTGTCAACTAGAAAACAACTAAAAACAAAACGAAGAGCTTGGAACAAACTGGTTTACTTAATCTTACTAAATATGTATATTAAGTAACTATTAAGCAAGTATTAATAATATATATTATTAGTAACCTAATAACTCATGGAGGTCCAACCTGTGACCAGAAATAGATCAGAAATGAACATGATATACTAATTCATTGTCAGAGCCCAATACAATATTGACAACGAAACATCTTGCAACTTTAAGAATTCTAATAGTTAATATTACCATAGGTACACTTGAGCCGTTTGTGACATCTCAATTACAAGTACTTGCGGAGACCTGCTTATTCCTTGCTGAATTCGGAATATAAAATAGTCTTCATTGCATATGAAAATGAAAAAAAAAATTAATCAAGAAATTGATTTTGTTGCTTGTCCGCATCTGTGTTGACATTGTTATCTTCACTACGCTTATCTACCAGTATGCGTCACAGTACCATATTGAAATAATCCTGGAAAAAGAGTGCATGTACATTGTCTTAGTTAGGATATTGTAGAGCTTGATCATTGCCCTGTGACATGTAAGTTTTTTATTTTGTTCCACTAAGTATCTCAAACATTGCTTTGAATAAACGTGCATACTGTTAGCACTGCAAAGGTAGTGAAAACAATATTAAGGAATTGATAAAACGTCTACATATACTTGTGTGGAGTTGCTATTCTAGTTTAGGATGTTCTCCAACAACTACAACAGTATACGACGTCGAGTTGCATCCATTCCATAATATGGCAACCTTGTATTTTACTTTCAGTACTCGAACACTAAACCTTCAAAGATGAGTCAAAAACTGGTCGAGCCTACAGCGAACTAAAAATGGTCATAATAGCTATGATTTCCCCGTCACTCTTGTCAATCAATATAACCCTGCTAACTCTGATAAGCGATTCCTCTTACAGCTTTAAATTAACATGCTAATTAGAAGTACAACAGAGGTTATTAAACATCATATTACTATAAAATTACGTCATAACTCGTCAACAGGTGTCGTAGCTGCCCGACCGGTTTCTTCCCCAGTTTATCTTCAAGTGGGACTGCACTAAGTGCATGTTATGTCTTACTTGAAGATGAAAAAACCGGTCGAGCGGCTAAAAAATCCATTCACGAGGTATGAAGGATTTATATAATAATAGGATATTTGAACGGACACATTGTAGAGAAAACACCTGAACTTAATTCCAGGCATACTATTAATTTTGCAGACCGCATGTTGCATGTCAATCCTCCAGCTCAGAGCTAGACAAACTTCCGGCTAAGAGCGCCATCGAAATGAAATATTTTTAATCGTATTCAATGAGGTCCATAAAATATTTTTCCACTAGATAAGTATATTTTTATTTAGTAAGGACAACAATTTTAAAGATAATAATTATATATTGATTATTTTCTATTACTTTCTATTATTTATTATACTATTATACTTTCTATTAATCCTGAAGATGGCCAATATAAATTCACTACTCCTCAGCAATATAATTAACGTACCTATGGACGGCATGGGATTTCCGAACAGATTTAAGGTTGTCTTTCATACAGAGATCAGAGCTTTCACAAGGGAGTTAGGGACCGAGTTAGGGAGCCAATTGTCACATGTGTGTGTGTGTGTGTGTGTGTAGAGAGAGAGAGAGAGAGAGAGAGAGAGAGAGAGAGAGAGAGAGAGAGTCAAATATAGGAACATCACAATATCATTCAGTGTATAGAAGTACTGATCTTTATTTGACCATTTCGCCAATGACATATTCACAGTATATGACACAGTCCTTACTTTCTACAAAGACAACTATATGATTGTCCTAAAATGTATATGAACCCTGTTTCTTAATTAATCGTCCTCCGATTAGTCATCAAAAGAATTAGATTTTCGTACACAATGTTAGGCTTACGCCAACAGTTCAACGACGCACAGGGACAGACAGTCTCTCGTCACTCAGAAAACCCTCCACCCAAATCATCAAACGTTTATATCTAGAAAGAGATTCAATTACTTTTTTTTAATTCAGACACAATAAATTGACAGATTATTCTTAATCAGAAAAATGAATACTTTTTTGTTTAACGCTAAGAAAATATTTGATATTAGTTTTTAAATATGATTTTGGACTTTTTAAACTGGCAATTGAAAATCGTTAAGGGAAATGCTTTTACTAGTCGAAATGAAGGAAATGAAAAACCACGTCGAATGAATTGATTTTTTCGGTGGATTCTTGAGCTCTAATTAAGGTCTGGTTTAGCAAAGAGTGTCCTGATTGCTTTGCAACTATGTTAATAAGAAATGGCAGTAGGCCCCTGTCAACATTCCTCCGCCAGAGAGGCATCACTTTAATTTCTTCTCCAACACATTTTCCATTCTTACAAATTGTTCTTTTCTTTGTTTAAACATTCTGCCTTAAACCAATTTAAAAATGATTTGATTGAACTTCCATCATTTTTCATTATTCTTTCCATCTCTGACTAGAACGGCTTTCTTCGAAAGCCATTAGTTTTCAATACATTTTCAACATTCTGTTTATTTTTAACAGTCTATTCAGTTACTATCTAATAAAAGACAATATTCCCTCTTTTCGGGAACAGAATATCGACCAGTCACTTAACCTCAGTAACCACCTTCCTCACTGTAATACCACTCACGGAGCACTCAAACAATAGCTTTTTAGTTTAAGCTTATACGAAATGCCATCTAGAAATATATCAAAAAACCCCTATATATACACATATATATATATATATATATATATATATATTATATATATATGTATACAAAATTAAAGTTTATCAGGACTCGGTCAGTTCTTCAGGTTCAAATTAAACTCCCATTGCTAACGTTTCGGTTTTCAGAAAAATAGTCTGTGGAATTTTCTTGTAAAATAATCTATAACTAAATACTTAGTTTTTCTGATTCAAAATTTTATACTTCTACCTATGAGAAAGGTTTTAAATAAAAACCGAAACGTTGGCAATGAGAGTTTAATTTAAACCTGAAGAACTGACCGAGTCCTGATAAACTTTAATTTTGTTTATATTTCATTGACGACACTTTTATTAATATTCATATATATATATATATATATATATATATATATATATAAACTAAGTCTACAAAAAGAAAACACATAAAAAGGATCATACAACATACTACTATATTTCAACTGTCTCATCATCAGATAGAAAGATATAACTCTGCCTCAAAGACGAGTGGCACCTGAGGCGAAGTCGCATTGAAGAGACCCTGAGTGTAGTCAACTTACGGAGGGATGGAAAACAAGGATAAATTAGATAAGTAATAAAAAAAAATAAATGGCATTTAAATAAATAAATAGTATTTAAAATCAGTAAAGAACGAGCTATAAATTCAAAAGAAATAAGTAACATTAATTGTTTAAAAAGGCTAAATAAATAAAGAACAATTAACAATGGAGGTTAAGCCCAGAAGCACATTTACCTCTAAAGAGACAAGTAACTGCTTTTTCTGAATCTCTTAAAGTGACATTTGTATTAGTGTCCGACATATATTTATAGAAACAACATACAATCCACCTCATTATTTCTACTTCGTCATCATTAGCAGAAGGAGAAGAAGAAGACGAGTAGAACTCATCTTCTTCTCCTAATAATGAGGAGGTCAAAATATTGAACTGAGTTGTCTGTTGTTTATACGCGTTAGTTTCTTGTAATTCTTAAATAGGTTGTCCTAACGAGCTGTTTCATGTTTTTATTTATATAAACATTTTTTTCTTATCAAGGTTTGGTCCAGCTTCAAACAGTAAAGCACCCTTAAGCCTGTTTGACTCTGGAGCAAAGTCTAGAACAAAATAGATTAGTAACTTTTATTTTTTATACCACCTTTTTTGATTCCCAGTCGAGATGTTTTAAGGATCATTATACTACATAAAACTTCACTCAAAAAAGATAAGAGTTAAATATATAAGATTATAAAAATAAATTATCACAGAGTAATATTCATACTTGTAAACATTGTGAGAGGTAACCTTTCGTCTTCAGTGTTAATCACAGAGGGTATCATACAGGATTCTATTTATTTTGTTTAATTGTAAGATACTTGTAAATCCTCGATTTCACTTATTGATAACTGGTTGATTTTGCTGTTATATTTGTATAATCGCCTTTAGGATTTATATTTTCAAATGGTCCAAATGATCTTGTTGTAGTTTCCCCAGTATTGTTGGACAGCATTTCTCTGGATAACTTAATCTATGTTCGGCTGTAGTATGCTATTTTGGTCTACCTGAAGTCAGATGTATTGTGAGTCCTCCTGTACCCCCGGTTGTGGTAAAACCAACATACCTAGATGGTAAGGACTCGCAATATCCTGTCTTACACTCTACACACATGCGACATTGATCCATTGAAGATTTGATCTCTTCTGAGGGTTGTTTCCGACCATAATGCTGCTGTTGATTGCCTGTGTAGTAAATTCTGAGTTTTAGTTGGCTGCTTGAAATGAGACAAGTTGTGTTCGCCTTGATTATAGCCTTCAGTACTCGTTAATCTGTTTTATGGTCCTTCGAGTGTTGATTTTGTATTGCTCCTATATACGGCACCTTTGATTTAAAGGATTTTGCACGCTATCATTATACAGACTGTTTATGGAGCTTTTTCTAGATGGAGTCAAAATGTTCGAACAACAACTGCTATTAATAAGCACTTTTTTAGCCTTTCTGCTAAAAAACTTTTAAAAAATTTTAGCCTTATGCTGGAAAAAATAGAACTTAAAGATGTTTTCTATGCACTATGGATGAGTGTCTTGATCATTCCACCCTTATACCTACCAGGGTATTCACTTCTGACGTTCAAATGAATTCCGCTGTTAACAGGTTTAACAAAAACCTAATCACTTCAAACCTTATTCCAGAAATATGGAGAACTTCTGTGAGAATGGTTGACAATCCTAGCAAACAGTATGCTAAACTAAAAATTGGATACATTTTAAACGCCTCGAGTAAATTTTTAATTCCGAAATATACAAATATATATAATTACATACCATTTCAAATACATTATCAATTTTTATCGGTGAACCTTTCGTTGCGAGTTTTCATATTTCCTTAAATTCATTCTATTTTAAGGAAATATGAAATCATTTTAGGGACCATATACATCAATTAGCAAAATAATGTATTATTAGCGTTCATTATTTTATAAAATATTTAATGATTAACACAAAACTACAAAATTCTTACAATATGCAAAACACTTCAGTCAATTTCGACCATATGCAGTCCATCTAAATAAATTTACTTGATATTTGTTTTATATTAATGGTTTATATTTCATTTATACCCATTTATAGATTGGGTGTTTTGGGCACTTCACAATATTGCACTATAAGTATGTGTTGTATTTGCGACGCATGCTTAAGCAGTAAGTTAGGTACATGAAATACATGATGAGTCTTACATGATGCGATTAGTATAAAACATGTTTAAGCGTTACGTTTTTATTTTCAGGACTGCTTATAATGCCAACTAATTGAACTTAATTAAAATAATTAACATCTGAATATAAAAATGAGGCAACAATTGTTATTCACTCTTCAAGATGAAAAGGTGAGTATAACAGTAATAAGGATGTTCTATTTTTTCTCACATTAAATACAATAGTATTTGAACAATGGTATCTCTTTGAACAAAAAGTTGTTCAAAGATTTCTGTTATTTTCTAAATTATACCATCCAAAAAGTTGTAAACATCAAACACAATTGCTCATAATTACTTTGCATTGTTACATTCTTTAAAAAAATGTAATGACGCTTTCGTAAAATTTAAAAACAAATTTTTTTTAGAATACACGAACTATAGCTAAGAAAGAAATTAATTTTACAAATTATTTTTTATAATTGTACTCAAAAATAAAATTGTAATACTACTTTATACACTAATATTATAAAATTATAAGGTAAGACCTAGAGCAAATACAAATTAAATTATCTATGAAACTAGAAATTTAATAAATAAAGTAGAAACTAGAAATAGAAATAAACAAATAACGATTCAACATAAAAAAAAGTAAATGTGCCAGTATTGTAAATGTGCAAGAATGTATACTCGCGATCTCACATTGAACATCAAGCACTCCTAGAATGCTATCACACACTCCAAAATCGACCACAACCATTTCTAGAATGCTATTACACACCCTAATAATGACAACTCGCATTTCTAGAATGATATCACACACCCTAACAATGACAGCATGCCACTCTAGAATGCTATTACACACCCTAATAATGACAACTCGCATTTCTAGAATGATATCACACACCCTAACAATGACAGCATGCCGCTCTAGAATGCTATTACACACCCTAATAATGACAACTCGCATTTCTAGAATGATATCACACACCCTAACAATGACAGCATGCCGCTCTAGAATGCTATTACACACCTTAATAATGACAACTCGCATTTCTAGAATGATATCACACACACTAAAAATGAAACTCTCATTTCTAGTATGCTATCGAACAACATAACAATGATAACTTGCATCTCTAAAATGCTATATCAAACTAAGAATGACAACTTTCACCTCTAAAATGCTATCACACTCCTCTTGAATGATATTATGCAGTTATAGAAAGATCTAAGCACACATTCCATAATAATGGATTCGTGTACTCCTAGAATGATATGGCACAACACCAGGATCGTAACTCGCAATACAAGGTGATATTTCACCCACAGAAACCTACTTGACTCCAGTGAGCAGCCCTATGTATTCCTCAAATGATATCGTCACTTCTAAAACAATATACTGCATCCCTAAAATGTCATAGAGCTGACTGGCAATGCGAGCCTTTGTTTGGGGCTTTCATCTTTGGTATGTTATTTCATGCCAATAGATATCGTACATTACTATAAGGATATACTGCATCCCTAGAACAGTACAGCAAGCCTCTACAAGAGTATATCCTCAAAATGTCATCACGCTCTCTATAATGTTGCTGAGCAACTCTAGAATGACTTAGCGCTTCTATAAAGTGCTACTGAGAATTTTAAAGTGCATATTTATACTCGTCTTTAAATTCCTCATTTAGTATACAATTATTAGACTGATCAGCATCCTTCTAAAAAATAATTCGGCATATTACTTTATTAAGTCACAAGTGTTTTCAAAATGAATTCACTTTGTCCTACTTGCAGCAAGTTTTTGTTTAAGAAAATACCAGAAGAGTAATTATTAGAGTTTCATTGTTTTTAAATGTCAATAATGTAGTGACTCTTTATGTGGTCACTTAAAAAGCTAATAAAATGGCAAGAAGAACTTTAGAGTTTATGCATAGTTGTAAAAGAACAGATCAGTTAATATTTCGTCTATATATGCTACAGGCGGATCATTACTACCCGATATGTTAAGTTGCTTAGGTTTTCTTGCGCTAGTCTTACTTGAGAAGCAGGTGCACCAAGTGTTTCTCAACCCTGTGTTTATAAAGCGCCCTCAATATAAGGACGCAAAGCTGGGAAGTTCTTTATTTGCAAGTGCACATAGCCGTGGAGTTCGCATGACAGGTAATACATCCATTCTGCTAGTTTATATTGAAATCAGAGGTCACTACTAACTAGGGGTGGATCCGTCTTACTATCGACCAAATCTTAGGTCGTTTTTAAAAAAGCCCCTGTTATTATTAATTTACTGTTAACTTAATTTTAAAGTTATCAATTCACGGCTGATTTGAACCTTATGGAGGATGTCAAAGATTCCATTGCTAAATCTCAACAGATAATACATTGCTCTTGCGTTATTTAATTGCTGAAATCACAAACCGTAAATGTATCAAACAACAGTAAAATATTAAGCTTTCCTAAATTTATTCCTCACATTTTCAATCTATTTTTGGTATATAAAAACTGCTTTCTAATTATTGAATAATGATGATCGCTATTAATATAATAACACTTTTAGCTGATTATAAGTGTTTAAATGTTATCTTCATTACAATGTTCAGGAAATAAATTTGAATGGGTGGTACTTGTTAATCGGATGAGAAGAGATTTCATTCTAGCACTCGATAACAGCCTTTACAAACAGATAACATGTCCTTGATTCCCTAATCTTTTAATTTGCCGTTGTGTTTAGTAAGCCGTAGGGTAGAGATAAATACGGGAGCAGTCGTCGACTGGCGCCTTTAGACCCAGTTTACTAGGTCCCGATATAACCAGGGTAGCCAACACTCACAGCACCAGTGTCATGAAGAAAGCCAGCAAACGGTAGGTACCGACCTCCGACCATAAGTCGACTCTCGCCACCCCCTGAGCCTCTTTGTAATAAATTTAACTGAGTCCCCCCCCCCCCCCCCCCCCCCGAATGCCACCATTATTACATTGAGAGCAATGAAATCTTGTTTGAATGATCGGGAACAATATGACAGGTGCTGTTTGTTTGTTTTCCACGCTACACGTGCATCCTTTGACCTTTAGTGCTGTTTTTAAAGAAGAAAGTGTTCATTTATTCATTATTTTCCACTAATATAAATTAAAAGGGTTTTACACTTTGCCTTGCTCTAGTTTAGAAGTGTAGGGGTTTTTAACAACCAACTGTGATCGTATAGACTTGATAAATGTTCCATCCAAAATCATGGTCACGACTGGATGCTACGACCTTCAGGACTAAAGGAAAGCACACAACATATAAGACTACACCTGACCTCCTATATTACAGGTGCGAAAGACCCTATTTTGTTAGAAAGACATTTTTGTGGAGCCAAAGATATAATATGCTGCAAGTTCAATATATTTTACAATGAATGAATGTATTTATATTATGCTTATCTGTAATACAAGCAAAGGTTACAAATAGGTTAACAATTAAGCTGTTATTAAGGTACAACTTTCTTATGTATGCAGTCGTCCTATGCGTGAGTAACTTTCATAGCAAGTCGATACGTCTCTTATTGAATTTAGCAGTGTAACTCAAACTATAGTAACTGATTTCATAAACATCACAACAGGGTTGTGAGCAATTGCAAGCAACGAACGCTAATAATAGAATACAGTCACAAGATAACAGAGAGAGCAATACGAGATTAATATTATTATTCCGATTTTTACAATTTCAAATCATGCAGGTTCCTGAGTATTCATCATTACTGATTCACAGTAATGAGCGACGAAACCTGCGTATACTTCACTGCAACCTCACAATATGTTCTACGCGCTAGCTGAATGAATGCCATTTGACACCAATCCTTGTAAACATATAAAACTCATTGATTACTCATAATTACTTAATGAAAATTCAGAACAAGCTAGAATGTAAATAAACCTCGTCATACAAATCAAAGGAAACGCAATTGTGATACATAATACACTAGCAGAAAAGACGTGCAAATGAATTCTTAAAACAAGTTTCCAATATTTAGTTATATTAGTAGACGACTATTATGTAGTCAGATTCAATAGTCTATCAATAATCAGATCTCAACCCAACCAGCTATTATAAAATTCGCTACTGTAAAAAAACATAAACAATTTCAATGAGTTTCTATAATAACATGTTATTTCTTAATGAAGTTAGCAGAGGGAATAGTACACTATAGTTCTAAAACCCCTTCTATTCAATAGCAGGCATAATTAGATGAAATTTTGACATATTTTCTTTAAGAGTATTTAAATATTATCGTGATGTATTTGTATTATAATGTTGTTTATTTGTAAACTCTAACGAGGAAAGTGTTTTATTTTCTCGTGTTGTCTTTCAGGTGCGCTTCAGTATGCGGACTTTAGAAAGAATCGGAGTATGGCTAGAGAAGAAGGAGGAGGCGCTGCCTATGTCCTATGTGAAAAGCCAGGTAAAGGCCGTAAAATTACTTATGGGAAAATTACATTGTACGCAATATGATGTGTACCTAAACATTCATGTGTCCGGGAATTTATTATTGGGAATGTATCAGTGTGTGTCTACAAAGCTGGCGAGAACTTTAACGGAATAACTGGGAACATCTGCTGGAAATGTTTATATTTGCAGTGAAAGAAGGGGAGAGAGTAGGGGAAGACGGGGAAATATGGAGTGTGAAAAAGAGTGATATGAGAAAAAACAGAGGGAGAGAGAAAGAAAGTGAGAGAAAAGGAAAATAACAGGGTGAGAGTGAGTGAGAGAGAGGACAGAGAGCGTAGATGTTACAAGAATCGTTAGAAGCGAGGGAGGGAGGGAGAGATGGAGAAAGAACGAAAGAAAGAGAGAAAGAGGATTAGTTTTAGGAAAAGAAACGAATGAGAAAGATATATATATAGAGAGAGAGAATTAGGAGAATAGAAAGAGGGATAGAGAGAGAGCAAGCTTTTAGGTTCAAGACTGAATGCAGACAGAAATTTTTCATAATATAAATATACCCAACTAAAGCAATATTTATTATAATAACAATAATAATAATAATAATAATAATAATGGTAATAATCGACATCGATCAGAATGGATTCTACTTCAATCAGTTGTGCACTCTTCTACTGGAGAAGGGAGTTTAACAGTAACCTGACATTGTACAGAATTCAAGCGGGTGACATAACATCCTCTCAGAGGGATGACAATCACAGGACTCCCTGAGCAGCGCTAGGCTGGTGATAGCTAGGTTAGGTTGGAATGGTAGTCCCACAAGGGAACACAAGTAGGTTGAGCATTGGCCCTTTGTGATACCACACAACTGATGATAGCTAGCTCATAAGTAGACAGCGTAGTTTTTTAATAGTAATAACTATATGCACAGTTATAGCAAATGGTGTGGTTTGCAGTGGCAGAAGCAAGACAGAAGTGTACTCTACCTGCTCTTCAGACTGCTGGTGTTTTTGTGGTTCGCACAGACAGTAACCACCTCTATAATATTCTTCATTCCGCAATACTGGCTTATCTACCTAACCCATTGGATGATCACTGTCTGTTTCATCCAGAGCCTCTTGGGTCTCACCCTCGTCGCCCTCAATCAAGCCAACAGATTCAGTATCTTGACGATTTATTTTTAACTCACAGAATAAGATAATTAATATTTCATCTATCAGTATAACATATCTTTTCTTTTGTTTAAACCGATCCCCTAGCGGGTGATAACGTCAGCCGTTTACCAGCTTTTTGTTGGATCGGTGATAGCCATAAACATTGCCAATGTTTCTAAATTGGGAGTCCTAACTTTTGCCTAACTCAAGTGTATTTCGAGCAGGGATCTTTAACGAGTGTCTGACATCGTACAGGCTCGAGACCGAGGGACAAGGATGTACTTACTATCTGTCTACTGCGACGTACTCAGATTTATTCACCTCCAGCGTGAATAAATTTATCGCCAAGTGGGGATCAAACCCCGGACTACCAGAACAGAGGAGAGTACGTTAACCATTGAGTTAACCTGGCTCCCTATAACACATCTAACATTTGTAATAAAATCCGCAAACTATATAAAAACAGCTTTGCAGTCTTAAATAAACCGCAAGACCGCTTAAACAAAATTTTAAGACTCTATGTGTTTTTTCTTTTGGTTCCAAATGCATTTATTAACAATAACAAATAAAACCAGATAAGGCACTAAAAAAATTTAATACGATATTTCAAATATCAGTTTGCATCATAGCAATAGCGGAAAGAAAAATCAAGTTAGAGAGATGTTTTCAGGCAGGCATATAAAAACCGTATCATTTCTTTCACTTCATCTTCTTCCTAATATCCTGATGATGATGAAAAGAAGATTGAAATGTCGTTCATATTAAGAGATTCATTCTCCCTTGAGTCTTGTGGAGTTCTAATATACATAAAACGAAAAAAGTAAAGTCCACTTTTGATAGCATCATTAACATGTATGACAGTGAGCTTATTGTTTTATTTTTTTGCATAGATAATGAAACTTTCACATCACGAAAAAATCCAAGATTATACATTCCACCTAAGTCAAATACAGTTTTCTTATAATTAAAAATCCCTCTAGTCATCAATTTGACAGTACTGCATTTTCAGTCCACATCATGTATTGAGAAAACTTAAAACTCATAAGCAATACGTACTAAACGTCTCTAACTCATACTGAAGATTAACAGAGTACAAAAAAAGGTACATATTGTATATAGCATAGTAAATAATTATTTATATAGAAATATAAATATTATACTACGGGATGAAAATAAAGACGATACTGTTTGATTACTACAGGTCAGACTGGGGGCAGGTATCAAAATGTGTTTTGTCAAATCTATGGCTGGCTTCACACGTGCGCCTGCGCAATGGCGTTTGGGGTTACCATTCTCTACTGGAGCGCCGTCTTTAACCCAGGTATTGCACACATAATTAGTTGAAAAAAAATATCAAAAGACCTTAACCTGAACCTGACAACGAAACATGTCTGACATTTAGGAAAGACTACTAGACAAAAACTTATGGCCAAATAGCGACAGAAGCTACATGACTCTAGAAGCTATTTTACTTATAACATCTGATAATTTGACAGCTAGTACTATTTAACAGTTTTAGAGAAATATTACCAAAAGTCTCTACAAACAAACCAACAATACCAAAACAACCTACAACAAACCAAAGTCAATGTAACCAACTCATTTCAAACAAAATTGCTGCCCTTTCTGAGGTAACATCAAAAACACACACTTAGAGGTAAGAAATTTCACATGCACAAAAATAATAGAAATGCTATTTTTTGATGTTATTATTAATACTTTTGTATATTTGCAACTACTTAACTCTAGGTCCTCTCCGGGGTATTCGTGTGCTAGAAGTTACCTAAAGAAGAATACTACGTGTTTTAAAGGCGTTTTTATTGATTTGTATATTGCAACTTATCACATAAAGATCACATAATTGGTAAAAACACTGAAATTTAAATTTTCTGTTATGTATTGAACAGTTCGGATCATTTGTCGATGGTCCACGTTTCAGTATCTTTGATTGGATCAAAATATCAAAAACATATTTATTTTTTTATACTGTTGTAAAATTGAAATGACTACTAAGGATAAACGTTAACTCAATTTGTGATTGTTTTTTAACTGGTCAAAACAGGAGATAATAAATTGAATAAAAGAGAAGAAACATGAATGGTAACATAAAGTGAACTAAACAGCTTCAAAATACGGCTACTGTTTTCGACCTACTGTTTTCACTTTAAGGGCACCCAGAAACCCTTGCAGGTAGCGACTCAGGCCAGGAGGCCACTCACCCCACAGCATTAACGCCGACCATTTCTTAAACTTTATGGAAAACAACCCCTTCTACCTTCTCCATGTATACATAATAAAGCAGATAATTCACCTTAGATCTTATTCACGTCCTGATGATGAATGTTGATCATTCGAAACATGTCGACCATAGGAGATGTACTTTATTGTGTAGACGAAATAACGAGAGTGTATTTAGAAAAATTGAGAAACTTATTAAGAAACAGGTATCAGCTAAATTTGGTGTCATTTTCAATAATTTGTGTGTCAAGGAAGGGCTGCTACCAAAATTTACGAATATATATATATATATATATATATATATATATCAAATGGGAAAACCAGACTAAGATCTTTCAACCGTAACAAGTGGTCTTCGTCAGAGTCAAAAACCCAACTCAGTCTTGTTTTCCCATTTCTGATTGTGGTTTGATCATTGATTGTTATTTCACGTGTTTATGTGAAATCTTTACATATATATATATATATATATATATATATATATATATATATATGGATTATATAAGAAAATATTATAGATTGACACTTACAGTCTCAAAGTTGCGGTTTAGCAACTTTCTTAGTCTCAGGAATAAGAAGAAAGACTAAACTGTTTACTTAAGAACAAGGTAATGAAAATAGAGGTAAATATATGAATATATAATATATAATATATAAAGTTGGGATGGATATGAAAGGTGTTACATTTTATATTTATCATTTATATTTATCTTTATTGTATGAAATGAAAGATATTTCATAGAGTGAAGACACAGTAGAAGGGAGACGTGACCTCTTTGTCTGAGGGCAGTTTGCATGCGGCAGGCTTTATCTAACTAACTCGCAATGTCGTGTTTCAGATAATACCCCTGTGACATTCATTAACGTGGACAACCATTTGATGAATTCAGTGTTAATGCTTCTGGACCTCTACATGGTTTCTTTTCCTGCCAAGTTCTTGCATATGATTCTGGCCTATGCTATAGGAATGACATACATTCTCTTTTCCCTCATTTACTACTTTGCTGGAGGAAGGACGTAAGTTAGTTTTCAATAATGAAAGTTCTACAAGACTTAGTATATTTACATAATTCTTAAAAGCGTTTCTTTTGAGAAACTTTAAGCTCTTTCTTCACAATATTTTCATATGATGAATAAAAATCAGCATACTTTCAAAAGTTTCAAGTTAATGAGTGACAAAAATAAAGTAGAGTCAAGAATAGCAAAAATGAACAAACTATTTTTCTAACTCTATTACAATATTTCTGATTGTAATAAGTTCCTTATTAAGGAGTTAGGTTTCTAGGCTCCTAACAATAGGTTCCAAATTTAAAACACACTACCGATAAATTCATAATACATTTCAAACTTGTAAGTGATTAACAAAAAAAATGTTCCTGTAGGTACGCATGAAAGGATTTATTAAATGTAATTTTGGTTTACGAATATAACCTAATTGTCTAATTAAAGTGTTTGATAGGTCATCTTCGAATCATGAAAAACGAGTTTTTATTCTGGCCTATATATTTCAGCCACTTACGTTGAATTGTACATTTTAGTTACTAGTACATTTATCTTTATTAAGTTGGTAGCACTACCATATATTCTGCTTCACTGCCAGGTTGTCAGCATTGTTGAATAAAATGTACAAAAAGAAATATAGATATGCAATTTATTTTATGAGGTAATTTAACTGTGAATACAACATATTTTGGACGTAGTAACTTGATAAAAACTTACAATGTTAATCTGGGTTTTCCCTCTTTCACAAAAGAATGGGCTAAAATCAGCCTTTATCTTCAAAACCGTTGAGGTTCATGTTCATAATTTCATTGAATTGGCTTCATTGAAATTTTCTTTTGGTGGCAAAATATAAATAAGACTCCAGGTTTTCTTTATTTTTATTATCTATGATGGAGTTCCTCAAATTAAACACTGTGACTATTACAATGTTTGTTCTGTAGTAATTCATTGATCTGGGAATGTTAATTATACAGATGGTCTGATAGGTAGAGGGATTCAAGTTACTCATAGATAGCTCAGCGCGTAGGGAGTCTACAACAGTTTTGGCAGAAGTGTAAAACATTGAAAAATTGCTTAGGTTATGTTAGGTTGCAGTGGCAGTCCCACAAGGGAACACACTTAGGCCGAGCATTGGCCCTTTGTGATACCACACAATGAAGATTGATTCTACTGTGGGAGTCCTAAATTTTGCCTAACTCAAGTGTATTTAGAGTAGGGATCTTTAACGAGTACCTGACATCGTACAGGTTCGGGACCGACAGTTTAACGTCCTTCTCCGAGGGACGACGCGCTCAGGTTTATTCAGCTCCCACGTGAATAATTCGAGGGGCAGGTGAGGATCGAACCCCGGTCCTATCAGTTCAGAGGCGAGCACGTAACCACTAAGCTAGCCTAGCCCCTCCAAAAAAAAATTGCTTAAATCTCTTGAATGTGTTGATTACAGAGCCAAAGGTGACTGGAGAATCTACCCTTTCCTCGACTGGCAGAACGCTTCGATAACAGCCCCTCTAGCTGTGTTTGGCACACCCGTCTTTGTAGTCGTTATCACAACTATGGTGTGGGCCATGTCTTTGTCCAGGCGGAGCATCCACGACAAGTGCAGCTCGACTCAACAGCAGCCCAGAGCAGAGCTTGAGCAAGTCTGAAGGCGCTCACGACCCTTACCCGACAGGCGCCCTAAGTGCGTACACATTCAATCCTCCCCTTGCGCACTCAAACACCACGAATATCAAATTCAGCCATAGAGGCCCTTTCAAACCAAATCACTAAAACAAACTTCCCTAATAATATCTTAAATCTCTTTGAACATGAAAATCATTATGCTAAAGTCCGATACACTAAAATATCTACCCTCTAACTTTAAAAGCTTGAACAAAGAAAATACATCAGATACAATATACTAATAAGGGTATCATTATCTTTTCTATGAAGAATTAAAATATTTATTGTGTGTATATATCAATGTTCTCAAATCTCGACCACATATATTCACCACTATTTTTTTTCTTTAAGCAGAAACTACCCAGTCTATTGTCATTCTTTACAAAATAATATATGTATATAACATATATAAGATTTCACATAAATACGTGAAATAACGTCAATGATCAAAAATTTTGGTTTTGACTCAGATGAAAACTGCTTCTTACGGTCGAAATATCTTAGTCTTTTTTTCCCCATTTCATATTATGGATTGATCATATATAATATATGAATTTATATATACATAATATGTATTCATGTAAATAATGTAACATTTACCTTTTCATGTTACTGTAATTAATTTCTGTATTGATATATCCCAGAGGATATCTGCAAATATAAGTGACACGTTGTTTAATGGCGTTTTACTGTTTTACTGATGAAGGAAGGAAAATAATATTGTATATACTTGGTCAATTTAAGAAAACATTGTATTTATTTATTTATTTTTTTCTGTTTACTTTTCATTGTTTACTTTTATTGGGTATTTTTTCTTATAAAGCTACACTGTCACTTGAGTTTTCCAATTGTTTCGTTAACTTCCTTTTGGTTAACTTTTATGTTACCTTCTTAGTTTTTACTTTGTTCCCTCTCTGATGACATAATGTGAAAGGCCACAGGGCATTTATTTCTACTGTTTTCCTTTTTTCTTGTGGTTTAAACTTTATATATATATATATATATATATATATATATTAACCGGTCACTTTGTATCGGTCGGTGGAACTATTCACATCTCCGCTCCTGTGTTCCTTTTCCTTTTTCCCTTTGCATCCCCTAAAGACGGAAAGACAAATTATCGAAAATCGTGAGTGCTAGTTTTTTTTTGTTCTCGTTTTATTGCTTATATATATATGCAGATGAATCAGAATAAACACGTGATACAATCAATGAAAACAAACCACAAGGAAAAAAAGAAAACAGATAGAAAAAATGCTCTGAGGCCTTTCAATTTATGTCATCAGAGAGCAAACAAGGTAAGAACTAGAAGGTAACATAAAAGGTGTGTACAAGGAAGGTAACTAAACAGCTCATATATATAACTAAAATGAACAGGACTCTGTTACTATTCTACATTCAAACTATTGATGACAACGTTTCTATTGTAACAAAAACTTATTTCAAAAGAATAAGTATGAATATTTGAATTTGAAAAACTATTGATTTTACATTATTAAGGCAATAAATATGAACATAAAATAGCGGGTTTTTAATAATGAAACTTTAATGTGTAATGCAAGTTTTTAAAACACAGCATTACAGTATATACGAGTACTATAAGATTCTGATATATGAACAGTCATTTGAAACTCATAATAATAACTATTTTAATGTAAGACCAATAGTTTTTCATTTTCAAATTACTAACACATGCCGATAAAAAGAAATTAATGAAATGGTAAGATGAGCATTGCATGTCTGATCTGTACCCCCAGGACTGATTGAACTGTACAGCTTAAGTCCTTTTATACTAGACGGCAGAGGTAACATTGAAATTGTTTATTTACTTATATCAACGTCTAAACCACAGTAAGAATTTATAAAAAAGACTAAAATCTTTCAACCGAACAAACTATTTTCGTCAGAGTCAAACTGATACTAACGAAAACCGCTTGTTTCCGTTGAAAGATCTTAGTCTTGTTTCTTATTCGTTTTTTCACTTATTTATACGTCAGTGTATGTAGTTCTATGTGAGTAGATGAGACACACAGATAAGGGAAAGAGGGAGGCGAATGTCAGTAACATGTATGAAATAAAAAGATGTCACATAAACACGTGAAATAACAATCAGTGATCAAACCACAGTCTTATTTAGTTTTCTTTTATTTATTTAGTCTTGTTTTCCCATGTATGAAATGTAGAATTAATTATAACAATGATTCTATTTTAATCGTAATATACAAAAATTCTTAGTAGAGTAATTTAGCATTGAAAATTAGTTAATTGAAAATATTATTGTAAATATATTTATAAATATTTTTTTAAAAAAAAAAAAATTTTCTACTTTAATTAGTTAAGTTGATATATGTACATATTGTAAAATACACTGTAAATTAAATGTATTCACTCTATTTGTAACTATTGAGACAGATGGCGTATCTTTTATTTAACCACCTAACCGACTGCAACATTTTCAATATGATTAGTATATTTTCAGTGGGATATGAACCTTTCACTGTGATGAATAACATCTTCAGGGGGATATCAACCCTTCAGTGTGATTAGTAATATTTTCAGTGGGATATCAACCCTTCACTGCGATTAGTAATATTTTCAGTGGGATATCAATAATCCACTGTGATTAGGATTATTTCCAGCAAGAAGTAATATTTTACTTTTCTTTACTAAAATAATTGTTATACAGCTAAGTTAATACTGAAACATGTCATCAACACTGTTTTTTTAATTTTTATAGATGTGACATATATATGTAAATGGGCAAAGTATGCTTTATACAGAATGACACACTGACAGAATGACCATGCTTTGACTCTCTCTTTCCAAAGACGTTTGAATGGCATGCTTGCATTGCCACGCTTCGTCTTATATGTGCATGAAATATGACGTCGGGTATGCAAAACACAGCTCAGCAGGACATTTAAAATGTCATGCTTATACAATAACATATGTTTGACAGTTCTTATACTTACCATAAATATGAGTTAAATTATATTAATATGAGTTAAATAAAAATATTTATAAAAAAAATACTGTCACTTCAACCCTGGAAATTATAAGAGTTTAATACTATCAGATCGTTTACAGAATGTTGAATATTTATTAGTCTTTCTCGCGATCGAAATTAATTTATAATTAAATTAATTTTGAACTAACTTTGTTTTTTCAGTTTTAACTTTTGTCTTTTTTTTTCTTTAATAAAACTCATTAAGTAAATATTTACATAGGACTTATATTTGTTTTAGCTTTTAAATACTTCAACATCGGCAAAACTAAGGGACATTTTTTTATTAATATGCAAATTAAGATTCTATAAAACAAATTTAATCAGAAAGTCGTTGATTGATAAAAGTTTAAGTTAAAATTTGTTAAAAGAAATCTACTTTATTTCACTCTTTTACTTAAATCCCAAATTCTTCTGAACTATCAAATAATTCTGATATGGATTAAGCAATTTTATCATTTTTTCAGGCGGAGATAAACAAAATCTGAGCACCTTGTCCCAAGTACGGGTCAGTACCTGACCCTTGAGATTTCAGGTACTTGTTGAAGATCCATACTCTCAATACAACTGAGGCAGGCAAAACGTAGGCCTCCCAATGTAAAATGTCAATTGTATGATATCAAAAAGTATCCATTTTTAGCCTATGTGTGTTCTCTCGTGGGTCGGCTACTGCAACCTAACCTTCACTGATATAAATATTTTCTACATTAATAATTTTAATTTATTCAGATTATGTAGAAAAAAAATCATAAAAATTTCTTTAGAGTTGGCTCTATGTTTTCTGAGTCTATATTCGAGAGAACAAAAACAGAGCGCAGTCGAACTCAGTGGTATCAACAATTATATGCTTTCCTTTGGTTTAGTAAATAAAATTATTGAATAAACTAAAATTATATTTTTTAAATCACTGTAGAATACAGACAACTGTAATTCATCGATTGTCCAAACTTCCAAATAAGTTTATTCAAATAGACACTTGTAAACTATTTTGTTTTGACAATTTGTATGACTCTTGTTCCAATAAAATAAATTAAATAAAAGATGAGGTGACCAGAAGAAAGTAAGAATTAATTAATGAAGAGTTGAAAGAGGAATGAGTTGATAAATGGAGGGGTGTTTGATGTGGTCCAGCTATAAACGCGAAGAAAATGCAGAACAAGGCTGTGCAGCGAAGGTGCAATCAAAGCCTCATTCATTGGATTTGACATGAGAGGCTTATTGACTGAGCGGAAGACAAGCGTATTTATTGAAGCAGAAGACTAAAAGCCCTCTTCCTGCGGCTTCATCTGTAAATAGTAACATGAAGCCAGATGTTAATTAATTATTTTCTTCATTTATTAAGTCTTTGTTCATCAGCAGTATTTTATGTGCCTGGTAAAACCACCGCTCTCCTTTAAGGTACCTAATAAACCAGCTTAGTGACGGTCTTGACATTGAGGAACACATAAAGACATCATATTGCATAAAGAATTTATGCTTAACACATAGTGTATCCTCAAGTGGAAGTAGATAGAGAGTTCGAGCAGGCTCTGGGGAAGAGGAGCAGAAAAGTAAGAGAGGAGCAGAGAGTATTACCCCAAACTTAGTACTAACAAATCAAAAGTACATCATTTTGAAGAGCAATTGTCAACTTATATGTTGTGTGTTTCTGTTCAAGTTATTCTCAATATAAATAGCATTGTATATAATTAATTTACATAAGCGACTAATATTAAAGAACAAATCAACAGTTTTCCGGCAAACAGTTTCTAGAGGCTCATCATTGCATCTAACAGGAGATGATATGCAAAAATAGGGCAATCAAAAGGGAATTAACGGTCATTCAGAAAATTTAGAACTGTCAATTGATAAAAGAAGGGAATGCGGCAAAATTGAAGTTTCATGAAACATTAATTAAAACTCATTGGAGCATGAAGATTCTGTAGTCTTTTTTTTTTCTCTCTCTCAACTGAAGAGAAAAAAAAAAGTTTTAACATAGACCAACTGCAAGTTGTGTAAAAGAGAAACGATAAATCACGGGGATTGAAGAGTGTAAGTGGGCAATAAACAAGTAGAGAGAATTTTGCACCTCCAGTTGGCAGAACTGGGTGAGAGGTCCAGGCACGTAGAGTTACCTTCTATTACACTGAGCACGTTCAACAAAAAAATACTGATGGACTTTTAAACGCCTCGAGAATAGCTAAGTCCACAGCTGGGAATTGTCTTCAAGTGGAAAAGGCGACGACCGCAAGGTTTGGCCTTAGTAACCTGTCGACCTTCAAGCCTCACGCAGACCACAATTAAAGCATTATGACGAAAGCCCAACGCCTTTGGAATCCTTAACCAACCGCAAACGGTATCAACCGTCACAGTATCTACTGCTAGTCTACTTGAAATTAATCTTTAAGCAACTTAGTAGATGTTAAGACGGTCCCCAGGTTGTTAAAAAAGTAATCATTAAAATATTATCGAACTAATTTAGGTCAAATTATTAAAGTGTCTCATTACTTCAACCTATCGGAAAATTAAGTCACTGTTGTATCACAATCTTAAAAGTAACAACAGATCAAACTTTTTAGTTATCCTTCTTCTGGTATATTCTCATTCAATAATCAAAGTTTTTTGAAAATTTTCTAAATTTCAATTTAACTTTCAAAATAAAGAGATATTGATTTTAAAAACTTAATTAATACACATTTAAGGTTTCTAAAGTCACCAGAACAGTGGTGACATAAAATCCAATCGTGTAACTTTCACATACTTCAAAATGACTCAAAATAAATTCCTTACTGCTCCAAGCACTATATGTTTAATAAATGTCATTAAGGGAAGTAAAAAATATAGGTACAACGCTTTCAAAAAACACCTACCCTGCTGCAGACAAGCACGCAAAAATTAATAATGGATTCAGAAACTTCAAAGTATGACAATCCATAACCATTTCAGTCGAAGATTCTATAGTCATCATTTCATTGTAACCTTGTAAGTACACTGATCGTGTCTTTGCTGTGATGAGGTAAGGAAAATCATGATTAAAATGAATTGGTTCAGAATTTGTACGTAATGCGATTGTAGGAGATGTGAAGAAAGTCAATTTCTAATAATGTAATATTACCCAAAAAACGATACAGCTCATTTACGTTCTAATTTTGTGTAGTAATTTTATCCATCAAACAGTGAGACTACTCAACTTAAGTTCACAAGCCTTAAACATATAAACCATCGTCATAAAGCAACCTCAACACCTGCACATACACGCACACACACCCACACAAAAGCCAATCATAATCAAAAGAACGTAAAAGTCAAAATGCATAAATCCGTCATTCTCGAAATCTTATTTTTTTCTTTTTTACTAAATATTATTTATAGTAAAGTAAAAACATTAATGTATCCCAAATGACAATGAAGATTCTCCTCGTTTATGATATTCTTCATTTAATATTAATCCATAAGCTTTACTTAACTTATATGTTACTATTCAACCGTAAAAAAGATTGAAAAAAAAAGAGCTCATCTTTAAGCTGATATTATCCGAAACCAGTCAAATACCACACAAAAAATTTCTAACAAGTTTTCAAACTTTTTCCATACAGGTTATTCTAGCTGCTGTGGTCTAATTTGTCGAATTGTTGAAAACAAGACAAGAAAAGTAGTGTGTAAATGTTCTAGCAATTTAATGGAAAAATTATAAGTTGTTCATATAATGCCAATGTCCATAGCCAAGTAGAATAATCCAACGACACTATATCAGAGCAGATAAATAACTGGTGAGGTAGTTAGCTATGTAATTTGGACATAGTTACATGGGAGCATGACGTACCCTTGGAGCTCAGACACGTCCACGACTAATGAATGCCAGATGATTAAAGTACCATTATTCACCCTTAGCTATATGAAGGCGTAATTTATGTATTTGTGAACGCTAAATGACACGATAAATTCTAGTTCATAGTGAAGTATTTTATAATTTTTGCAAATAGAGTACCTGTTCGCAGGTAACATAAGATCTTGTTTTGTAAGTTAACTTTCAAATTGAGATAGTAAGATGAAGACCATTAACTTCTATGCTGAATCGATTTCTAAGAGTCTTTACGGAGAGCCAAACCGAAGTCACTACCATACAACTCTCGTCAGTATCGTATACAAACAGCACTCTCGTTAACGTTATCTTTGCATGGCACTCTCGTCAGTAATGCAATTGTAGAGCACTTTTGTTAGCATTGCCCTTGTACAGCACTTTCGTTAACATCGCCCTTGTACAGCACTTTCGTTAACATTGCCCTTGTACAGCACTTTCGTTAACATTGCCCTTGTACAGCACTTTCGTTAACATCGCCCTTGTACAGCACTTTCGTTAACATCGCCCTTGTACAGCACTTTCGTTAACATCGCCCTTGTACAGCACTTTCGTTAACATCGCCCTTGTACAGCACTTTCGTTAACATCGCCCTTGTACAGCACTTTCGTTAACATCGCCCTTGTACAGCACTTTCGTTAACATCGCCCTTGTACAGCACTTTCGTTAACATTGCCCTTGTACAGCACTTTCGTTAACATCGCCCTTGTACAGCACTTTCGTTAACATCGCCCTTGTACAGCACTTTCGTTAACATCGCCCTTGTACAGCACTTTCGTTAACATCGCCCTTGTACAGCACTTTCGTTAACATCGCCCTTGTACAGCACTTTCGTTAACATCGCCCTTGTACAGCACTTTCGTTAACATCGGCCTTGTACAGCACTTTCGTTAACATTGCCCTTGTACAGCACTTTCGTTAACATTGCCCTTGTACAGCACTTTCGTTAACATCGCCCTTGTACAGCACTTTCGTTAACATTGCCCTTATACAGCACTTTCGTTAACATTGCCCTTGTACAGCACTTTCGTTAACATCGCCCTTGTACAGCACTTTCGTTAACATTGCCCTTGTACAGCACTTTCGTTAACATTGCCCTTGTACAGCACTTTCGTTAACATCGCCCTTGTACAGCACTTTCGTTAACATCGCCCTTGTACAGCACTTTCGTTAACATTGCCCTTGTACAGCACTTTCGTTAACATCGCTCTTGTACAGCACTTTCGTTAACATCGCCCTTGTACAGCACTTTCGTTAACATTGCCCTTGTACAGCACTTTCGTTAACATCGCCCTTGTACAGCACTTTCGTTAACATCGCCCTTGTACAGCACTTTCGTTAACATTGCCCTTGTACAGCACTTTCGTTAACATCGCCCTTGTACAGCACTTTCGTTAACATTGCCCTTGTACAACACTTTCGTTAACATCGCCCTTGTACAGCACTTTCGTTAACATCGCCCTTGTACAGCACTTTCGTTAACATCGCCCTTGTACAGCACTTTCGTTAACATCGCCCTTGTACAGCACTTTCGTTAACATCGCCCTTGTACAGCACTTTCGTTAACATCGCCCTTGTACAGCACTTTCGTTAACATCGCCCTTGTACAGCACTTTCGTTAACATCGCCCTTGTACAGCACTTTCGTTAACATCGCCTTTGTACTGCATTCCCCTCAGCGACCTCCCTGTAGAGCATTCTCAATTTTATAATACTCCCATTTTTCAACATTCTAGAATTAGTAGTTTAGGAAAAAAGAAATCATGTCTAAAAATACATTTTGTCTAAAAAATTGACTTTTCCATGATGTAATATCACCCAAAAACAGTAGCGAACATCTACCGAATTGTGTCTAATGTTGGGTAAAATCTGAATTAGATCTCTAAACGGTGTAGCTTGTAGCAATCATACAAACCATTCAATACACACCCTCTCACCACTGAATTTTGAAAAAAAAAACGTGAAAAAGGACTCTAAGGACCTTAACATATGTCAATTTTAACACAAATCCACCAAAATCTCGTAATCAGTGTTTTCAGGATTCCTATGCTGTATTTATCGTAAATCAAGAACAAACAACATTAGGCTTAACATTCCTATAGATGGTCATGAACTAGAAACATATTTTTTGGAAAGCTCTATTTGTTAAGTTTTAGTCATTAATCAACAAATAGTATAACAGAAATAGAAGTAATGACCAAAATAGAATAATAAAGCTAAAAACTATGTTGTATTTGCAGTGGGAGGTGAAAGTTACGACTCTGTGGTATAACTACTTTCTAATAACCTCCCTCGTTGTGTTCATACTGATAACTCTGCAAATCATTTCCGAATCCGAGTACTTTGAGTTCCTCAAAGAAGACTACACGTGGGCACATTTGGCCGGTCTCTGGTACTTCCATCAATCATACAAATTAGTTCGGAGGGATCGGAAAATTGACAAACCTCCCATTCCACGTACTGAAAGCTCAAGCGAAGTGTTACAGGAAACGAAGAAAGGTTTGTTCACTAACTCATACCACAGTAAGTCACGATGCATTTATTAACTCCTTTAACGATTACGTCCAATTTTGAGCTGCCTCAGAAAAATCGCATACAAAAACTACCAAACAACTATTTTCCTTCCTTATTACGGATTAACCAAAAATTTGAATTATCAGTGAGATTATCTACTGTGTGTGCTTCTTTAGTTTTTCTTTTTAACTTTATATAGATATATATTTATTTATAAAGAAAATCATTTCTAGAAGTAGGAAGATAAATATTATTTTATTTATTTTATATATTTGTCTCCACATTATTAACTTTAAAGATTTTATGAACTGGGAACAATGCAAACTATTAGTTCGTATAAGGTCCATCATTGGACATAATGAAACTTAATTAAGGTGACTTCATTAACATCAGCCAGGGTTTACTAAAAATGGATGGGTATTTGGTAAAAAAGTTTGGCGAACAAGAGTCACCTGGTTGACTTTTTTCTCGCCAGTTGTTCGGTTGAGTGGCACCTCTCGTTTATGGTCATTTACACCTCTACTCCCTTGCTTCATTTAGTTCTTTTAAAAGCTAAAAGGTTTTAAAGCATTTTTAGTGTGCTACTACATTTAGTGGTGAATTAATTTATTATAAGTCACAATAAACACACGTGCCTATAATCAAGGATATCACCATTACAAGAAGTAAAACAATTCGGAGAAGTTCAAAGTGTTTTCGAGTGTTAACCTCTTGTTTAAAGAACTGAAAGAGAAACCAAGTGAAGGAATGAGGAAAAGGACTGGGCACTACTTAGACAAAGGAATCTTAGACAAAACCATAAATGTGCTAACTAACACCATAAATAACTCAACTAGCATCTGGTGAAATGAAAAGGCAGACAGGGTCCTGCTTGTCTAGCTACTTTCTTACATATTTCCCATCATTCTTAGTAATTCATGGCTGATGTTAACCAAGTTATCAAAATTATATCAGAGTCGATTTAATTATTATTACGTTTAATGAGAGAATATAAATCATAAAGTTTAAATATACAAAATAAATTCTTCGATATTTCGACAAACCCTTCTTCATTAGGAGAGGAGATATAATCTCATTTATTTATATTTGATAAGTATATCAACCGTTCGATAGAATAGAACTAGAATATTTCGAGTTCTTGTCAGATTTTAAAATCAAATTATTTTGAAAATCGACATTCTGGATTGAATTACGAAGATTTTTCATAAACAGAAGTAGGATTTATTCAAACTGAATAAATTAATTATTAATAATTAATTTATTTTTGTATGATGAAAATTGCAAAGTTAATCAAGTTATCAAAATTATATCAGATTCGAATTAATTACTATTACGTTTAATGAGAGAATATCAATCATAAAGAGTTTGAATATACAAAACAAATTCTTCAATATTTGTGACCTCATTCATTTATATTCCAATAAATAATGGTTAATGTTCATCAATCATTCGATGGAATAGAACTACAATATTTCGAAGTTCCTGTCAGATTTTAAGATTAAATTATTTTCAAAATCGACATTCTGGATTTTGCAAAGTTTTGCAATATTAACTTGGATTATTTATTTGTCAGAAGAAGAAGAAGAAGCAGCAAGTGCGTTTGAGACCTTCAAGAGAGGAGTGAGACACCAGGCACTCGAGTGGCTGCAGTTGACAAGCATGACCATGTTGCTGGCTACCTACATCACAGGGCACTCACCCGGTGGAGCAGTAGCTCGCTCTTTGTAATCCCTCGATATGCCTTATCTTTATTAATAGGCATAGGATAAGTTAAGCTTAAATAACAGACTAGGCCAGCTAAAACGAAATCAATACAACTACGGTTCATTAAACAACTCGTTCTTTTTAGGTACAATATCAGCATAAAAAGCCGTACTCCAATAATCAATAACTCGCATAGATAATTAAACAGCATGCGCCGAACAATCCATAACCCAGTGGCAACACTGCTGATAAGTCAAAACTAAATCGGCATTATTCTATGACGGAAATTATTCAAAAAAAAAACAATAGTAAGATAAATAAGTATACATTTCTAAAAATTAGTTAAGATACGTTTTGACTTATACTTGGGTTTTTATTCAAAAGAACACAATAACCGGATAGAAAGGCCGTATTCTCGAAGATACTCACGTCTTACTTGATATATCACACTGATATCAAAATAAATTCAACTTTTTTCTGAATTAATGAAAATAAATAAAAGAAAAATTAATATAAAATCAATGAAAATGTAACAAATATTACAATAGAGTTATTAAATAATTTCATCTTTTTTCAAATTTCAGTACATAACCATTGTTTAAAAGAAAGCGTATTTATTTTTATACATCACTAACTAATCTTGCTATCATTAGTGTCATTAATGTTTCGAACAATTAAATAAATTAAAAGTTTTAATACGGCCAATGTAGACAATGCTAATTTCACTAATACCATATACTAAAGTGTACTTCATGAAGATTAGAAAAAAATTGCTAAAAAGATCATTAAAACATGCTGTTATCGGAAAAAGTAGTTCACTATATCGTAAACAAAAAACGGGGTACCATAAACACATAACGAGCTAACTTGGATATTTTAACGTAATCCACTTCTAGATAAATCTAGAGGTAATTAATGTTTCTTCTAAAGAATGCCAACAGTCCCTGACGTATGAGCGCAGGAATGTTAACTCCTCCTCACTTTTGATAATTTAATTGATTTTATATTTAATTAATATCGAGCAAGTAAAAGAAAACATTATTAATTCACCTGGATTTATTATTAGAAGGATCTCCCTACAATATTTGCTGAAATTTAGAAGTTTATTGATTAGAAAGAAAGGTTCCAAAAATTTTTTGATGACTTCCACGACCCTTACGTGCATTTCAAATACATAAACACTTAATTTTATGTGTTCAGTTGAACAACTTCTCCTGTAAACTGACAAAGAGAAAGATTGCAACAGAAAATCTACGTAAGAATAAAACCACAGACACAGATTATTCTCCACATCAAGGCCAAGGAAAGGAAAAACCACACTCATGTATAATTACGACAAAGAATATTGCAAAGTATTCAGTTCTCTACTTGTTCATTTCTGAAGATCAGAAATGTCCAGCAATTTCGACGCATTCCCACTACGATTTTTTAACACAAAAACTCATTCTTACTCCAGGTTAGGGTAGGTTAGGTTATTGCAGAGGCTGTCTCACAAGGGAGCAAACATATGCCGAACAATTCGTAATACCACACAAAGAAGATTGATTTTACAATATACTTATATATTGGGAATTTATAAATTTTGCATAACTCTATTGTGTAGAGCAGGCATTTTTAACGAGTACCTACCATCGTGCAGGCTCGGGACCAACGACTTAACGTCCTCTCCCAGGGACGATGTGCTCAGATTTATTTACCTCCCACCTGAATAAATCGAGAGCCACACTGGGTATTGAACCACGGACCTACCAGTTGTGAGGAGAACGTGTTGCCACTGAGCTAACCTGACCCTCCATTCCAACTCTAAGCTTTGATCATAAAAAAAAAAAGTTGAACTTATTATGAATCAGACCCTGATAACCTACTCAAAGGTTATTGAACCACAAACGATTAATCGGCTAAGTAAGTGTTTACTCTAATTATTATAGTTTGATGTTGTGAAAATTTCAAGGATATAATAAATATTAAACATGTTAAAATACCAAAATACTAACATATTTTGTGCTCAACCAAATGTTTGCTTTCTAACTAAAAAATTTCGGGTGACCTAAACTCTGCTTTACAATTATATCCAATCATGACACAACTGTAATTCTGAAGGCTGTTTATGAAAATTGTGAAGACATGAAAGGTGTATTGATTCTGAATAACTATTATTTCGTAATATAAAGGAAACTGGGACCATTAGTTGAAAATTTGTCAGAAAAAAAGGTTAAACATCAGATTGAAATTTAGAAAATAAAATTTATAATAATAAAATCTGTAAGGTAATCACAACTAAATAGTTGGTTGGCAACATGGCTTTTAAATATTCTACTAATCAAATTGTAAAAGGAAATGAAATTGACAAGTGCTGATAACTGATGCTTTATCAATTAGATTCAGTAGAGATTCAGTTATTTTTGATTACTGATTAGATTCGTTATTGATATAGTACTTTATGTATCCAATTTGTTTCTGTTAACATCTGAGAGAATTTGTGATAAATATCCAACACAGAAAATACTAATATAACTATTTTTCTAGTCAGGAAGACAAGGACTTCCAAACAATGGGAATGATCCTCGCTCTTAGTTTGAACATATTAATGTTCTTGTGGACTCCATTCTGTCTTCGGCTTTGGCAGATTCCTACGCCCATCCTGACCTACTACCTATGCGTCCTCTTGCAGGCCTTAGGTGCCTACAGATACTCCACGTAAGTCAAACACACAGTGTTCCTCACCTGTGTCTAAGCAAATCTAAGACTCGTATATATTCCTCTTCAGGATACCTTAAACTTAGTCCTGCGTTTAAGTACAAAGATATCTTGTAATCAACCTCAATTGAATAATTGATTTAATTTATACTATAACGCATTATCCTTCACATATCTTCCACACACAAACATATTTATTCAGTTTTATGGCACCATTTAAAGTAAATTTTTGAAAAAACCTAAAAATTAAAAACAAACAAACTTATATCATTAAAAGTTTGTTAAAAGAACGCATCGATTGTCTGATGTTGAATCGAAAAAAACTGTGAGTAATCACATATTTTTATTATTACCAAAAAGCTAATGAAAACAGTTAATGTATTTTGACATACTGGCCACCCTGCATTCTAAAAATTAATAACGCTAATCAAATTCAGGAATTGTTTTTTTAGGCCTGCCGCAACGAATGAAGCTCTGGGAAAACTCGACTGGAATCTTGAAATCTCGCCTGACAGTAATGGCGGCTTTATAATATTGTTTTCTTTCATATTGTGGGCCATCTCAATGGTAAGGTGGAAGCTAGGAATTAAATTGAGACAATTCATTCTTAACACCCAAGCGTACAACAGAAGAATTGAAAATTTTGTTGGTCCATTCTGATGTAGTAAAACATTTGCAACATATTTTTTGTCATTGAAAAACTTAGTTATCAAGTTTTTAGAGGTGGATATAATGGATAAAGAGCCTCATGTATTTAATGAAGCTAAGGGATGTGTACACAGATATAGAAGCGTTGTTTCTCAATCTGTTTACCCTTATAAAAAGAAGTAACCCTATTAAATACTATCTTGTTTCGAGAAAGACATGTGTAAAAAATGCAAATCACATCTTTCGACACCACTTCTATTTGCTATTGCTATTTACACAGCAAATGTCATAATGTATGTATAAATATATGTATATATTATTGAATAAATGAAAAATACAACACATAAAACAAACGAAAACACCTACTGGATCAATATTTCGAACTGAAGTTCGTCATCAGGAAGTGAATAGAAGGGAAGAAGAGGTACGTGCGTTCAGAACTGCGAGAGACAGTCCTGAACGCACGTACTTCTTCTTCTTCTCTTCTATTCCCTTTCTGATGACGAACTTCAGTTCGAAATATTGATGCAGTAAGTGCTATCGTTTTTTTATGTGTTGTCGTTTTCATTTATTTATCTGTCCGCTTTGAGCTGTTTAGGATTTTCATTTATTATATATATATATATATCAATGATCAAACCACAATAAGAAAATGGAAAAACAAGACTAAGATCTTAAAATATGTTTGAAAGAAGGTTTGCTCCTTAATAAATTGCTTGCCGATTTTCATTTTTTCCTAGATACCTTTTCCAATATCCTAAATTAAGGACTTCCACTGCAGGGAAGAGAATAAACCAGCTCGCCAAACGATTTACTTTTATAATCCATAATTTATTTTTTACATATACACTGGAACTACACTACACCATTAAATAAAAATATTAATTATTAAATATATATATATATATTTGAATTGGTTAAAAAAATATACTTTTTGTCAAATTTAGTTGTAAGGATAAATATAACTTATAAATATAATTATCCTTATAATATTACCACAGAGATGTTTCATTCAAGTACATAAACTCTAAACTGAAATGAAAAAATGTACTTAACAAACAATGTTACATAACTACAATAATACTTCAATTTAAATGAAATGAGAACAGATAACAGCTATATTTGTTTATGGAACATGTTTTGTATTTATATTTATAGAATATTACTCATAAGAAATTAAATGGAAATTAACATTTCATTAGCGTCTAGATTCTCTAAGGTAACCCTTAGGGATCTTTCGGAGGAACCACGGTTGAGAAAAGCTGACTTAGAGTCAGCTAAATGTCACTAACATTTCCGAGACTTACACAGAATGACTCAAAGTTACCATGACAGCATTGCCCGAATGACTGACTGTCAAGGAATGCAACATTGTTCGAATGGTTGACAAACATGAATGACAAACATTGTCTGAATGACTGATTGTCGAGCAACGCAACATTATCCCAATGTCTGACAATCATGAATCGCATTATATCCCAATGACCGTCATTGATATCCGAATTATTGAAGGTCATGCATCGCTTGTCCGAATGACTGACAGTTATTCATCGCACATTTTCCGAATGACCGCATGTTGTCTCCCGACCTACAGGAAGAATCCACTCCACTAGTCGTAACTCCAGACAAAAACCTTTTAAGTACCACCTGCCAAATTCTTCTTAGTTTATCGCACTTCCAGAAAAACATCGCTCTCCACTCTTATCTTATGGTCACGCATTTTTTTTTATCAAAACGTTATTTATGATTTCAAAATTCCGTGAATATGTTTATTGAAGATTTATAATGAATAATGTAAGTACTCACCTTTCCTGACGTTAGAATAACTGATTTTAACTACATCTGAATTAAACTTCACTGTTCATTGTATGTAAATTAACCACAGGTATTCTGCATGCCTTGTAACTATTATATTCTAGGAACTCTAATTTATATAGTACGCATAAAATCTTCATCAGGTTTTAATTTATTTCGGTACTTATACCCAGACAAAGAAGAAAATGCTGTTTCACACAAGTCCTACTCGGGAATAGAAAGAGATATTATATAGCAATACACCATCCTACATGGTGCTTAACACAAAACTCTAATTTAAAGTTCAGCAAACTCAGTTTAAGGTCGAAATTATTAATCACTTCAATAATTAGTCAGCTGGTTTCGGTACGTGAGATTGATCAATACTGAAATCTTCATGAAAGATAGAAACATTTCAGTCCTTGTCTGAAACATACCTCATTTCAACCTTGAAGTATATAAATATTAAATTAAAGCCAAATTTACCCCATAATGAACATTTTACTTTTGATATTTTTAATTTATGTATTGATTTTTAGATTATTTGCGTTACATTATTCTCACACTGTTTTACATATATTTAAATATTTGCAGGTGATTTATTTTGTAGAAGGAATACAAAATTACGTAATTATTAAAAGAGAAATATATAATATAGTCAACACGCAATAGTTTAACAAAATAATCTACCCGAGAAGAAATACACTAAAATGCTTTTAAATAACCAACATAAAACTAACAAGTTGAGAGATTGTTAATTAAGGTACAAGTAACTTTGAGATTCAGGCATGCAACTTTTACATTCTTAATATTTAAAGCTGACCCGCCACTCCCAAAGGGGGAGTCAAAAGACAAATAAACCACTAATCCGCTAGTCTTCTAAACAAACAGTACAAACACTCTCTCCCAATAGAGTTTGCAAATTACTTTTGTTACTCAAGTTGGACGATGCAGCTTTTGTCGGTCTGGAAGTAAGCGATAAGACTATTGTAAACTATAGAACCATGTGCTGTAATGAAAAGAAAGCTCTGAGTTTTCTTACAAAAAATATTGAAAGAACTAATTACTTCATTATTAAATGAAAAACTTATAAAAATGGTTAGAAGTAAAATATTTAGAGATCGTGAATTTTCCTAGAATAATCATATATCTTTCAAATGAAAATCAGATGATGGAGAAAGGACACTGGCACTTAATGGGGTCAGCAGGTCAAGTAAAGTACCAAAAATCTGCAAGAATCCTTCAAGTTACAATAGCCCGACTTAAGTCATGAGCTACAACCACGAGCAGTCTGGAGGAACACGTCAAACCCAGCCGTTTTGCTTGAACCATTGAAATATTCCGTGTGTAAAGTCAGATGAAGTCGTAAACATAAATATCCAAACGAAGCCTGGAACATAAACTACTTTCTAATACACAGCAAAAAAAATGGTTCACTCATAAAAAAACATAGAACATATTTTCTGAGTGTTCTATAATAAACTTTGAAAACTTCCTTTTAATAACGATTTTTAGTTTTGGAACATTGAAAAATAACTTCTTGAAATGAAGTTTAAAGTCTAACAGAACTAATTCAAGCTGTAAATGCGGCGTTACTGCTTTAAATAGAAACAAATGTTTAGAAGGTCCATTTATGTTTGAATTGCATTAAAATTCGATGCTATTCACAAATTCTGGTAAACTTACAAACATACTGCAGCACAAGTAATCATATATCGTGTAAGATTTTTCTCAAAGTATTTATAGAACCGAAGAATATCTTGAAATTGCTACCAAGTAACCGACGATTACTTGGTAGTATTTAAAAAATACACAATTTCATGAATCCACTGGTTTAATTTTCAAAGCAGATGCAAACAGACATCCTAATGTATAAGACATCTTTTAAAGTATGTATCGTTTTGATATAAAGGGTAAAAATGTATTTTTTTTTAAATAATTTTACTTTTGCATAAAATATTCACGTCATATTACCTTCCTTATGATTACCACTAGTATTAAGGAACTTATCATATTGTAGAAACGATTTTTTAGAATATGACTAGTATTGTAGAAGTATAAGTACACATGAGTACATTGTACACGTATGAGTCCAAAATGAGGTGGAATTCTTCGTGAATTCCATCCTGACAGAAATCTACATCTCCGAAAGCACAATAGTTCTAATATCGTCATCACCAACGTACATCTGAATGGTTAGATACTTTTCAAGCAAAGAAAATTTATTCTGGGTATAGGAAGAATAACGAAGTTATCCCCAGTCATATAGTAAATCTTTATACAAATATGTTTTATTTATATTGGAGGATTTTTAAAGTAAACACAACATTAATGCTTACGGTTATAAAAGTTTCAAGATATGAAATATTTCCAATAAAATGTTGGTATTAGTTGTAAGGACTTAATAGATTGGTTGGTCCAATACTCAGGCTTACCAAAGTGATGACTAGCTTTGAAGACTATTCTGGTCTCTAGGAGGACTTCAAAGCCAGTTCAAGCAAAAGTAATGATAAAACAAATAAGTACTTAAGAAGTAGAAAATTTTTTTTTAGAGATATTACAGAATAAATAAGTTTCAACATTATAATGAAAATTATTTAACATTTTTTCATAGGTAAGAGACTATTTCGTAAATGAAATGTCTATAAAATTTTCTTTTGGAAGGATTTTATTAAAAAAATAAAACCTCTAATCAAAACTAATATATCAATTGCAAAATAAAATAGAGCTTGAAAGGCAAAACTTTCGTCTTTTACACACCAACTGCAATTTTTCAATTTTATTGTCAATAATAAATAACTATTAAGAATTTAAACTCCATTATATGAGATTCTTTTAAAAAAATATCTAAAACTAAATTCTAATCTTTTTTGAATTGAAAAATACAGAATATGATCAAATTTAAAATAAGAGAAAAAGATAGGTTATTCTTCTCGTATAATGAAACTCTAATATTTTATAGAAGTTTTCTGAAATATGAGAACCTCTTATTCTAATAATGAAGGAGATAGATTTATGGTGGACAGCTATTAAATATCTCAAATACGTATCCTCTAAACATTCTCACCATTTCTCATCAGCAGTTAGAGAAACTAAAACATTTATGAAGTTTGAAACCAGTATTATAATAAAAGAAAACACTCTAATAGCTATATTTGAAAGAAATATTTTGGAAAATATTTAATATCATTTAATGTTGCTAGAATAATTAAACATATAAATAAAAATGAGGAATGGGTAACTCTCAATTTTACTATAAATAGAAATGTTATTAAAATTATTGAAGATATATTTTTTTTAGATTTATTTTGTTTTGGCTGTCAAATAAACGTAATGAAGCTCTGTGATCAAAGAATTAGTGAAGTTGTGGATAATAAAGTTCATTTATTTCAATGTTGCTGTATACATTTTGCAAGTTATAAAAAAAATAGAATAATTGTTTTACAACAATCTGACAAGTTACTATAGAAGAAACTTAGCAGTTGTCTTTTTAGTGTAATATTTTCTTTTGCAAACTATATAGAAATAGACGCAGTTTATGTGAAACTCGCAGTCCTTACTGCTTTTAGACAGCTTTGTGATTCTGCTTAAAAACTCACTTGTTTTCCTCTTGCAAATTATTGACTTATTGAAGACAATCCAGTTGCTAACTTAAATGAGCATAAGATGTGATAATAATTCCACATAGAACGGTGTAAGCTACTGCCTAAGTCTATGTCTAGCTCGGTCGATTTCTTAGTCCTTACTTGTTTCAAGCCTTTACCTTTTTTTTTATATGGATGATGTAATTAATACCATAAAAGTATATTATTCCAACTGATTATTTGTAATTAATTATAGTTTTAAAAATTAATCTGTTTCTCAGAAATTACTCTTATTGAACCTGTTTCGATCACTGTGTACCTTAGCTTTCCAGCCATAACACCAATAAATCAAATCAGGCCGACGATTTTTTGCATGTTGCCCTTTCGTCACCCCCAGGTTTGCCACAAACAACTTGAAGGTGTCAAAGGTGGACCTCGCGGAGGCGGGCACCACGATGCTACGTCACGCATTTGACCAATCAATTTACTCGCGAAATTCTACCAGGTTTCGAATGTCAAAACGGTTACAGTTATGCTGGCCTCGGTATATAAGTGGCTCTTATTTTTTTTTCTTATTTAGAATATACTCTTATTGAACCATGTGAATTAATTAAGAATAAAAGCATCCAAAAACTAACGACCAGGTAACTCAATGGATGAAATTGACAGTGTTCTATTGCTCTTTGCTATAATTCAAAATTTATTAATAATTTATTAGAGACTACTCACACAAAGACAATTCTAAATTTAAATTTTGAAATCTCTAGAACAACCAGATTAAGGAGAAAAAATCAGTTACTTGTTTTCATATAAAGAATGAGAATTTACCTACACCAACAAAGTACATTTCTATATAATAGAATATATTTCTAACCAATTTCATCAAGATTTGTCAACGATTCGATTTGGAAACTGAACACAAACATTTAGATGCATAAACACACACCTACACCCACAAACATCACAAATATGTCAAAAAATAACTCACGGGACGTCGAACAGTATACAGCCGTTCAAAGTTGTTAGATTTTTTTCATAATAACTTGAAATATAAAAATTATACTTCACTTGTTTTAAAGTAAAAAGTGAGTATAAACATGAAATATGACCTGAATTCACAATTAGATCAGACAGTGATGGTTTAATTCCAAGAAAAACTAATATTTCCATCAAAAAACTTAAAACCTGTAGTTTTTAACCACCTTACCACCTCTAACCACCTCTTGAATTGGTGTGCTGCTATATATGAAAGAGGTCATATATAATGCGTTGGGTCATAATACCTGTCATGCGTTGTTATAGGTCAAAAGTTGTAAGATTGCCTCGATCTTCTAGACAAGTGTAGTGAGAGGTGGTTACCATGAAGCGAAGCTTCTGCAGCGGCTTTGGGAGTTGATTGATAGTCGAATTAAGAGCTCGAAAAGAAGACTTGCATGGATAACGTAAACAGTGATGTATTCATGGTTGTAAACTGTGATGTATTCATGGTTGTAAACTGTGATGTATTCATGGTTGTAAACTGTGATGTATTCATGGTTGTAAACAGTGATGTATTCATGGTTGTAAACAGTGATCTACTCATGGTTGTAAACAGTGATGTAGCGATCAACGGATTCAAAATCAAATCATGTTCCACATCCAGATTTCTGTCTATAAAAGGTATTCTGGCCATCATACAGGTATTATGTGGATGAGAACATTTAAGGAAGACCGAACTCTGAACCACACGGAGCATCTACAGGTTATACTGGAATGAACCATCGTGTAGCCATAGTCCAACTGAGATGAACTCCCCAAAATTATTTGTAATGTCTTCGTCATCCAGGTTCATTTAAGACATTAAACAACTATAAACATTTTGCAAAATCCCATAATTTAAAATTAAATTTGCTCGCATTCAATTTTATGCCAGTAATTTTAAATTTTACTTTTATTTTCACAAACAACTCAGTACTCTCCAACTATTTGATGCCTTAATTAAAAAATGTAAACCTAAAGGATAAGGTTTATTAAATTTTTCAAAAACTCACTGCCGTGAAGTTAATCTGGCGAATAGACTGAGGTTAGCCGATTACCACAAGAATCTTTTTTTCACTTTAATACCTTCCTAAAGAAAGCATTTATGAAATGTAATTGAGAAGGCTTAACGCAGACAACTTTTTCAGGAAAAAATAATTAAAAAACGTAATGTTCGTAAAAAAAAGGGGGATAATTAAAATGTTACAAATGAGTTGGGTTAATAAAGCTCCGAAAAATGGTAATAACAAAGTCTTGCCAACTGTAAAGCAAGAAAATTAATTGGATATCAGTATTGTGTTATTGGTTCAATCGGCTGAAAAGACTGACACAACCTGCATTTGGTAAATTTTAGGCTCATAAGAAGAGTAAGTCGATGTTTCATTAAAAATGAATCAAGCAACACTATCAAACCCGAACAAGACTTAATCAGTTCATTCACCACACCATGTATGTGAATAAATAAATACGACATTGATAAACCATTATAAAAAAAATGATATCATTTCCGAAGAGAAAAAAAATAATTTGGGAAATGGTTTTTGTCTCTTTTCCCAAGGATATATGCTGTTTAGCTCTATAAATGGTTTTAAATAAACGCTATGTATTGGAGAAGTAAGATGTATTTGTACCTTAAAACTGACTCATTCCAGACTTATTTAATTATATTAATTAATCGTCAAAAGATAACCATTCGGTTAACTCGATGTAGAAACAACAGAACAGAATAAGAACACTGTAACAAAAAAGGAACAAGTAATATAGAAAGTACTGCACAGGATTCAGTTCATTCAGTTGAGTTATTTTTTTCACAATAGGAATAGTAGAGTTTTTTGCTACTTTCTAATCAAATATTATGAACTCTCTGTTAATATCTGGAGAATTTTTGTAATTTTACCACAAGATAACTATCCCATGTCTATAAAAGGGTGCCCCGTTCAATAATTTGTATATCTGCTTCGATAATTCACTGCACTCTACAATGAGAGGAGCTCTGATAAGCCCACATAAAAGTTTCACTACCCATCAGACATGACAATCCTCTAAAGGCATAGCCAATAATAACATAGCAACTGTAAGATAACCATGTTTCATCACAGATCATTCCTATTTCTCTGTTTCACTTTGGTCACTTATTTTTCTAGCCTCTGGCTATTTATTGCTTTTTTGGATCCGGTTAAATTTTCATGATCTTACAACTCACCAACGTCGATATACCAGAACCATAAGACTGTTACAAAAAGATACTTGAATACGAAAATACATCTTAAACAAACCTGTAAAAGTACATCTGACTGACTATTTAGTCTAAAGATCTTACCTCATTTAAGAACATATTACTGCCGTTTGGACATTCGTTCTTATTTCACGCAATTCTTGTAAATCCTGTTGTATATGTACGACAGTTTAAAAAATAAATGGTGAATAAATGAGTATGCAACTAAAACTTTAAAGCTAAAACACCTGAAAAAAGACCAGCACTCATAATTCTCAATAATTTAACCACCATGCAATCTTCAGGAGTAATAAACAATTGAGTAAGGTGAAAAAATACAGTGGTTTTCAGCCAGTTACTTTGAAGTTTTAGTTATGTACGTATATATGTGCGTATGTATGCTTGTGCGTGTGTGTGTGTGTGTTTGCGTGAGTGTGTGTGTGTGTTTTGTGCGTGTGCATACGTGTGGATGGGTGTGTGTGTGTGTGTGTGTGTGTGTGTTTGTGCGTGTGCATACGTGTGGATGGGTGTGTGTGTGTGTGTGTGTGTGTGTGTGTTGTGTGGTGTGTGTGTGTGTGGTGTGTGTGTGTGTGTGTTGTGTGTGTGTGTGTGTGTGTGTGTGTGTGTGGTGGTGTGTGTGTGTGTGTGTGTGTGTGTGTGTGTGTGTGTGTGTGTGTGTGGTGTGTGTTTTGTGCGTGTGCATACGTGTGGATGTGTGTGTGTGTGTGTGTGTGTGTGTGTGTGTGTGTGTGTGTTGTGTGTGTGTGTGTGTGTGTGTGTTGTGTGTGTGTGTGTGTGTGTGTGTGTGTGTGTGTGTGTGTGTGTGTGTGTGTGTGTGTGTGTTTTGTGTGTGTGCATACGTGTGTATGTGTGGATGTGTGTGTGTGTGTGTGTGTGTGAGGCGCGTGTGTGTGTGTGTGTGTGTGTGTGTGTGTGTGTGTGTGTGTGTGTGTGTGCCTGTATAGTGAGAGTCTATCCTCACACACAAGAGGACACATGCACGTGACAGACAAGCCGACTCACATTGGTGTAGGGCTGCGTGGGCAGGAGAGGTCTGGGAGGTCGACTGGTCGTGGAGGGAGGAGGTCTGTAGTAGGCTGTACCTGGATGCTGCATCACAAGCATTCAGTTGGCAGTCTGTGGACATCCAACATTTATTATAAAACAACTTCAAATATCTAAGGTAAAAATAATGACAGAAACATACACCAGTGATTGAAAAACTTCTCAACATATTCATTACATCAATATAAACCTAAAAACCCTACCTTAATCTGACATTCTTAATCTGATTCCATTAATCTTTACATTGCATTTGTTATTTCCTTTGCATTAGTGTAATACTAATATATAAAGTAAATTGTCATACTATATTGATTAGGCCTGAGTTATTCTTATAATTATGTTAACTTGTGATGATATAGCCACCCAAAATGATCGAATACCTACACCAACTTTTCATAGCTATTTCGTTACATATACAGGGCTCATCTACAGACATCCAGGCAACTGTCTTTTGCTCAATATAAGCTATGAGTCCATGCTATTCGATAAGATCTCTGTGAGGTGGATTGCTCACGGCTGTCCAGTAGACTGCCCTTTCACAATAGTTCATCATTCCTCGCATAGAGTAACTCAGAATAGAATCTCATCCATGCCTAACACAAAGGAATGGCTCAATGAGGTAGTCCACTTCTGTTTTATACGAAAAAAGTTCACATCATCTTGTTTTGGCAGACCGATAAAGAATAGGAAGCACATAATGAAAAGGATTAGCATGTAATCAAACAAATTGCTAATACCTTGCTATTTAATGTATTCATAAAAATTACTATCACATGGTCACTATCAATGATGTATTATATTAGAAAATTTAACAGTTTTGCCTATTCTTGTCATACCCCAAATAATAAAGTGGATAAGAATCATGTAAAACGAGTTTAACATCGTACTGGGCAAAGTAGCATGGTCGAATATAATCTAGTCCATGGAAACAATGCGAATGAGTTCATTCATGTACACTAGGCAAAGCAGCATGGCCACATAATAATGAGTTCAATAAAAACCATGTACTACACTGTAAAACAATTTTTTTCCATATCGCAATGCAAAGTAGCATGGTTGTTTCTTCAACAGTTGTTCTTTTATTCCTCAAATTTGGCTATTTGACTTTTATTATTTTTAAATTACAAAACCTAATATTATTTTCAAATTTTTCACTATTTATCAGGATCACATATTCACCACTACTATAACTACAACAAAAGTACTACCAAGTACTAGTTTTAACTATCTTTCCAAAAATATGATTTTTTTTTTTATAAACGATATTAACTGACGCCTTCCCGCCTGAAAACCGGTCGAGTACCCTTCCAATTATTACTTTCATTTTTAAACAATAACAAAGTGCTGATAGGTAAGACCTTACTGAGCCCAAAGGACTTACGGACTTGAACAGTGGGGCTGCACAAAACTCCCAAACATTTACAAAATACAGTCGTTACACTCCAAAGTCCTAATAATCCCCGCCATCACTAACAACCCCTATTCTGTTTCAAATCACACAATTCATAGTGACTTATGATTTCAATGTATACAAAATTTAGTCCCTGATAGCCACAAGGCGTTCCAAACCAAACTTCCCTCCCTTCCAAATTCTTTTGTACGACTCAAGAGGTCATAACCTACTCCAAGGAAAATCTTTGACCAAACAGAAACGAGGTAAAAAGTTTAACCAGTTGGTTTCATTCTTGCGCTTCGAAGCTGTCAGTGTAACTCATATCACATATGCTTGTTATGCAAAATGTGCGTAGTTATATATTGTTCAGTAAAATTGTTAGGAACATTTTTTTAAAGCATTATTGTTTAATTATTATATAACTCCAAGTAAGTAGATTGTCACTGATTATGATACCGTAAATGAAACCAAGACTAATGCATTCTTAAAATTCGTTTAAACCATATCTAAAAGAAAGAAAGGTCTTGGGTGGTCCACTATCTCTTGTTTGAAAAAACACTCTAGCCCCTTACTTACCGGTCTCTATACCTACTTTACGATTGATGTATTTCAATTTCTTTTTTTATATTTTTATTTTAGTTTTAAAATAAGTATTTAGACATAGCTGTTTTTTACAAGGGAATATGAAGTACGTTGTAGAAACCTCGTGAGACCTTGTCTTTTGTGTCTAATTTATATTTCCCTTATATTTGTTGTCCTATATTAAGTTTATCTTTAGAGTGAATAGCTTCGTAGCCACAGAAAACGTAAGTTAGTTTTAGTTAAATAACGTAAGTTATTTAAATCCGTTTTTACATCTGTCCTGGGGGAACATCATCGTACCCCGGGAGCATTTAGTCATAAGGTACTTTGACAACTACGTTTTAGTATTCTAGTCATAGTTGTTTGTTTTTCCCATATGGAATGGCGAGTACATGTGGGGTCTTGTATGATGTAAGGTCATGGGAGCTCACTTCCGTGAGGTCCACCTTAGGCGTATTCCAGAAACTTAATTGTCCCTGTCCTCGGGCAGGGCTTGTTGCTTCTGGGATGCACCGACAGAGCTTTCACGTAAAAAAGCATTGGCCTCATTTGTCATAATGTGCCGTATTATCGAAAGGCTCAGGTATGTATGTATCATAATACCAAAACAGGTTACAGCGTCTCTGGAAGATGATGTGCAGTCCTCTCTCCGAAGCCTAAACGATGCGACGTAGTAGTAGTAGGCAACCCTTTAGGTTGCGATGCGACGTAGTAGTAGTAGGCAACCCTTTAGGTTGCAGTGGCTGTCCCACAAGGGAACACACATAGGCCGAAAATTGGCTCCATTGTGATACCACACAATGAAGATTGATTCAACATTGGGAATCCTGAATTATCGATAATTCAAGTGTACTTAGAGTAGGGATCTTTAATGAGGTTCATGACATCGCATAGGCTCGGGACCGACGGCTTAAAGTCCTCTCCGAGAAACGACATGCTCAGATTTATTCACCTCCCACGTGAATAAATCAAGGGCTAGGTAGGTATCCAACCCCAGACCCACCAGTTCAGAGGCCAGTTCGTTAGCTACAGAGATAACCTGGCCCCGCACGATGCAAGGTATTCGAAAAGAATCTCTAAATTAAGTTAAGTCTAACTTGAGTTTAGAGAATTTTCTGGGTTGGTTCAGACAGTCCACAGGCGGTCAGTTTTCTATAACTTCCCACCATACTACATCCCAAATCGATAAATAAAACCTTTTTTTTTAAAAAAAAAATTACATTTTCAGGAGTTCCTATAATTTTATGATATTTAGGTCCATATACTACAATGTATTTCATAAAGTTTTTAGTAATATGTTGAGGTTTAATTTCAACTGAGAAAATGTCAAAGCGACAACAACGGTAAGCCACATCCACTTCAGTTTCATTTATCGGGATTAAATTCAAGTGAAGGGTCAAGTATGTCACCGGACCGTACTTGTGGACGTCAAACCCGGTGAAGTCAATTAGACTTACATTACTACACCCAATGCTATTTACATTCCTGTAGAAATTAACGCATAGCGAATAACAAATCCATCTAACTTATGGATTGGAATATATATAGGATTCCAAACAAACATTCCATCTGATTTAAACAATAAAAAGTGAATAGTACGGGAAATGTAGAACTACTTTTTTCAGTTGGTTAGTCATTAAAACTAAAAAAAAACTGTGTTTTATATATAAAAATAAGGATATGAATAACAACTGAAAATGCGGTCTCTATATAACGTGGTTAAATTTGAAAAACACTGACAAATATTATTAATACAAACTGTTATCTATACGAATATATAAAGAGAGACCATCCAAAAACGTCGAATCGTCAAACCTACTAATAATAGAGGCATGAACTTAAAACCGTAGATTCCCTTCATCGCCTTGGCAAGCTTGGAAATTCACAGCTAAGTGAACTAAGTGAAAACTTCAAAATCACGAACCTCGAGAGTTTGACAAAATAATAAAGAAATATTCAAAACCAAAATATGTTAAAAACTGATGACTTAAGTGAAATAAAAAATATTAAGCCGTTAAGAAATCTATAGTAATCTAAGGTCTAAAAATCTCAAGTAACTGTGAAAGTGTAAAATTTGTGAATCTAACTTCACTTGAATGCAGCTCGGAGGAGTACTCTGTAATAATCAAACACTTGGAAAGTCATTTTCTTAAAACTATATATTTGAAAATCTTTAAAATAGTAGTAAAATAATCCGTAATAGAAAAATCGCAAAATAAAACCTAGCACTCGCTCGTGTTTTGACATTCAAGAGTAAGATGTGAAGGTATTCTCATCAAACAGGTTTCTACTTGTTTTTGTTCAGTTTAAAATCTCATTCCTGAGCACTTCATTCCACTGATAAAACCAAGCACTGTAAGTTAATTAACAGTGGTTGTTAATAACTAATTCATCAATTATACTATTTCTATTATGTATTTTCTTTCTTTTTGTTACGAATGATATTCGTTTATCAATAATAAATTGAATTATATTTTTTTTTTGCATTTTAAAGTCCGATTTGTACCATCCAATTCAATTTATATTCAACACTGACACTGTACAATATAAGAAGTGAAAACACGTATACCAGTCTTTTAAATAAAAAAATCGACCAGAATAAGTAGGAAGAGGTCCTTGCTCAAAAATCTCTCACTTCCAATTTAATTTTATTGCGAAGTGAGAGGTTTGTTGAACTGAGAATTAATATTATTCAGTTATTTCTCTCTTTCTTGAGAAATAATTTTATTATTTTAATTTAATATAGAGGGCACTCTTTTCTATCAGTCCTTATATCAAATAGACAAATATAATATAAATTAATAGTGCAAAAAAAAGTCAAGATTTATGCTACAAGAAAAAATATATTCTAATATTTGTCATACAAACATAGATAGTAAAGTCTACTTTATTATGATGTTTCGTTCAGCCAAACATCGCAGGCCGGGCTTGCAGTCTGAATACAGTCCAACTTGAGAACTCATAGGTTAAGTTAGTTGGCAGCAGCAATCTCGCAAGAGAACACACATAAGCCGCACATTGGCCTTTTTTGAGACATTATAGTAAAAATTGTAGATTGGAAGTTTTAAATTTTGCCTAACTCAAGTATATTTAGTGTACGGATGTTTGGCATAGTGCAGGCTTGGACTGACGGCTTAAGGTCCTCTCCGAGGGAGTGCAGAGACATTATTTTATACTTCGTAATAAATTATATAAAATAAATTAAATTATCAAGTGTTATGTTTTTTATAAATAAACTGCATCAGTATTACAACTTTTTTCTTTATTTTAATAATAGCTTAAACTTTAAAATTTTCCTTTAATTATAAGTAAACTGTACAATAGGAACAAAACGATTTCCCATTTTTGACCGTTTCTTTCATGACGACTGAGTGAATGGGTGAGTATCCACAAGATTGTAGACATCCTACAGCAGCTCACACACTTTGAAAATGAGATTTATATTGACGTCTGCAATAAAAAGTAGCCTCTGCAGTATAGATGACCTCAATTATATTTTCGGTCATATCACCTCACGGGAAATCTACTTAAAGAGTGATTACTCATTCAAAACTAGTTTTCTGGAAATATTTTAAATTAATTAATTAAAAGTATTGTTAATTGCAGTTATAACTCCATAAACCCAAGTCATAATAACCCAACAACAGTCACAGGTGTTAAATGATTACAAACTGAACTGCGTGCTTTACCAATGCTGATTAAATAATTTTCAAAATCGATCGAAATCCGTGAGCAATCCTACAGAGTCATAATCCTCGAGGTAGCTTATCCAGTACATAACTAGTAACCAGGTTAATAACTACAAGCAAATTTATAGGTACTAACTAGATTAAAGGGTAAGGTAATATATAATAACACATATACCAAAGTTTAAAACGGTTAATTTTCTCGACAATTCTAGGACTCTTCTAGTAATTCTAGAGAATTAATAGAAGATTAGTTAAGACAATTAAAGTGGATGGAGATTGGAAAGAACAATCTATAGTTGCGACGAGGAAGGTAATTAATTGTTTAAGGTTGCCTGTTATCGTGATAATCCTAACCTGACACTTCTGATAATTGTAAAAGACACCTAAATTGGTAATCAAGCCTTGACGTTTTTAAACCTAATTGCTTCGCTTCTACTATGTTCCTCTACTTAAAAGCAAATGGAACTAAACAAAATCATAAATTAGCTGTAATACTAATCATACATAATCATTTTATAGATATTGGACTTAGCTAAATACTTTCGATTGTTATTACATTTACTAAATAGATTTGATACTTATTTAAAAACACTATGGTAATTCTCAGCTTACTGTAAATAGCCCTGTATCAAAAGCAATGATCAATGAAGTTGCGCACAAGACACGACATATTCAAAGTCCTGATAAGTTGAATAGGTTTTCTATAGATTTCTCCGTCATAAAATTATTTATTTAATCAATACATCAATTTAGACAAAATATTTAAAATATTCTCGTGGATTTGATTATCAATTAAAATTACATCTCGAATTTTGGTTGTGAACGAATAAAATACGACTTTGATAAACAAAATATAAAATTAATTGAATCTGTCTAACCACAATCGACCAGAACTGTTGGACGATGACCAAAAACGGGAAATTAATAAGGTTGACAAATGTTATTACTAGGTCAAAGGGTGAAGAACGCCCAAATCCAAGAATAACATCCCAACAGTTATGTTCATGTCTCTTAGTTATCAAATTCATCTGTACTTCTTTCTGTTATATGAATAAAACGCAAAAATGCAAGTATCAACATAGCCTTAGTTACAATCACTAGTCAAAATTTAAACAGATTTCATAAAATAGGAATCAGTTTACTTTAATAATTTCATTCTACAAGTTCAGAGAATTTAGTTAAAGATTTGTGAAACTACAAGTGTAAATATTACATTAAACACTTGTAATGTAATACTAATGTAAAATAATGAAAATACTATCATTATTTTCAACAGCTGGATAGTATTTCCACTCTGCAAAGAACATAGTGAAGCTCATTTTCTATAGTGCGAAGAATAGTTTAATCTCATACATACGAGATTAATACGTACTCGTACATTCATTACCTCCCAAATAAGAACGCATAGGAATCCAATCAAAGATAATTTACTACTCTCGTTTATTTAGCCCCATAATATTAAAAAATAGTCCAAAATAAACAAATCTAACAAGTGGTAATTAATTATTCTGAGTTGAGTTTACAGTTTCTAGGGTCACGTTGACTCTTGCAGAGTTATTAGCTATGAAGAAAATAAATGGGTCCTAAATTGACACGATGACAATAATGTGGTCTGACAATAATGTGGTATGATAGAATATTACCCTAAACCTATAAAGATCAAAAGAGTGTTTGTTTGGTAGTAATTTTGTACATCTGATCTGAAAAGGAGTTGATAACAATGGATGTTGGCTATAGATAACAAACTTCAAGATCATGATTTGTTATGAAAGTAAATGGGTATATAAACAAAACACAAGATGCATAGAACAATTGCCTTTTGAAGATAAAGGATTGCAAAATCAAAGAGCGAAATCATTCTTATGTTTTTGCGAAATAGCAAGGAATCACTGATAACCTACATATCCTTGGTATATAACAACCTCGACAACATTGTTATTTGTGACTGCAGTAATTGAATGAAGTTGTTAGTACTGCAGAATTAATCTTTTCTCTAAGGTTACTTTTGCTATACTCAATCCTTGTAATGTATTCGACAAAAACTAAATATTTCTACTAAGGGAAAACTTACTGCAACAGTTCCCACCGAATCGGTATCCACTTTAAAAGTGTGTTTTCTTCTCTCGTGTAGCTTCATCACTAAGAGTGAATGGTGTCTCCTAAACATACTTTACAATGACAGAAATATAATCATATTTATAATCGCTTATTGAAATATAAGTGATGTTTTTGAGACACAATAACAAGCATTCATTCATTATTTATTGAGAAAAAAAAATATTACCAAATAAACCATTAAAAGGAATGTAGGAAAAATTAATTAATTTGATGCAGCAAAATACCATGGATAATTGTATTTTCAATTTGTTTTGGTTACCATAGAGAAATTATTGTAATTTTGTAACCATAATCAATGATAAAGGAATTATTAATAAGGATTATTATCAAGTTGCCACATTAGGTGAATCAAATAGGAACCAAAGGAATTTACTGCTTAACAATAATATAAACAGAATGAATTGTAAACTTCATTTTTACAACAAATCAAAAGATCTTTGAAAAATACTAGATAAATTACCTGCAAATCTTATAGATGTCACTTATATTTCATTATTAGTTAATTACAAAGAATACTCTAAATGGCACGTAAAGTAATTAAAGGCTCACTAAATAGAACTAAGTGAGTATCAAAAATTGATTATTATTGATTATTATTCTGATTTGAAAAAAAATGTATTACTTCCTTTGAAATCTATGCATTTTAAAAAATGAAACCAAACAAATGGACAAGTGACTACGAGTAAAAAATAATAGTTATATTGACAGATCCTTGGAATAAATGACAGTTCATGCATTATTTATAGTGTAATGCCAATTTAAAAGAGAGAACTAAATAAGTGTAGTAAAGTTTTTAGAATTACCAGAATAAGTGCACAAATATCATTAAGATTTGTAAAAGGGTGACACTTCTAACGTGTGTACAAATTTTTGGGTGCACATTACCCACTCACACAAATTCAAACATCATCAAGATATAGAATACGTATTGATGGATCTGAAAACATGTACAATGATCTAAATCTCTCGCCAATGCAATGACTAATTCACGATATGTAATCTTTTAAAACTTGTTGATAATGTTACATTAAAGTTCCGTTCAGGATTTACTCAGGATTGCAGACATCAAGCAACGCTCACACAAACAAACTTGTAACAATATTTTCCAAATTGTTGGAGTAATTTTGTTTTGTGATGCTAAACTTACGTGTACTTCTAATATTTCATGAATTAATTATGGCTTTCAAAACCAATATTCACTCACAACAATATCAAAGTTTCAGTAAATTATTTGAATTTTACAATCAAAGCATCTTCAGGAAATTGGAGTTAATGCCAGAGAAATGAAAAAGAATCTGAAATTCTTTACTGCTTGGAAACTGGACAACAAAGTCAACGATGAAACAAGGAACGGATATTCCAAATAACACTACTCATGCCTTTAAATTTTAGTTACCCTCTATGTAGGGTGTCAGGTTAGCTCAGTGGTTAACGTACTGAGCTAATAGGACCGGGGTTCGATCCCCACCTGGCCTCGATTTATTCCCGCGGGAGGTGAATAAATCTGAGCACGTCGTCCCTCAGAGAAAGACGTTAAACTGTTGTCCCGAGCCTGAACGATATCAGGTACTCGTTACAGATCCCTACTCTAAACACACGTGAGTTAGGCAAAATTTAGGACTCCCACTGTAGAATCAATCTTCATTGTGTAGTATCACGAAGGGCCAATGGTCGGCCTACCTGTGTTCTCTTGTAGGGCTGCCATTGCAACCTAACCTGACCTACCCTCTATGTAATATAAACAAGTATGGCAGTTATGAATTCTGGTCAAAATTACTATATCAAGTGGTCCAAGGAAATGAACTCTTTCAGATACTCTTGTTTAAATGATGTATGTTTAGGTTTGAAAATGGTTCCGTATATGATGTGTGTATGTATGTATGTATGCATATATGTATGGAATTCTGTGTGTATTTGAAAATAAATACCATGTACACTTCAAGTACATGACTGGGATTACCAAAATGTAGACAAATATATCACAAGTATTCTTATATCAATTTATTTTATCTACAAATGCACATACAAGCTGATCTACACTTCAATTTTTCATTAATTATAATTAACTTAAATATGTATCTATAATGAGATGAATGAAGATCACAGTCATCTTTACCTATATCAAATATCAAATAACTTGCCCACAACAACTTTCCATATTTTATGCACTCCTGATTCTATTCTTGCTCAGATAAACATTTGATGCTACGTAAAAATAACAAATGTTTTAGAAATAGTGACACAACAATTTATGGTCATTAATAATAAAAACTATAATTGTAAATTTTATTACATTTAGAATTAAAACCAAAACAAGGCACCTTAAAGCTTAATAATCGATGTTTTTTCTTATAGACATACCCGTAGATTGTGTTTTTTTTATTTTTCGTGATTTAATTTATAGACCTGAACTATGCCGGATTAAAACAAAAAAGAACACGTTTATATCTTTTACATTTCAAATTTTTTTTTCATTTGTCAAACATTTAGTATTTTGGATCGTCTAGAACAGTGAGAAAGTATATGTTACAAAAACATTGGATTTAAGTTAAGTAACAATTGGAAGGAAAAAATACAGTCAAACTGAACTTTCATTGTTACTGATTGCACTATTTCCAGGCATATGATGACTTAATGTCGGAGTATAAACAATTATGAAGATGGGAAGACTCTTAACAACTCGACTCAAAAATTTACGAAAAATAGGTTCGACTAGATACAATTCATATTAAACATGAAATTTTATAAATCTACACTTTGATATAATACAAAAAATTCGGAAGCAATTTTGAAATTACTAAGAGCAAGGGTGTTTTGAGTTTTGGAAAACATTTTCCATTTCATAACCTAAAAGTGCAGGGAGAAACAGCTTCAGGTGAAGCTGAAACTGGCAAGACTTATTCAGAGAACTTGCAGCAAATACTTTTAGAAGATGGATATTCACAGCATAACGGTCTTTTAAATTTTCAGAACCCACCATTTTTCTCTTGTTTCGTTTTTCATAAGATTGCATTTTCTAAAAACATTACTACTCAATTATTAGTTTTTGAAGTAAACCAAAGAACATTATATTATTCTAAAATGCAAACCCCACTAGAGGATTACTTGGAGTAACATTTAAATATATTATTATAAGACATTTAATTTAATCGATTGTAGTCAATAAAGCTTTAAGTTTAATAATAACAAAAGCTAGATTAACCCTCTCAATACTTGTCTTTTCCCAGCCATTCTAATTACATTATGTTGACCTGGTTTTCATATGGAGTTTTAATGTTCAAGAATTGTGTAGCACAGACGTGCCTCTACGGTCTTTCCTGCAATATTGCCAATTCTTCATTTCACCACAACTGTCTTTTAGAAAACAACATAGCTGTTCCTTCCTAAAACAACATGGCACTGGCCACAAACGATAGCATATTGATTTCCACTTATTATTGCTTCCATAATATAACAGAAGAATAATTCCTGTTTATTTTTCCCAACCCTTGTCTTTTAAACGACTTGAGAAACACCAAACCAAGTTGGTTTTGTACTTGATTTTACATTGACATGGCCAAGTAATATACCATTGCATCAAATTTGCTAATATTTGCGAAAGTAACAAGAAAAAAGAAAATAAATTTGCAAACCCCATACACAACAATTTAAATTTTGGATTACCTTTTATATTCACCCAGTATTTCGTAATGATTCAACAAATCACACCGTCTTACAAATCTCAAAGCCAGATACACACTACTTTATTCTCTTTATTTTTGGGAAATATTTTATCCTTATAAAGGTAAGTTACATCCCATAATACATTATTTTCTTATTTTTCTAGACATTTAAGATTCTTCTGATGTTTCATTTAGTATAGCCTTTATATGGCTACATAATGATAAAAACATCATGACTTTCGGATTGCTCCAAACCAATAGAACACTAAAAAGTAAATTATAACGTTCCCACCTGTAGCTGCCTGTCAGACTTGGTTACTATAATTTTACACCATCAGAGCTCAATATACCTAATTTCTTAAAAGTATTGGAATTAAATAGTTAATCAGTAATTAACTATATTTAAGAGTTTGATTACAAAAAAGCATAAGCAATATTACTAGGCTATTACTTATTATATTACCTCTCTCAAACAATAACCAAAACAAAGTAACTATAACTGACTACCTAAACTTAACTTGATCTACAAAGAATGGCGTGTATTAATTCTTCCATCACATTTAGTGGCTTGGTTAATAATATCCTTTGAGCTGTAAAAATCCTGCTTATGAGTTATGTTTCATGTTCGATTTTATGAACATTTCATTTGCTAAACAATACTCATTGTTATCTATTTCATTATTGAATCATAGACATTCAATGAAAACTTATCACCAAATAGTTAACTAATTTCTTTAAACAAACATAGTAAATAATTTTCCTTACAATTGTTAAAACTTAGAGCCAACATTAAAACAATATTAGTTAACTTGTTTTTTTATTATTTCTGATAATTTTTACTTCTTGCAGTTAAATTGGATGTAGATCATTCCGCATGTTTTTTTCTTTTACATACTACTATAAGATTCGGTGCTAATAGAACTCAATTTTCAATTTGAACGGTTTATAGGATTGCCGCCCAATGACCGGTTTTTATTTGTTTTTCGAAGACGTGTAGTGCGGGGGTATGTGGGTGGTCGTGTGTCGAACCAGTTCTTGCCACAAAACAAAACACATTTGACAGAAAATTAAACCCTCCATATAAATAGTTTTTACTTAGAACAAGTATGGAACTGATGACTTTAAACCAATTGAAAAATACTTTATTCTATATTAAATCAAAACTAACACACTATTTTATTCCCGCACTTACATAAAAACGAAATATTGTGAATAATCATACTAAGATATTAGGATAACTTCAAAGAAGTTTCATAACTTTAGAATATTTGGAAGTACTAAGAAATAAACATACTACTTCCAGCATATACACTTGACGAATTACTTAACTTTACTTTGTAAAATATAATTCTCAACAAGTAAGTAACCAATGCCACAGACAGATTTTGCACGAATATGGTGATTTAATAAAGCGATTAAAAATATGTTACGAAGTATTTAAAACAAATACACATTCTGTGCGAATGTAAAATTAACATATATCTGTTAGTTCTAAGTAAAGTGTTCTTAACTTAGAAAAGCCGGGTTTGACTGATATCACAGTATGATAAACCATGTTCATACTGCCAAATATTAAAACTTTTACCGTATGCTTTATTCTTACGCAATTAGGTATTGTAAAGGGTTGACGTAACAACAGTAAGGTTCAGCAATATCAAATAATGACCAAAGTAATTTTATGTAATATATGTCAAAAAAGAAAATATTATTACACATCAATGACAAAAAAAAAAAAAAAAAAAAATAGCACGAGCATTTATCAAAATATCAACTTCAGAGAAAATTCTGGAGTAGTCTACACCCAACTTTACAATCAATAAAGTCACCCACGAAACAAATCATTAAACTGCCTTACTGAAACCCAGCTATCTCAATTGCTACAATTTTATCCAAAATATAATCATTGCTGTATCAGAATACTAGAAATGACCACAATTACAATATTAGCACGACTTATGCAACATTCCCTCAACTAATATTCCACATTTATTTTCCTCACGCAATATTCATATCGAGAGCTAATTATTACAAAAGAATTGTTCAATAAGTATTTCATCAAACAGTAATGTATCTGGTAAAAGATACACCATCAGAAATATCACGCTCAAAATTCAGTAAAGCTCCATATAGTATTGTATAAATTTCGTACATTTCATGCATTAAACTAACTCACTGATAAAACTAAGTGATTATTTTGTAAAAAAAAATACCTTTATTAAATACCCTTGATTTTAAAACAGATAATACAAATGTATACCCTAATATATCAAACCCAAGTAGAGGAGGTTGTCATTATTTAAAGTAGAGATTAGTATTTCTCAGTTTATATGTTACAAAGGACAAAAATTCTTCAATTTTTCGTTCATTATAATGCTGATTTTTGGTAGATACCATATGTAAAAATTAAATTTCCAGGGTTATTACTCAGCAGGAAAAAAATTCTGAATTGGTACGGTATAACAGGTATACTGCATGAAAATTACATATGCTCTAAAATACACTACAACCCTCGTTTCTGATGAAACATTTTTGTCAAGGAACTACTGAACTCATCCTCTTATAATGAGCTATTATTCTTTCAATTACATTATTACCTGACAAACTGAACGACGAACACTGTGATTATAGTCTTTCAGATATAATAATAAGTCGAAAAGTTTCCATTTTTATAAAAACCTAAATTTTCCTACTATCAGAAAAATTAGACACTCAGTGGTCTGCAAAGTGGATTTCCTATGAGATATTATAGCACAAATATTGTACACCTCATCTAAAATATTATTTCGGGTGAAATATTTAATTAATAATTAAATCCAATAAACGGTCCACAAATATAACTGTTTCTTTCTGTGTCTGTGCATGAGAAAGTTACTGTAGCACAACCGTTTAAAACGAATTTGTGATTCTATAAACCTTATATATTATTTTGAATATTCTCTTCATATCAATATTTCATGTTAAAGTCTTATAAATTTTAAATATTAGAAGAGAAATTGATCAATTAGTAAGGTCACATGTAGTATTTTGTTAGATTATTTTATTATGAGGGATAATTTTGTGTCCCTGACAAAATGTAAGAAAAGTCCATTAAAGACGATCGAATAGTTGGATTGTCCATGAATTTTATAATGTGTTTACCACAGAGTCTGACAACACGCTTATGCGATGTCCCAATAAATTAATTCAAAAATTGAACTCATTGTCAATGATATTGGTTTACTTATAGTTATGCTGAGTGTATACCACACTCAACTGATTGAAACTAACTAATTAATAACAATATAGTAACAAACTAACTAACTGTTTGTAAGATTTTAAGATCCCATAAATGAAAAGCCAGAGACAAATTTCCATTACAATTTCAATATATAGTAAAAATGGATGAAGTTATCAACATAATTGAAAAATCTGTAATAGTCTACACTTAAGCTCCCTGTAGGTTACAGGTTACAGTGGCCGTCCCGAGAGAGAACATACATAGGCCTAAGCTCCCTGTAGGTTACAGGTTACAGTGGCCGTCCCGAGAGAGAACACACATAGGCCTAAGCTCCCTGTAGGTTACAGGTTACAGTGGCCGTCCCGAGAGAGAACACACATAGGCCTAAGCTCCCTGTAAGTAGATACGTATTTTCATTCACAGTCAAAGTGCAAAATTGATTTGCTTCAATGTCATTATCTCAAGTATAACAAAAAGGGTACCATTGTATATCTCAATTTTACAATTAACTAAACTTGAATGGTATATTTCCATTGTGGATATTATTTTTTTGTCAAGTGAACACTATTCAATTTAAATAAATATAATTCTATTTCCACAGAGGTTAGTATGTATTTAGTGTTCAACTCTTCAGTTCGTTGTCTCATTGGTCTTATTACTCCTTGCTAATAGGACACTATACCGAATGACAAACAATTTCTTTCAACTTGACAAAAGAAAGCTGTGATGATGGTATGACTGTTAGAGGTTTGTGGCGGTGCACTAGATTTGCAGCTTAAATACTGTTTGAATACATAATACAGCGATATGAACCGCCCTTACTTTTTCATCAACTTTACAAGTCAGTATGTGACTAATTACTGATTAGACTATTTTACTTTATGTTCTTCTTCAATCATGTCACACTATATTTAGTAGCCACAGTGAACCAAGTTGTTATTTACTTACAACCACTTACAGAGATCATTGCTATAGCTTTTTTGAATATGATCTGAATATATTGTTGTTACTTTTATTTGAATAATATACTGAGTTGATTGTTATAGCTTTATTTGAGTCATGTACTCGGTATATTGTTATTTCATTTGAATAACTTACTGAGTAGATTGCTCTGCTTTTTTTTTTTTTAATAATTTATATAAATAATTGTGGTAACTTTGTTAGGGTCATGTAATCAGTAGATGGTAGTTATTTTTTGAATAATTTACTTAGTTGTGTATAGTAGCTTCTGTTTGACATCATTTACTGAGTAGATTGTTCTCTTTTTCTTGAACCATGTACTTAAATGATTGTTGCAACTTTGTTTGAGTCATGCACTCAGTATATTTAATGTTGCTTTATTTCAATCATTTGAGTATACTGTGTTGTTTTTTTTTTTTGAAAATAACTTAGATGCTTGTTGTAACATTTGTTCGAGTCATATATTCGGTTATATATTAATGTACATAGATAAATTAAAAGCACACACGTACAGTCTCTAATTTTCGGTTTGAACCGTCTTCAGGAGAAATAAGAGAGGGAAACCAAACCCACTAGTCCAGAGACGTTGGGTTTCCGAAGTTCAAACCGAAAATTAGAGACTGTAAGTGTGTGCTTTTAATTTCTCTACGTCTCTTTATGTACATTAAACTATATTTGTCCGTTTCGGATGGTTGTTTCTTTTTTTGAATTATGTGCTTAAATGATTGTTGCAGATTTGATTGAATCATGCACTCAGTAAATTGTTGACGTATTATTATGTATCATTACTGTAGCAACAACATTTTATTCGCTTTGAATGACAATCTCTCAGTTTCCCATTCATATAGCATACCTTATATCATTGTAACTGATATTTCACTCAGTGCATCTAATAGCTGTATGAATTTCTTCATTCTTTCATTTCATTTCAGTATTGGATTCTTTCATTCTGTCAGAATATCCCAAATAATACACCCAGTATTTTTACATGTTCATCACTGGTTGATTTAAATTTCCTATTTTTAAGAAACATTCAATAATTGAGCTTATCAATATGAAAGAAGAGTGTACAGAGCTTTTAGTTTCAAATAGAAAATGAACTAATTTATATTTATCTAAACATAAGAATATAAATGAATAGCTATGGTAGGTGAAATATAAGATACGTTTAGGAATACTCACATAAGATAAAGAGGAGATTAGAAAACACAGAGTCAAAGTAGATGCCTCAACCAGATGTGCATTTGGTTGCTGGCTACTGAAACAGAAAAGGCCAGGTGAGGCGAGCATGGACACATTCTGATTGACCTGCATAGAACTGTTATTGTTTTACCAGAAGAGATCAGCTACCGTGTTGCGTGTACTTTTAAGAACCTTTATCTACAACTTCTTTTCAAGTTACCTGTACAAAAACTACATTGATTCAACACAACCCTGTATCCGTGTGCATGTATGTCTTCTATAAAAACTCAATCCACCTCATAACTTATTTTAATAAGTTAAATCGAGCATAACTCGATCTATCAGATGCAGATTATAGTAAAACTTCATTATAATTAGAAAAGATTTTCTTCCTCATTTTGAATTAGCCTATATATAAAACAAATATTTCCTATTCTGTTTACATTATATTAGTGAGTGAATGTAAGATGTTTATGGAAAATTTTTGGCATTTGAACATGATAAACAATGTGACATTTGGTATTTTGGCAATTGCAGTGTAACAGGGATAGTTAACAATATAAATAAAATAAAGTGTTAGTCAATATTGAAGTAAATAAATGAATGATTCATTACAAATCGCGGTGAAATAATACTTCATTATTTCTATTCTTTACCAAGAAATATACATATATCTAATAGAGTTAAGTTTCATGGGAAAGACAATTTTTCCACATATATGCCACACTCTAGTCTGACTGGTTTAATAAACACATACAAGCTCGGCAAACCGTTCTGCTTATTTTTAATTCATTCGTAAACTCATAAGTTAGTTATATACAAATGGTTTTTATTCCGTCCAACATGGAATGTCATCAACTGCTTCCTGTCCATGCATAAGTGCCTGTGGATTAGACAGTAACATTGTAAAAACCATTCGATAGAACGCACTGCGTCAATCAACCATTCGGCCATGGACGGGTAAGACATTACAACTTCAGAAAAATATAATTCTCTCTTTTTAAAATCAGAGTTAAAACCCGATTCATGAGTTGCTAATTCGTTTATACTTCTAAATATAGTGATTACTTAACTTATCACCGCTAAAGGATGGCACAGATTGGTGTTAATGATACGGGTTTTTAACGTATTACTCATTGTTTTTACAAATATACCTCTCAGTGTTTTTACAAAAGAAATGGACTGTTCTTAAAGGATGAGTCAACAAACAAGCACCGTTTGTATGAATTCTGGAATAACTTTAAATGAAAATCCATATAATGAACTATGGAGAACGGAGATGAAGTAAAAGGCGGGGTGGTCGGCGACGATAAAAAGGAATACCTCGGTCTGACGGGGGGCTTGGTAAGACAATACGACTGTGTGAAGGCAAGACGATGACTTGGCCTAACTGGGATATTAGATGTACCTTTGTGAGACTCGGTGATTGACCTTAGACACAATAAAGCATATGGAAAAAACAAGATGAATGCATCATTATCAGGTAGAGCAGGTACACGGGCAGCTTGTGCTATCCGCGACCTTGACAGCACGTTATCAATCAACATTCCATTTGCTGCGCCAATCTGCCTTCCAACCTTATTGTTCTGCTTGTCAACTATCCTACTTCAGGAAAACATCCTTCTCTTCCATAATCCACTTAATTAATTCACAAGTATTGACTATCTACTAAAAACTACTCTGCAAATATATTCCAAGTTAATAATTCAATCAATTCATTTAAAAGAACTCAGAAAAACAATATTCTTGCTAAGTATGAATGCTTCACTTTAAACTAAACTCATGTCCACTATTCATAAATAAAATAAATAGATAAAATACCCTAAAAAATAACTAGAAACATTTATCCAATAAATCTGCAATTTCTTTACAGAACAATTTTCAAGCATCAACATTTCATTTTTGAAATGGTTATTTTAAAAAAAAACACTCAAGATGACAATTCAAATTAATTTCATGCAATTTTACTGAGAGCTAAATATATCTGTATGAAATATGAAAACTTCAGATTATTATAAACAAGTTTTACTTTAGATTATAAATATTAACATACGGTTTCCAACCACCTCTCGATCATGCGTTATTTCTGTCCTCTCTCCCTCTGACCCCCTGACAACGGTTAAAACCGAAAGTTAGATACTGTAAGTGTGTTTATATTTTATTTCTGTTCTTTGTTATACATACTTTAGTTTTATACGTATATATACTCATATATACATATATATGGTATATACGATATATTCGTATATATTCATTGCAGTTTTATTGGCATTGGTCTAGTCTAAGGTTGGTGTTTGGACTCCGAGTAGTCGGAATATCCTCGTAGTTCCAGTTTGTTGCCTGTTTATTGCCGTGTTGTTCTTCATTATCATTATATATATATATATATATATATATATATATATATAAATTAATAATCAACAATAACTCTTGATATAATATATGAATTAAATACCACAATAAACAATATAAATTAATTAAAATTCTCTAAGGCCTTTCGTCACAACATCATCAGAGAGCTAAATGAAACAACCAAAAAAAAAAACATAATAACAAGTTAACCTGGCTGACTGAAAGGTTAACCTTACCCTTTAAAGAGTGATTCAACCAGCCAGGTTAACTTATTATGTTTTTTTTTTTTTTTTGGTTGTTTTATTTAGCTCTCTGATGATGTTGTGACGAATGGACTTAGAGCATTTTAATTAATTTATATTGTTTATTGTGGTATTGAATTCATATATATATATATATATATATGAAATTATATTGTTAAGTCTCCTTAGTTGCTGGACTGACCGCTAGGGGTCAGAGAAGCATGTTATATAACCTTACCCTTTAAAGAGTGTGTTCGTTTACTTTGTATGCTACCTATCTTCAATTTTGAACTGTTATATATATACTTAGTTTCCACATAACTACGATGAAGACCACTTGTATTGGTTGAAAGATCAGAGTCTTATTTCCGAATCGCTCACAGTGGCTGAATCGTTAATTTTTATTTCACATTTTTTCTGCAATTTCTTTATATATACCGGCCAAGTACTCGTATACAATCTAATTCCGATTAAACCCTGTTTCTCCCAACTCTACTTCGTTCAGAGAATTAATAAATTATGTAAGATTATTAATAAAGCTTTTCCAGTTCTTCTTCTCCACCCACATGTAATATCGTCAATAAACCCACCATCACCCTCTACAGATGACTTTGCCATCTAGGCAGCCCTTTCCTCAAGTATCATTGAAGGAAGCTCGTTATAATCCTAATCATGGAAGCGGGCTTCGCAAATGCCTAGCCTGCTTTATTTTTAACTCTGACGACCATTTCAACTCGCATAAAAGTAACCATAGTTACCTTCTTAATTATGTCAGCGTAATTCATTAAATGTGCTACATTCTAGCACAACCTTAAACATTAAATTAAGAGATTGTAGTACTTCATGTTTTTGAAATACAAGGCCAGGGTAGCTCAGTGGCTAGCGTGCTCACCTTAGCTTGATAGATTTCAAAAGTTTGACACGATTGCAAAACTTCTATTTTTCTATATTTCATATAGAAGTTAAATGAAAGTAAAAAATACAGTTTTCAACTAAAGTTGATAAAATTAATTTTACCCACTGTATATCAACTCCTGCTGAAGTGTTTAGTACTTTCATGTTAATTAATAACTGGAATATCATATTATTATTGGCTAAATAATTTATTAATTAATAAATATTTTACAAATTTATTATTCTTTTAGACTCTTTCTTGTCATGGTACAGCGAAGTATGACAAGCAGTGGCACATACCCTCAAGAACAATCACTTATGGAAGGCCAAGATATTCTAAATTTTCCATGAAAACAGATCCTCAGATACTTGCGCTAAACATTAATGTTTCTATTTCGAATCATGCTACTAAAATACAGTGATAGATGTACGCCATATATAATCAAATGCGTCGTTTTTTATTCAGTTTTATTCTTTCCGCTTCTCGTTTACATAAATAACGAAGGATCTTCTAGGAGTTCCCCAAGATGTCATAACGGTGGATCGCTCGCTATATTATTGGCTACATTCATAAATAATACATAAATTAAGAAACACGTTTTCAAAACGTCAAGAAATATTATAATTTTATGTTCTTCTATCTGAAGTACTTATCATGGCGCAATAAAAATTCATATATCAGATGCTCATAAAAAAAACTAAGCTTTTTTAATTACATTCTGTAGAATTCTAAAATTTAACTACCCTAATAAATAAGCGATTTGCATTTTTATTCCTATTATAATACTATGTTGCACATAAAAGAGTATTTATCTCAAAAATTGGGATTAACCTAAGAGTCTTTTTTCTACTTTTATGTATTTTCTATAAACTTATAAAAAATAATATAATTAATTAAAAAAAAATGAGAAAATTGCCATCACTGGTGGGTTGAAATCAAACCACCAGTTGATGAGCTCGGCTGCCCGAAAAAAAATTCAAATAAAATAGATAATAATAAGATAAATATTAATAATAATAACAATAGATGATAATCTGGGAGGGGGGGGGTATGCAAGGTCACCTTTTAGGCACCTTCTTCTTATGTTCTCAACAGTCGAGTTATCGCTTACACTGTCACTGACTTGTCATTTGCTTCTGTTTAAGAACCAGTGCACACCCGTATCTACAGCTTTAAGTTCAGACTGGCTATTTCAACAGACAATTCTAGATCGGCCTTTTTATTCTATTTAAAAGCAAACCTTTGCAGCTGCACCATCCCACCCTGAAACTGTTAGAGTAGTGTTTAGCGATCTTAAACTAACTAGATGTCATCCTCATAAAATATTATGCAATAATAAGCCTTTTCTTTTCATATACATTCTGAAATACTTCTTTAGGGAACATACGCGAGAATATATACACCTACATAACAAATTCGGATATGTATATATAAATATACAGACAAATCACAATAAAACTCAGTTAATTAAATTAATTCAACAGTTAATGAAATAACAATAGAATAAACATAAATAGTATTCTTCGAATATTGATAATTGAGATAAAATTTAAATTAATTCTGTACACTTTAAAGTCAACACAATTACTAACAAAATTAGTGTTTTATATTCTTGATACTACGTTTTCCAATGCTAGTAACAGCTGTTTGATAAGGAGAGGAAAACACTGTTAACAGTCTAATTATTCAGCATAAAGTAGAATAAATTGTTAACGCCTCGATAGGCAGATCTCCGCAAGACGTTAATTATTTAACCTCTTCTCCGGTACTCCACTCTTCATCACTTCTCTGGAGATCAGCTTACGAATGCTTGATCAAGCATGGTAATATTGAATGAGCACAAGGATTAGGCAGATCCTGATATTTTCAACAAAACTGATCAATTATAGAAAGTAAATTAATAAGACAATGGTGGAGTATTCGACTCTCATTAATGTGTCCCCTCTACAGGGGGTAATGGAATGAAATAAAGGGTTTCAACAGAAGAAGAGGTTGACTTGATGAGTCAGTGAAATGATCAGAATGTCGTTGGACTGAAGTTATTATAAAAGTTTGTAATCTGATGCCTAGACGGATGGAATATATTACTAATTGGATTGGTACTTTCGGGAGCTTTCTGCATTCATTCCCCTCTTATAGCCTTTTCATAAGCCAGTCTTCATCGGAGCAAGATTTTTTTTTCTCTCTATCGGAAATGGTTTAGTACAGCATTTTAAATAGAACTGAAGCATTACTTGCAAAATGACTCTACTCAATCCTCTTTAAAGGTTCTTATAGAGCCACCATTACAATACAATTACCCGAGAGATAAGCTATATGACTGAAATATTGAAAGCGGTTACGAGAAGCCAAATCTTTATTCAAAATCCATTTCAATATCATCAAGATAACAACCTGATCTAGTCAACTAATTATATTATATGTTTTCACAGAGGGCGACATAATTTAATACAAGAAGTGTAAGTAAATTACGTAAATAAACATTCTTAGTAAAACACATGTGAAATAACAAAATAAGCTCACGAACTCTGCAGCAGTTATTGTGTGGTGGTTACTCATGATAGTGAGGAAAATACTTACGACTTCGCCGCAAGGCATTTATTTTACGACGGGTTTCGAACACTAAGTGTTCATCCTCAGGCACATCTACGACATAAAAAAGACAAAATCTACAAAAAAATTTTGAAGTTATTTAAAGGAACCAAAATTTTACCTAAAATAAAACAAAAGGTAAAATGCTGGTTCCTTTACATATATGTATATATATAAAACTTCAAAAAATATTTATACATTTTGTTTTTATATTGTAGATGTGCCTGATGATGAACACTAAGTGTTCGAAACGCGTCGTCAAATAAATTCCTCGTAATGAAGCTCTAATATATTTTTGTCACTAACGAAACTAAGCTATTTTTCTACAAACATGATCCATTTGTTATTTCACTTTTCAGCCTCAAAATAAATAATCAAAAAACTAGGTTTTACTTAATATGAAACATTACTAATACGCTACTTATGAGCATAACGTAATTGTATCGTTAATTTATTTTGAAAATTTATTAAGATAAGTATGATTTTTTTTATAAGCAAGTGTTTGTTAGTTATATGCTAATTCCCAGAAGATCCTCTTGGATCTTCTCCTAGTCCAACTAACTTCGGGTTAGTTATTTACATAGTTTACAGGTAAATTGTGTAAACTATAAATATTAAAGAGACGCTTGGGTTACCAAGCCGTCCCTTTACCTGCGTGCATCTAATCCACTCTTCTATTCCCAAACCAATCCATCAACCGAAATCAGAGATTGTAAATGTGCTTATTTCTAGTTTATTTATATATACATATATGCACACTGTCACAAACACTTTGCGATACATTAATCAGAAACATCAATAGTGTTCTATACAACGTCAAAAGAAAAAAAGAACACATCAGTGGAAAGATGAAAATATTCTAGGGCTTTTTTATTGTTTTCACGATTGTCTTGAAGTAAAAATAAATGATCGACATGATATTGTATTTAACTTACGAGAAGTTGTAATTGTAGTAATGTGGTTCTCATTTCCTTTTAATTCTTAGTCGTTCATTACTGCAGGGGTGAGTAACTTTCGTCAATAATATTATACGCTTTTCATGTGGGTGAGGCCGAACAACCGCAATCACTGATGTAAAGATAAAGCAATAATGGGGGCCAGGTTAGTTCAATGGTTAACGTACTTGGCTCAGGACTGGTAGGTCTAGGCTTCGATACCCACCTGGCCCTTGATCTATTCACGATTATGTAGTACTTAATGTCGGAGAGTACGTTAAGCTATAGGTCCCGAGCCTCTACGATGTCAGATACTCGTTAAAGATCCCTACTTTAAATACTCTTGAGTTAGGCATAATTTAGGACTCCCAATGCAGAATCACCGATCAAATAAAAAGACCGTACAGGGCTGACGTTTTTAACCCCTTAGGGGACCGGTCTAAACAATAAAAAAAGCAATAATTCTAGGTTACCTGTCTAAGTAGGGAAGTTTACGTTCAACTTGGTCGTCGCTTCATACTTTCAAAGGGTTATACTAGCACTGGATGTAAGCTATACAGCCGAGATTTACGAGTAGGTATGGCTCGACCAGGAGGCTTAACACCAAAGCACCGTGCTGAAGACTATGGCTTCATGTCCTCAACTCACAGAGTTTAACTCTTGCTGAACTAGAAGCGACAACAGAAATAATTTGTGTATGAGCCCGCAACCAATGTGTATGATCCTATCCACCATCTCCATTCAAATATTGGACTCTGAATCAATGCCAGGAAAAGTAAAAGATAACTTTTCTGAACAAGAGAGCAAGGTTGTCCAGAGACAAAGCGTATAAGACGCCTTCTTCTAGGGCACTGTTTTCTCATGCTGAAGAAGGCTGAAGCAACTGCTAATTGAAAATGGCTATCACAAAGATGGATTTTATACCATTTTACCGATTTCAGTAAAACATTGTTTCAACAACTATCTATCTTGAGCACCAGTAATGAAAAATCAAGGGACACCTTACAAGGTACGATATAGAAGATAGTATTGAATGACAAAAACCACATGCGAGTATAACAAACGAACATCACCAAATCAAACATGATGGGTCAAATCCATGACATCACTTTACAGGCAGCATTAATATTAGTAAAACCACAGTAGGCATGGCTTTCGTACAACATTTGTAAATATAATTGCTATAAAGCAAAGTGCAAGATCGTCAAATTCAACTGCATTGGGGCCATGGCCTCTGGATTATTATGGAGACTGACCATAGTCCATGCAGCAGGAGTTCCTAGAGAACACATCATAAACATGGACAAGGCAAAACTCACTAACAAATGATGATTCCTTATAGTACTCCAGGAGTAGTATGAAGATAATTGAGTGGACCACAACAATAACTAATTTTAACATCCAAATAAGCAACTTCGTAAAAAACTTTAAGTTATCACGACGGAGATAAAAAAAACAGTCAGGAAAAGCAAGAAGAAGCTAATAGATTGGCCAAACACTAAAGACTGGCATAAACTTCGATTGTCACTGATTAGCTCAGGCATCGGAAAAGTATTTGTACATTGCAAAGTTCAAAAACGAGTGGCCAAATCTGCGGTTGATATTTCGTCAATGATTATCATCAGAAGATCAGAAAACTTTTATAGAAACTATTTTTCCTCTCCCATTAGCAGCCACAACTACCCACATCAATTACTATCACATAAACAAACATTCTTTATCATTTGGCTATAACAAATGAGACTCATTCAATTCAGAACTGACCTCTTGGACTCCGAATGAATGGTTGATTATCAGTTGGTCAACCCAGTTACTCTTTTGGAGCCATCCATGCTGTAATCTATATAGGGAGTTACCTACAGAGAAAATGGGTTCTCATTACACTGTTAACGTGTTTTATACTTTGATACGTACAATAGAAGAAAAAGGAAGTAAAAGGAGGAGCAGTAGAAGACATACTAAAGGAAGAAGTACATTAAAATATAAGAGGTATGGCAATTACATTTTGCTCCCCTCGTTTATGACTCGGAAATATTAAAAGTTAATTTAAAGGGATGAAACGTCACAGGCAAGTAGAAGACTCGAATTAAAAAAAAAAAAAAAAGGAAAAGAGGTGGAAAGGTGGCAAAGGAGTAATTGGCACTGAAGAGGGTTGTGATGCAGCAAAGAAGGGTGGAGGGGTGGCAGGAGAAGAGTGAGGGGTTGTGACACAGACCTAAATTAACTCGAGAGCTGCATCTCTCTTCCTAATTATAAGGGGAAGGCAGACTCGGGGAGCGTCCAATGCCGTCTTCCTGCTCCGACATGATAATGTTATGAATAGTAAGCAAGTATACAAGTAAATAAATTCATGCAAACACCCTACACTCGCATTATGCGCTCAACTAACGCCTCCTCGTACCCTGATTTATATATACTTACACTCCGATTATCCTACTGTAATACATAACAGAAATCTTTCATATCAACAAGGAAGAACGACTTTCGGAAACACTAATTTTATCTGATTTTGTAAACATATAAGTGAATTTTCAAATTGTATTTAACTATACATCAATGATTTATTTTATTACTTAAAAACAGCATCACAACACGTTTTTAATAAAACATACTTTATAAAATACTTTGATTTGATAATTAATCTCATTTCTTGATATAAAACTTTTTAGGAATATTATAACTAATTGGTACACAAAATCTACCAATTAGTTATTTCTAGATTTTCGTTAGAGTTTACAAAATAACATTTTCTACCAGAGTTACGAGGACTCTACAATATTACTCGTCACATGAACCAAAAACTGAATTATGTTCAAAATTTAGTGAACGAAGTGACTGAATTCAGCACGCTATGCTTCTTGAAGAAAAATAAGAAGAGAGTAAAAGTGTTTTTAGTGCAGAAATTTAATTGAACGATTCTGGTTTAGCACTGAAGGAAACAAGAAATATAAATGTACTTCTGGTGTCTCAAATTTCCAATGAGGATGATATTTCATTAACTATGTTGATAATGTGGTGGATAACAATATTTATATGCAATGTTTACGTCTTACGATTTAAACTACTTCTATCACCAACGTTTCGAAATATATTATGCTTTCCTCAGGACTCAAAATAATGTTCTATTTTCAACATTGTTCATTTAACTAAACTAAATTGTTTATAAATGGGAATTCACCTGGGCTAATGCCATTCTTTGGTGGAGGTTTTTCATTTGCTTATATTTGAAGCAAATGAAACCTGCAGCAAACAATGACATTAGCCCAGATGAATTTCCATTTACAAACCATCTAGTGTAGTTAAATGAAGGAATGTTGAAAATGGAATAATATTCTGAGTCCTGAGGAAGACATAAATATATGTCGAAACCTTGACGATAGAAGAAGTTTAAATCATAAGACCAAACCCACAAGAATACTATAACACACAAATATATATCTATATAACTTTAAATTACACAAAGCACGACCCAGAAAAAAGAATAAAGAGAACACTTACAGAATTCAATATTTCGAACTGTTGTTCGTCATTAGGAGTAGACTAGAAGAGAGGACGATGTGAGAGAGATCTCCCCACGTCGAAGAACGGAGCGCGAATTATATATATATAATGATCAAACCACAATAAGAAAATGGGAAAACAAGACTAAGATCTTTCAAACGTAACAAGCGGTCTTCGTCAGAGACAAAAACCCAACTGAAATATATACATATATAATGTTGAAGTGTACTGACGCTTTGGTCAACAACTCAACTGTTGTTGGTCTCCAACAGTCGCTTCACAAGTGCGCTTGGTGTCCCTATCTCAACTCTCCTCATGACGGTTCAACCGAAAATTAGAGACAGTAAGTGTGTGTGTTCCTTTGTTCTATGTTTGCGATTTACCGTGAAACGTTTGTTGTCCTTTTTGGATCGTTTTCCTGTTTACAATACACACACACACACACACACACACATATATATATATATATATATATATATATATATTCAGGTAACTCACCACAAATTAAAGAAGATAGTCGCTCTAAGGCCTTTCGCTTTCACGTCCTCAGAGAGCAAGTGACTTGCTCTCTGCCGACGTGAAAGCGAAAGGCCTTAGAGCGACTATCTTCTTTAATTTGTGGTGAGTTACCTGAATATTTATATCACGTGTTATTGTGACAATTATATATATATATATATATATATAAATATATATTATATCTCTCCTGAAGACGGTTCAAACCGTCTTTAGAGACATATATATTATATCTCTCTCTTATCTCTCCTGAAGACGGTTCAAACCGAAAATTAGAGACTGTGTGTTCTTTTGATTTCTCTATGTTTCTTTGTTTATATTGAACTATATTTGTCCGTTTTGGATCGCATTTCCAACGAAAAAAAGTATATATATATATATATTAATAACAGTATTGACCGTGGAATAGAAACAAAACTAAAGTTTATCGGGACTCGTTTAGTTCTTCAGGTTTAAATAAACTCTAAATGCCAACGTTTCCATTTAAAACCTTTTCCATAGAGTGAAGTATAAATTTTGAAACAGAAAAACTAAGTATTACATTACAAATTATTTTACAAAGAAAAACAGTGTGTGATTAAACGATTAAAAGAAAAGAACATGGAAGAACAACAACAATTTAAACCTTGTCGTCATCATAAGAAAGAGAAAAAGATTAGTTCTGCTTGGCTGGCAAACGGCAACAGCTGATGATGCGTACCAAATTGTCATTGCTTACCAATCTAGAAGAAACTTCTTCTCCTGATGACGACAAGCTACAAATATTAAAAGTGAGTCTTCTAGTAAAGTTATTTCTTTTCTTTTAATTATTTGATATATATTCTAAAATAATAATAATAACGGTCCAGTATCGTAATGGCATAAAGAAAGCAATAGGCATATTAATAAACACTTACTTCTATATTCCACACATTAAGTAAAACAGATATTAAACGAAATTCGTGACTTGTTACTCTGTTTATTTACTTATTGTTACTTTTGTATGGGTTTTTTACTTCTGCTAGTAGTTTTTGTTTTCATTCGTTATTATTTATTTATGTTTTTATTTGTTTATCTATCCTTGTCTCCCTCCTTGCAGAAGTACTTCTTTAAGACCACAGGCCATTCGATGTCTGCCTGCAGAGCGACTCGTTTCTATCTTCCTGATGATGAAGTCATCGAAATATAGTAATGAGTTTCTGCTTCTGCTTCATTTCTGTGTGTTCTTATATATATATATATATTTGTGTATTTTGGGAGCAGACCTTCAATCAAAAATGTTTTATTAAAAATTATGCCAATTTTAATTTTTGTTCTTTTGCGAGTTAATTTTTCAAGTTTGCTCACTATGGATTTCCACCTCTCTGGTAAAATATAAAGTAATTCACCAAAAGATTTATTCTTGACTTCCATATTATTCACTAAACAAGTTTTAACCATAACAAACAAATTAACATTACATACAAATTATATACGACGTTTCGGTCAGCTCTGACCATCTTCAGGGACTAATAACTAAATCATATATTTATATAAAGATTTCACGTAAACACGTGAAATAACAATCAATGATCAAACCATAATTTGAAATGGGAAAACAAGACTAAGATATTTCAACCATAACAAGCTGTCTTCGTCAGTTGGGTTTTTGACTCTCACGAAGACCGCTTGTTACGGTTGAAAGATCTTAGTTTTGTTTTCCCATTTCATGTTGTGGTTTTATCATTGATATATATATATTGTATATATATATATATATATATATATATATATATGTACAATATATATACGAGGCGTGTAAATAAAGTAGTGAGACTGATTTTTTTTAAATTTTCTATTCAAATATAATTACAATGTGATATTGTCACCTTCAAAATAGTTCCCTTCGGAAGCCACACAGCGCTGGAGACGGTCCTTCCAATCATTGTAGCATTGCTGGAACTCGGATTCTGGAATGGCCTTCAGCTGGTCGGTTACAGCAGTTTGTATGTTTTGTAGTGTCCCGAAATGAGTTCCCTTGAGGTGATTTTTCAATCTCGGGAAGAGGAAAAAGTCACAAGGACTCAAGTCTGGTGAATAAGGAGGCTGAGGAGCAACAGGAATGTTTTTACTGGCCAAAAACTCGTTTATTGAGATGGCAGTGTGACAGGGCGCGTTGTCGTGATGCAACACCCACTTGTCGTGGTTCGTCTTCAATCGACTCTCTTCCTTCTGAAAATTCCTTAAACCACCGAAAAACCTGTGCCCTTGATAAAACACGTTCTCCATAGGCCTCCTGAAGTTTTTCAAAAGTTTCGGTTGCATTATGTCCAAGTCTGAAGCAAAATTTGATTGCACACCGCTGCTCAACTTTGAGGTCACTCATTTTTAAAACGCTCAAGAAAAAACCATTTCACGAAAACCAACGCTACGGACAAACAAACGACTGTGGCGAGTTCAGATTCATACTGGAGGCGCATCACACGTGAACCTGACGCTACTCAAGGCCACGCGTCTCCAGCGTTGCCAGATCGAAAGCGACGTTGCCAGTCTCACTACTTTATTTACACACCCCATATATATATATATATATATATAATATATATGATGTGTGTGTGTGTGTGTGTGTGTGTGTGTGTTTGTGTGTGTGTGTGTGTGTAAGGAATAGTGTAACACAATTTAAAGTGAATACAGTTATAAACTAGTAACCGAAAAATAGAGGGAGTAAACCCAAACGACGACTGGAAATACAAAGACACGTATTGTAACAGTAAAATATTGCACAATTTTATATGGTAAAAAATTGATGCATGGACAAATATCGATCTTGATTTACAACTTCAATAAAAATATAACTTGGTTAAAAATTTACAATAAAAGTAAAAGTGAAATGAAAATAATTGAAGAAGAGGTCAACAAATGAAGAGCTTTGAGCTGATCTGGAGCTAAAGGGGATTTGAAAAGCCGTATATATCAAAGGCCAGGTGGAGCCAAAGTGAACAGGCGTCCATGTTTGATTTGATGAAAAAAAAAACCCCGGCCCAGAGCACTAAACCTGTCTGTGAAACATCAAATGCTTTTGGCGGTCCACTCCATTTTATTAAATGAGAATACGACTTACTGGATCAAGCCTTATCCAAATATGTTTCCCTCCGACTTTAGTCCAATATTACTTATTTCTCTCTTAGTTCAGTCAGTTATAAGAACAATCTCTGCTGCTCAGCACTGCTATGTGGCAATCCAGGAATCATGATCTATGATATTCCTCTTCATTATTCTTAATATTGATACATTTATTAACATTACTTTCTCTCGTGTTTCAGCCAGCTGCATGAACTGTACTGTTCAATGCTGCTATGTGGCAATCAGGAAACTATGATTTAATATTCCTCTTCATTTATCTTAATATTTATACATTTATTGGCATAATGTTAAGGGAATAAGCTAACCTCGTAAAAATTGTGAGGTTTCCATTGAGTAGGATCCAGTGAGTATTGCATTTGGGATGGCTACTTTATAAAAGTATCTGGTATCAGAAGGCGTAAAGATGACCATAAGTTGATAACTACTGCATTGATAATACAAGTTGATAATTAACTTTAAGTTGATAGTTCTTTAAAAGGCTTGGCCAGTCTTTGCAGGACCGCTATGGTGTTTTTGATTCTTTCCTAAACATCTTTTAGATAACATTTCAATCTCCAACAATCCTCACCTAGTATAAACACTTAAAGGGTTAATAAAACAGAACTATTATTATTGGTACTTATAGATTGTAGGAAATGTAATTATGAATTCTTCTCTATTCTGAACCACCCAGTTACTATGATCAGTGAACAGACAGAGAAAAAATGAAATCCAGAACAATTCTGAGTAATGAGCACTAGCCTTTGTAATAATGAATCGTTATCCACTTTGATCAGTGTAGAAACTCAAAGACAAAATGAAAACTGGATCAATTCTGGGTACTTATGAGAAACAGTATTTACAATTATGAATTGATATCATTATAGGATATTTTATGCATGTGAGTATAATTCAGTTAGCTTTATCATATTTTGTGTACAGGCTACACGCCCACCACTAAACCACAATCAAGAGCCCACAATAAAACATCATAAATCGACTCAGGGAGTACTGGTTAAAATTTCAACATCGATATTCGTTATGATTATTTACAATAAAGTAAAAATGTTTTCCATGTAAGTTGCAAGCTTCTGTAAAATATAAAAAATGAATTTGAAACAACCTCCTCTAAGATCTAAATGTGTCCAAAAAAAAAAAATGAAAATCGTTCCACTGGTGATTAGAATTTGTTGTTGTTGTTGTTGCATTCTTAAAGAGATGCAGGTTTTCATTATTTTTTCAGCTTAATATCTGATATTATTTCATTCTTTTGCACTTTATTTTTTTACTGAAATTAAAAAAAAGTGTAATTTAAAAATAAATATTGTTTCCAATACCCCAATGTATAACTTTTTACTTTTAATATTGTGCTAAGGAGAGAAAATATTGTTCATTTGTTAATTTCCTCACATTATAGTTAGCGGATTGATTATGCAATTGAAATTAATTCTTTTCAAATATATGGGTATAATTATAGCAACATTTTTAGCCTTTCAATTACTAGTTTCAATTATATTTGTTTTTATTTTACGGTTTAATTTGAATAAATTCCGATTCACTCTGAATAGTTAAGATACTTTACAGCACAGACATGACAAAATGATTATACCAGTATTTTAAATCAACAAAGCTGTCAATATTTTTATTACGTTTGAAAGAACGAAATCGAAGCAGCTACCTGTGGGTCCGTATCGTAAAGCCTTTCCTTAGGTGCTTCTGCAGCCACTCTTAGCCGTGGAATCATCAGTCGAGTGGACCCACTCCTTCTCACACATGGACCCTTCAGACATCGGACAGTTCAGAGGAGTCTACTCATAATCGGCAAGGACCCATAAATAAATAAAATGCAGGAAAAGGAAAGTGAAAGGCTTCCGCTGCACAAGCTTGCTTTTTACAGCTGCATCGCTTTTCATACATACAGTTTAGATAAAGGCCTTCAACTTTTGCATAACCACCCCATTTATCCTCTTTTCACTCATACCCTCTACATATAAAATATCTTAATACTCATGGATCATAAAAGACTAAAAAGGAAATCTGCCCAACATATCAAAATGCTCGATAAAGTAGGCAATCTACGGGCATGACATGCAATCATTTCAAGCTAATTCATTATTGTTTGTGACAACCACTTCGAGGAATAGTCAACAAGAACAAAGCAACCTTTCTAAGAAAGAATAGCGACAGTTATTCCCCACAGATTTTCTTAAAAATTTTTAAAAACTATAGAAAACTGAAATAATTGATCCATTTATACAAAATCATTCGAATGTTTATAAAAATTCTAAAAAGAGGATAAATCGATATTGATATGTTGTTTAAGAAGGTGTTTCCCGTCAATAATTATTACAAGGTATGTAACTTAATAAATGTTAAACTTTCAGTTCGAATACTTGTATATCGCAAGCATACAATCATAAACTAATGGTTCGTTAGCGTGTTGAGTATGAAAACGGCTTTCTGTACTCCCTTTAGTGGCTCAAACCAAAATAAAAAGTTGTTTAGAAATATTATTAGTAAAGAAAAAAAAATAATGAAATAAGAAATATGCTATCATTCTGAGCAGAACGAACAATGTTCTTTAGCATTGTTTGCCTAATTTATGTTTTCAACTACTACTACTCACATCCTCCCACTACACAAGGACTGCTCCCTACAGATCTTCTTTTATCTCAAAAAAAAAAATGTTAACTAAAAACCAAATGTTGACCAAAAAAAGTGATAGGATTTACTTTCATCCAATATTGAAAAAAAACTATACAGCATATCATTACTGTAGGGACCATTCTTGTGTAAAATATGAATTTAATCCATCAAATAGTGTTTCATGAAGCGTATCCACAAACATTTGGATAAAAAACCCACCCCAAAACAGAGATAAATTTAAAAATGTCCTCAGAGGACATAAAAACGTATAATCAATCAAAATCTGGAATTCTAATTTCTTCATGATTACTAACTATACTGTAGTCCAGAATTTTTCAAACTTTTTTCGATGCGGAACCTTTTTTGGTTCCAGTAACTTTCTCGGGAACCCCAGATTCTATGATTATATATATTTTGTACAATCATAATATTAATCTTTTCATATGCTTTTTTAAATAATATGTATGTTTAAAAACAATTAAAAAAGTAATATTACTGCAATGTGTATTTTTCGAAAAAAAAATTAAAAATTAAAAGATTTTAATTTTTATGTTTTCCACAAGTGCATAACACATAAAACAGAATTACTAGCAATTTTAACATAGAGTTTGTTTTGTAATCATTTTTGGCATTATAGTTCAGAGTTTGATTCTCAAATTAGCCCCAGCATTAAAAGTCTACTTCAGTATTTGGTTTCTATGGCAGTTTAATGGGAAAATTCAGTTTCACATAAGTAGGTAGTGGAAAATGGCAGCAATGTGTGAAGTGCTACTTTTGCAATAGCAGGCAATTGGGGAATCAGATAGCTCCAAAAACTGACTAGTGATTCATCCTAAATATGAATAAAATATTGACCACTTCTAATTATGGGTAAAAGTAGATATAAACATTCTTCAGTTTCTAGATACACAAGAAATATAGAATAAATCTATACCCACAAAAAAATTTGTTTGCTAACTGTTTTTGATGAAACCCCAGGGTTCCGCGGAACCCACTTTGGGAACCTCTGCTGTTGTCAGAGTGGAGTAAAAAATAGAGAGTGTGAAGGAGATTGAAGTTAGTAACACAGAGAACTCTCAAAGACTAACTGCAATCAGGAATTTTTAATGTCATCAGTCAGTTTCTAACAATAAATGAGTTGATAAAATTTATTGTCATTTCAGTTAAACTTCCATAAATAAATTCAAATGACATTTGTTTTATATTAGTATATGTATTGGTATATGAAATTTATAAATAGTGATAATAATAATAATAATAATAATGGTTTAAAATGATATTTCGGGAATAAGATACAATGATTTTGAACACGACCATATTTCATAAAGAGATAGGACTTTAAGATAGAGATATATAGAACTTTATCATGATTTAATTAGAGAAGGAATACATCAACGAAAATTACATATTTTTAGACCAACTGAAATAATTTTTTTCTTAATAATATGTAAAATTTTGAGTAATGTTTGAATGGGAAAGATTTTGAGGAGACAAAAACCATTATGTTGTTAAAACAGTTTGATAGTTTTTTACTTACAGTATAGTAGAGTATAGACCACTCCAAATGTTTCTTGTTGATTTGGCCAAAAAAGTACCTTTTCTATGATGCAATATTGTTTCCAAACTAGCTACATATACACTACAACACTCATTTATATGTAAAAAATTAATCAGATCCACCAAACAAGTGTGAGCTGCAGTGTACTAACAAACTTTTGGGGACATACATACACACCCACAGACATAAACATCAACGAAAAAACATCAAAAAAGGAGTTTGGGGGCGTAAAAACCACGAGAAGTATCTATTTAGGGGGCGTCAAAAGAGGAAATATATCTATCTTGCCATCAATCTGTCAATGTACTAAAATCAATGTCAGTGTCAATATACCTAAAACGGCTCAGAACAAATTTATAGAATTGATTAATAATTTCAGAAATGATTATTATACTTTACTTAAAGTACAGCAATAGCAATGGAACTAATTATTTCTATTATTAATAATGAAGCCATTATTAATTAGTTGCATGACTATATTTTTAAATGAAATATTTCCTGTGTCCTTCTCCAGATATATTTTGCTTTTCTTTGTCACCCGAATCTTAAAAAGTTTGTTATCAAATTATACAATACTTCTTACAAAAAGGAAGGTTATTAGGAAACTATCTTCAGAGAGTATTCAGAAAAAAAAGGACATCAAATGAGACTCTCATGAAAGAGAAGAGCCTTGAAAGTGAGGATAACAATCAAAAAAACTTCAGTAACTCTTCTTTATCAATGTTTACTGGATACGACAGAAATTTGTTTTCTCAATTACAATAAAGATATTTAAAAATAAACTATCCCCTAATAGGGAGACTTGATTCCAAAAATCAGAGAAGTGTTAATTTCTTAACCCCATAGAATTCTCGAATTTCAAAGAGATGACTATTTCATTAATTACTATACTATGTGACGTCGGAAAACAATGGAATAGGACAACAAACTGCTAAACCACATGGCAAAATTGAAATGAGCACAAAAGGTGATATCCGTACGCTTTACTAATATGTAGGATATCCTTATGAGTCAACAAAAAAAGGTATTACACATTGCAAACATGCATTCAGTTATGTATTGCAATGTTGAAATTAGCTGTTTACACGTCTACGTTTCTTTGTAACAAAAAACATTAATACATAGCTAATGAATTAATAATATGTCGCGTGAACCCAACCCATGGGTCTTCATACTATTGTCAATGTGTCGAGAATGGATTACAGTGAAAATATTAATAATATTACACTGTAAGACACAACATAAGTTGAGTAAAATAATCAAAACAAAGCAGTCATAGCTGCTCGCTTTACGCTTCTTTAAAGTTTGGCAAATATAATATATAATATTCTTAAATACATGTACATTCTTAGTTACGCAGAGGTTTAGTAAACATTATATTACTATAAAAATCTGTTTTACTTCGTCAATCATTGCTGCACACCCCGTCGTTTCGCATTTCGTCCATCTTCAAGTAAATCATTAGTTGTGCAATCTGTAATTGTGTGGTATTTACTCATTCTGAGGTAAAATGGATAAACAAACAAAAGTCTCCACACAAATGAAGTTTTTTCAACAACAACAACAACAACGCGTTTCGAACACTTTGTGTTCATCATCAGGAAGACACCAAGGATGTGTTGCAAAATGGTTGGTCCATTGGAGTTGTTTTCACTAGACCAACTCTTCTGCACCATATCCTTGGTGTCTTCCTGATGATGAACACAAAGTGTTCGAAACTCGTTGTTGTTGTTGTTGTTGAATAAAAATTCATTTGTGTGGAGACTTTTGTTTGTTTATACATTTTACCTCAGAATCTTCAAATAAGACTCATCATAGTCAAAGAACAAAGAACACTTCAAGATTCACAACGTGCGAAACCGGTCAGGCGTCTAAAATAAAAATTCAGGAAGTGTAATGAATTCTAATAATAATATAATATAATATTGTTGCTAACATTTGAAAATTCTTGGTTTGAAGTTTATATCTTCCAGCCAGAGAGTTCACCTTCAAGAGTTTCTGCTGCTCTTTCACTTGATACCCTCACGTTGTTAATTGTTCATCACATTTATTTTCAATCAGAGTTTCATTTGATATCGTTTTCTTTAATAGACACAAAGGCAGTTTCCCAATAGCTTTCCTTTTGAGGAGAAAACAAACATTTGAGATTTCGACAAAGGAAATATGTTCCATTTGAAATATAGCCCTTTTCAATGAAGCAGTAACAGGATTTTCAAAAGTGAAAGTATTCGAATGATTTCTAGACCAGCTACTGACCTACAAATATTTGTCACTTTTCAATATATTGATGAATTCAATTTTTGGAAAATAATTGAATTTTTTCTACAAATTTGCATATATAGTTGATTTTGTTTAACAAACACCAATATCAAATTATTGACACAAAGTAAGTTAGTTAACACAACATTCAAAATGGATGAAAAAAATATTTCAGGATGAAATAGCACTCTGGAAACGGAATAAATAATACATTTTTCAATTGATAATCAACTCTTGATTATCAAAGGAATCAAATTGAAACTGAGGAATTCCACTTGTGAATGAAGGAAAATTAAAAAAAAAACTTCAAAATTAAAATGAAAAGTTATTTTGCAAGAAAACAGCAAATATATCTATCTTGCTGCCTTCAATGCTTTCAGAGTCAATGTCCTGATATACCTAAAACAGCTCAGAACGAATTAATAGAATTGATTAATAATTTCAGAAATGAGTTTGATGAACTTTCAATTTATCAATTTGATGTTAAGAGTCAATTAACTTATCTTAGAAATTTTTAAATAAACTTCGTTAAAATGAAGTATTTTACTACTTTATTCTTTTTCACAAAAATATGTACCGAAATAAATTAGACTTTGAAGAATATTTTACGCATGCAGTATCAACTATAGTATACAATAAAATTATTGTGGGAAAACCAGTCACCTTTTGAAATTAATAAAATGATTATCAACCTGAATATGAAACAGAGACCTATATACCTCACTCTAAAAAACCAACGAACTTATTTACTTATGTCCTTCTTCAAATGGTCCTCGCTTTATTTAATATTTTCAAATAGATCGCTATTGGTACAAGTTGTTAAGAGCTATCTAATGGTCGCCGCCATTAGAAATAGAATATTTAGAAATTCGAATGTTGATCGTATGATCTATGGTTTCAAGGGTCACAAAATCTTGTAAACGCCATAAAAAAAAACGACTTGAGCCTTTTCGATACAGGTACACTTTAAAGACTATAATAAACATTAGCAAGGTAAAATTTAGAACACCGAATCAACTCGGTATTTGTTAAAAAAACAAATGACTGACCGTTCATCCAAAAGATGAAATCTTAAAAGATTATAAACAACACACCCACAGTTGGTACAAAACTGAAAACCATTACTTAGAACCAACAATTTCATGTATTAGATATTTTAGATTCGTTTTTCAGTGTAATTCAACCACTACATATTTCGAACTTGTAATTTATCAATTTACAAAACAAACAAAATATTAAACATTAATGGATAATTTCGAATAAAATGCTCCATTCTTACCAAAACGAAAAAACATCTCTCTCTCAATCAAATTACCTGTGTATATCCTAATGCAAGATTGACAGTAGTAATACCCTTTTAGTGTGACACAATGCTGGTTTAGGGAGGTTCTATTTTTAAAGTTCATACTGACATATATGTTATAAATTTGTATCAGTAATACAAAACAGATCATTCTTACACCCATGAATGTCTCTTAGGGTTAAATATCACAGAATAATAATACTTCAGAAATAAGTAACCTTTTTATACTTTAGTAAATATAATGATCTTTATTTTAATCAAGTTTTGTTTTACTTTGTATTGCTCACACTATTGAAAAACATTCTTAGTTTTTCAGGAACTCAAGTAATTATTTATCCTTATTCTTGAATATCTGTAGATAATTTGTATTAGACAATTAAATATATTCGAAAGACAAAATACATACAAAAACAGATTATGTAATAATTTATTATAAATACTATTAATGAAAATATAAGCTTTCCTTCAAATGTCTTGAAATGGTCTGTCGATTCAAGCAAACTTGAAACTAGACTAAAAAGGAACAACTGATCCTTACATTCTACTAGAACATTTTACCTGAAGAAGAACACTCCATGTACGAAAAGTATTGTCTCACTCATTAAAGATTTGTATGTAGAGACTATTTCATTAGCTCTTTACCCTACAATGAGTAAGTAATGTATAATAACTGACTATACAACCTTTAAAACTGAAAACTATTACCAAATAATTAACATTTAAACAACATATAAAAAATTGCACACAAATCAATCTATGTTCTTGAAATGCCACTGGATGGAACTGGAAGTAAGCTTTCTATACACAATTTGAAAAGAAGATTCATTAATTTCAACAAAAGTAGTTTTCAAGATTCAAATCCTTTTTCATGTCAGACTGGGCAGATTAGAAACTTTTCTTCCATTCGAGTAACCTAGTGAATAATGTAATATGGTAATAAATTACAATTTTTCACTTGATTATTTCCTTGGTTCCTTATTTACTTGTTACATTACTTCAATTAGAAAATTGATAACCAAACCAAAATAATCATTATTAGAAAAAAAGGAACCTCAGGAGTTATAGATCATGTATAATACACAACAATTCTGATGATAGTTTGGAAATGAATGAGTATGGTTTAGTTTAAAAACAGAAGTTCACAAAAAGTTAAGTGTTCAGTATCTCAAATCTAAAATGATTGGTTAAGAAGATGTCTAAAGACTACAAGGTATTGTAGTAGGTATATCCCAATAATATTATACCTAAATCAGCACTACAGTAGAATGTTCCTGAAACATCCAAACCAGCATCTAACAATAACTGAAATAATTACAGATTTGGCAACAAGTACTATGAAATCATTAAATTGAAGCAAGAATCTTACTTACAAACTAATGTATAGTAAACTTATAAATTTACTATACCAATTACTAAAAGGTATGTCTATAGACACAATATAAAGCACTGGACAGCAAAATCCTTACATATTTATTGCATACTTCCCATAAACAAATCTGACTTGAACAAATATTGTTAACTGAACAAAAGGGCATTAGGCAAAGATAAAATGTATTTACATAACCTTTTAATTTCAAAAAACAATACCTACATTCATTCAAAGTTGTAAACAAACAGCATAAAACAGTATAAAATAGTATGGTGAACAATTATAGCAGTAAATCATACAGATAACTTTGAGTTTCAAAATACAAGCAGTAAACACAATATAACACACAAACAGTAGGAACCAGTAAAGTATTTGAAATGCAAGATGCTGTAGTTTCAGTAGTTTTTTTGAAGGTAATAAAATAAAATCTACCAAACAGACAAACTTAAGTATATCAAATTACAATCAACATCAAAGTGCATAAAGCAAACCTTGTAAAGTAATATATCAAATGTAATTTACACACTAGTAAGAAACTAGCAAACTATAGCTAAGCAATACATACATGATATCAAACTAAGGAATATAACATGACTTTTATAAAGGGTAACACAACTATTCATGCACTACAGATCATAGTAAAAAAATATACAATATGCAATACTAAAAACAGCAGAGTTAAAAACAGGAAAAGCCCCAAACAATATTAAATAATTCATGCTTCTCAAGAATAGAACAGTTTACTTGTGATACTTTGAATTTAAACTTATTCAATTAACTCAAAAGTATGCTAAATTACTTAATGCTTCCAAATTGAACAAAGTAATAAAATTCTGATTTACAAGCACTTCACTAGTTAATAGTTTAAATGACCAAATTGTTTTGGCAACTTTAAAAGCCATGTCAGGAAATTATCAAGACTGCTGATAAGCATCGACTAGTTTAATTTCCACTTTTTGCCTATTATATTTTAAAAAACAAAGCGTCAGGATATTATAATTGTACTTTTGTTTCTAATTTACATCCTACCGGCGTGGGATTCTGCCATTAGAAAATTATGTTATTGATTTTTTGGGTAAACAATGGCTTCGTCTCCGATAAGATAAATACAGCCTTTACTCATCAATTATTTTTAAATAAGCTCAAGAAAAGAAATTATAATATCAATAAAAAGCAGAGATAAATAGTACATAGTAGACATGGGGACTAAATCCTGTCCTTAACTTACCAATAGATAATATACTCGGCAGAGAAGAGCTAAAATCTTGTTTAACACCAGATCTATAATGCGACAACTATGACATGAAGATACTCGAAGGCACTGTCGTCAGTCTCTCTTTCAATAATATAATTACAAATTCATAACGAAAAAGCAAATTATAGTAAAACGTAAACTAAGTCACACCCCTACACACGATTTGACACTTTACCCCTACAGCAACGCTGTGCCGCGGCAGACAACCGACCTTCAGCATTCCCTTTCAAATGTCAACACTCCCGCTTTACTATAATTCATTCTCCATTCTATTATAAAGCTTACAAAACAAATCGTCGCTACTCATTGAACTAATTTTTTACTACCAGTATTATTATAATTGCGAAAACAAATCACAATGATTTGTTGAAGAAATTCTCTTTGAATGCACTCTCCTGCTCTCTAACTAAACTACCAAGAAACAACAGACTCCATTGTTAACTTACATGTGTAGGTAATTAGAAGTTGAAATAACGTGAAGCTTCAATTAATAAATACATAATTAAAATATATAAATATGAATAGAAATTCAACCGTTTTCATTGTCAGAATTTGTAAAAGGTATTCATTACATCTAATTGTAATTATGTATGTATTCAAATTCAAAAAATGTGCAAAACTTTAGAACAAAATTCAGTCTAAGAAATTATGAAATATATTTTATAAACAAATTGAAATAATTCAGGACTGCTTTTCTAAAGGTCTTTGACAGAGTACATTCTTTAAAAATAACCTACTACGCTCGTTTAGGAGACGTTACTTTTAAACAAAATTAGAACAAACTATCTAAGAATTAGTTGGATATAACACTATCTATTTAATTGTTTTAATCCATTAAAGTTAATAAACATAATGTAAAATTACAGGTGATGAAAAAACATGTATATCTATTTCAATATATATACATATCTAAGAACAAATCTGTAAACTTATTGCCTTTTAAATTCTCAGATTAGTAAAAATTGTTATAATAAGAAACTTGATGGGTCCCTATTCCTATGATTATTCTTTTCTACAAATTTCTTTGTTTACTTTTTGGACAATTTTGATTAAGGTTAAAATTTAGAAACTCTCTGAATATAAAGCACAGCACCAAACGCTAAATCCTAAAATAATAGCACACATACGTTTAACTTTTTCCACAATGTGGGAGCAGCCACCGTACTAAAAGACCTCTGAAATCTGAAGTCAGTTAAGTACTCTAAAATATTTCTTATACTCTATGAAATGTTTGTCTACTTCGAAGTTAAAAATCAAAGTGTCATGAAATTTATTATTAAAAACAATGAAATAGACGTTTGTTTATTTTATTGAGTTCGAAAAATACTCTAAAACCACTACAAGAGAGGTTTTTAGTTATAACAAGTTTTAGCATAGATTGAAGCAGAAAAAATTAAAAATTACAGAAATCCATCAAAAAACAAAATTATTTTAAAACATCTTAAATTGTTATCACAATTTATTATCTTAGGCTTTAAGCTGTGGAATTAATTATATAATAGAACACTTATTACTGCTTAATAATATAATAATTTAAAATGTTTAACAATTACATTCAATTCTATCAAGTCAGATGAGTTTTTTCGGGTTGAAAATTATCTTCAAGAAAAGACTTAAGACCAAAAAGAGAAGAAGATGTAAAAGACTAAAATCTCATATGTTTATACTAATTGTCATTTATTTTTCAGTCAATAACATATAATACTTGAATAATATAATTTTAATCAAATTTAATTTTCATTTAAGTCATTCTATCTTGAAATATCAAAACTAAGTGTTTATTTCTCTTGATTAAAAACATTCAATCCTTAATCAGATCTCAGTTTTCTACATATATAATTCCTTCAGAGCTTTTAAAGTAGGACGTACTAACGGTTTTGGTTCTTCTCTGGAAATTGGTCTTTATCGTTGAAGTAATTATTTTTTGTGTGCTATAATTTATTATTTATTTTATTCAATATTTCACTTACTTGTGCTTTATTGCCAATTATTTTTCCGTTATACTTTTCATTTATTCTTCTATTAATATGTATTGTTATTTGTTTATTGCCCTTTTGATTAATTTGTTTTCATTCTGTCTTTTGTCCTTTGCTTTTCTGTTATTATTTCTTTACATTGTCCTTGTTTTGTGGCAACGCTCATTGGTCTAATGAACAAGATCAACCTACCCACGTAGTCGACTAATTCTTCTTCGAATGACAAAATATGAGAATAAGTTATGTCACTTCTTTTTCCTGTATGTTTCTTGCTAAAAGTATTTTTAGCGTTTACTCCTCATGAACTGATCTATTTGTGATTATATATATAAACATTGAGACCTAGTCAGTTTTGCAGGTTTCAATCAAATCATCATATACCAATGTTTCGAATCTTATTTATGACACAATGAAAAAACACAAATTATACACCAATCACAAATATCCAAATTTGTACAAATTGAATTAGTACAAAGCATAGATTGATGCAAGTATAAGTATTTTAGTAAAACAATATAACGTCATATTGAAGTACGAATTCATTGAGTAAGAAGAACTATAAACTTTTACATTATTTAAGTAAATTTAGTTTCAGTAATGGGAAAACTTAGTATTGTAAACGAAAAGTGATAATCATAAAGTATATGTTAACTTTACAAGAACTTACAGTGGCCAAAAGTTTATAAGTTATCAGTTTAATAGAAGTCTTTATGAAGTTAGCATTGATAACACTCCATAAATGAAAACTTTTATATAGAAATATGATATTTACTACCAACGTCTGTGGTACTACTTAAAAGTTCATAGTTTATATTATTCAATGAATTCTTACTTCAGTAAGTCATAATGGTGTACTAGATTTGTTTTGTTTGTATCATTGTATAGTTTACAATAATTTATTTTTCTTTATCTTCCTATTTGTTGGGTACCATAATTTTCATTTTACTTTGTTTTGTAGGCCTGTGAAAATGTTCTAAATAAAAACCGAAACGTCAGCATATGAGAGTTTGATTTGAACTGTTAAAATCGAGTTCCGATTTATTTTAGTAGCAATCTAGCAGAGGGTTTATTTCTTTCAATTATATATATATATAATATATTTTAAAATCATATGATATAATATACTGTGTTATTCTATATTATATCATTGATTATCAAAATCAAATCAATGAACTAAATAAATGAAATGGTAAGCATTAACTTGAAGGTATTGTTGAGCATTGCAAAGGTTTGCTTTCTACAGGGTAATGAAAATTCTATTGAGTAAAGAGATATCAGCAACTAGAAACGTTATAATAGTGAGAGAAATATAATATGTAAACGAATTTATAGGATATAATAAAAAAATTACTAAAAAGTGTCAAACTGGTGTTCGTCATGGTGTCATGAATATGTCATGGTGGCATAAATATGTCATCAATGAACATTGAAATAGACCAGTGGAAGAAGTGGACAGGAGTAATGGAAAATATACCCAATTCGGTCATAAGCATATGAGTAATGCAGAGGCCTATTCTTGCTCTCATCTCTGCACCTCTGATCATAGAATTTACCTATATGTTACAAGTAGTTATGCTTCTGAACGAAAACTGTGAGCTATCTTAGAAAGTTAGTGAATGATGAATGATAATAGGTCTAACGTTCAATGATATTAGTGTAGACAATGGAAATGTATAAAAACTTATCACCCACAGTGATCATGACTAGGGGGACTCAAGCACATAAAGAATACAGTATTTATTGGCTTGATTCAGTAAATAAGTATTACCTCTTTGTAGTAAGAGAGTTGTATTCTTACTAAATGCCAAGAGAAAAAGTTAGTAAAGACAGAAACTCTCTCTGCCTGAATGAAGATCAAAACTATGAGCCTCTATGAATTTGGTGAAGTAAATAAAATTATTATTAGATAAGAAAATTGGTTAAAAAGTTAAATTAAGATCAGATTAATTTGGTATTTAGGGGAAGATTGAGAAGGTGAAGTGAGTTCCATCACTTCATATATCATGAACCGTCCCCTCAGGTCAAGTCCAACTTTCAAGGATAGTTACAAAATAAAGAAAAACAGGAACAGAAATATTTTGTTGCTATGATGAAACAGTTTGGATGCACGGGAACCTTTAAGAAATGTTTTTTCTTTTGAAAGAGAGGTTTGAACTGTTTGAGAAAATGGTCAATTTTTAAATAGCGAGGTCTTCACTATCACCGAAAGGATTTTCAGAAATGTCTTCATCTCAGTGATCTGCGAATTCCTAGGCATCCTTAAATAACTATCCTATATTAGGATAGAGGAGATGGTGGATGTTTAAGGAATACACTTTCTTATTGATACCTTCTGTTAGGAGTACTGCTATTGTATTCAAGATGAATTTTAAAAAACGATTGGGTTCCTCAAAAAGCTTTTTATAAAGTTTTTTGAAGAACTAAACTCGTTTCATTACCTAAAACTTCTAATTCTAAAAATTAGAACTCTAACTTTTACTCTAAATACTCTAAAATTTCTAAAAACTGAACAGTGTGACAATTACAAAATTATTAGAATTAATATGTATTGGTATGTTTTAATTAAGCATCGTGAGGCACTAAATAAAAATTAGTAGTAATATATTTTACAAAAAATGAAAATATTTGGCTACCAAATAGAGAGAATAATTCTAAAGCTTTTTCAATTGAAATTATTTATAACATGTCTAATTTAGATTTAACAATAAATACTACTAATTACTAATTAAATTGTGTGTTAATTACTAATTAAATTAATTACTAATATATTTTTTTCTCAATATACATTCACAACCTTATAACTTATAACAACCTTACAGCACGCAGGAAAAAGATAACTCTCGATCAGAGAAAATTGGCATATATGATTTTTGTCAATGGGAAAGAAAAATGATTTTTATTAAATACTAGAATGCCATAAAATTCCCAGTATAATAGTTCTATAAAAGACCAAAAATGTAAAACAGAATTCAAAATTGAATACATTCATTAAAGGATAATCAATTATCTTATATCTTAAACAAAAATTATCTTAATATGTCATCTTTTCTTATATATTTCTGACATTTTTCAGACAAAACAGGAATATTATCAAGTTTTAAGTGGAAAAATTTGTTTTAAATATTCAATGTAGATTGAGGTCAAGTAAACTATCTAAGAAATCCACTCGCTATTGGAACAAAAGCTATGTTCTCCTGCAATAGATTATTTCACAACACGAAATCTACCTTTTTGCTTCTTTCAAAAGTGTTATTTCTCCTATAGTTATACTAATGATATCATATGTTTCAGTGGTGTGATGTACAAAAATAAGTATATATATTTATAAGTGGATCAATCACTGTCTGTAATACCTCCAGGAATGAATGACTAATAAACATCTCCAATTTAGACATTTATATGATACCTAAATAGAACAATATATATTATATACCTAAGAAGTATGATATTATGTTAATGAAGTATAGCTCATTAAAAAACCATGAAATTTAAAAAATGGAACAGGAAATTAACAATTTATAAAAAAATATTCATATAAATTCAATTATGGCAAAGAGCAATAAGGCTATAAAAACTGAATATTAATCCTGGACTAATGGTTTACTCGCTATACTTTTTTTTACATTTTTTACATATACAGACATTTTTTGAATGAATCCACTGAAATAAAATTGATGTTTAAAGATTTTAAATATTTTAAGAACTTAATATTAGATGTAAAAGAATAAAATTCTTACATACAAAAAATCAACGATAATCAGACATATAATTTCTGATTCTTTTCACGGTATGATAGTTTTGTGTACTAAAATGCTCTAATCAATCTATATGTTGCACCCCTGAACAAAACTTAATATCAGATGACATTTTTTTTTATGAATCATATTAACCTTGGGTAATATTGAAGTGTTCACAACGTACTCTTTCCCAATATGTTGTTGACAAATATCGTATTTTTTACTATTCTAGTCTAATAGTTCATACCTATTATTTTCAAAAATTTCAGTCTTCCAGCTGTAATAGTTCTAATTATACTGAAAATCTGGCTTTAAATTTGATTTGAGTATGCAAAACTGGCTAATTACAAATATATTTTTCCTCAGTATACATTTACAGCAACTTTATAACAGAGTACAATACGCAGGGAAAAGATGACACTGGCTCAGAGTAAATTGGAGTTTTATAATTTTTGACTAAGGGAAATAATAGTAATTTTTTTTAAAAACACTTAAAATTCAAAATTGTTAAAATGGTATTTTTTCTGAGATGTTTCTAACTTTTTTCAGACAAAATAAGAATATTTTCAAGTTTTAAATGGGAAAATTTGACTTATTCAATGTCGAAGGAGGTCGCATAAACTATTTAATACTCGTAGATCCACTGGCTACTGAAGCAACAGCCATGTTCTCTTGTAGGAGATTATTTCGTATCAGGAAATTTTCACTTTGGCTTTTAAAAACTGTTATTTCTGTTGTAGTTGTACTATGGTAGATCTTATAAGTATCAATGGTGTGATATACAAAAATAAGCTTATATATTGATAAGTCGATCAATCACTATTTTTACTGCCTCAAGAATGAAAGACTAATAAACATCTCTCATTTAGATGTTTATATTATGCCTAAATGAGAGATTATATTATATACTCAAGAAGTTCGATTTTAAGCTTAGTTATAGTAAATTTGAGTGGAGGCCGTGCCATATTTTATTTTTTCTCTAGCCAGTTAATTTAATTGAACAATTATTTTATAATTTAAATTATACGTTTTTGTTTTCAATACGTTAGGAAACCGCCACTGCAGGTTTCCTAACAAATAATGGACTTAGCTTCCTTAGCCTGATGCTGCCCTATAAAGTCAAGTCTAGTCAAGTATCATATAGAAATAGAATAGTTTTAACGGAAGAAAAACAATAAAATCTTACATGGACTCCATGGAATTTTTATAGACAAGTTTAAATAAAAACATCTAAAGGATATGATATTACTAATTAAGAAGATGGAGTGACAGCGTATCATACAAAAAAAAAAAGAATATGATAAATGACTTTAAATTACTTTAATTTTCGAGAAGAGGTTATCTCTGTAGTCGTTGTCGCGAGGTAAACTGAATGAAAGAAAAATGCCTGGTTAATGGATTGTCTAGCCACGTTGGTTTTTGGATGAGATTTCCTTCCAGCCTCTGTAGTTGGGTGTTAAATTGTTTCAAATTACTACTCACTATGATGAATCAATGCAGTCCTAATACTGTATGAGACAAAAAGAACTAGAACGACTCCAACAGTGCATCCAAGATGACAACTTGTGATGCAATTACATTCGACATAAATGACTTCAAAACAAAACTCCACAGGAAACTGTCTATTTTTCATATTCAGTGACACAACTGACACAACTGACAACTGACAACTGACACAACACTAAGAGTATTAAACATAATTAAATGACTGAAGGAAAACCATTAAATTAAGTTGAATAATATCCTTTTGAGCTATGCTATATATTGTATTGCTTGACACGAATTGGTAAACAAAGAAAAAAAAACTTAAAAGTGTCTGAAATACAAAAATGAACACCTGTGATAAAGTATGATTTATTTTACTGAGTTAGGTGTAGGAATACATCGGTATCAATCAGTACAGAAACTCGTGCAATTTTAGGATGTAAATGAAAACAGTGATATCATTTTAGTTTTATGATTACCTACATGAGACTTATTTTGATACACAATATATTATTACGGTGTCCCCTTTTTGGCGCATAAGATAGACATCTGCATAAAACTTAAGAAAATAGCTGAAAAGAATCACTAAGGTTTTTCTTTGTTTTATATTTGTTGTGACAGTTAAACTGTTTTAAATTCGGTGCAAGTTCTAATTAGACCTTTAACTTAGGTTTAAGTTCTTTTAGCAAGAGCACGATCTACACTACTATAAGGACACAATATTTGTTGTAGGCTCTTATTATATTCATTAATGTATTATGACAAATATGTGATGCAACTAAGCTGTGAAGGTTTTAAATTCGTGTGCAAAATTGAATAATTGAATTGTAACATATAAATTACAAGAAATAATAACATTCAAGCAGATAATATTAAACTGTAAAATCCAATTGTTATTTCCTTACTTCAGTAAAATCCTTTATATTTTATATTCCAAAATCATCTCTCATCAATTCAATCTTTTATCACCTCCTATCAGAATCAGGGCTGATGGACCAAAGTTTCAATGTACCCAGAATATTTCTTTGGCCCTATAGATTTACAAGTTCAAATCTGTATTCAACTTGGCTTCAACGTTTTTACATAATATCCATCTTTATATTTTAAAAATTAATTTCCATAAAAATATGAAGTCAGAATCAAATAAATAAAATATTGATGAAAACTTCTTAAAAATCCTCAGTGGGATTTCTGTAGATTAAACTATATTTTAATAATATTACTCAAGTAAGACCTCTGAGAGAAACAAAAACATTTATAACAAATATAAGTAATGCAACACTCCTTTAAATTTAATGTTACTGACTAAGTTACAAAAGATTGTGATTTCAACTGCTAATGAAGAATGCACGTCAAAACTATATAAACATTTATTGAAATACATAATCAAATCCAATAGCATCTTCATTATTGTTGTTGCTACGTTTTTAATATTTTTCCTTTCATATTTGTTAATTATAATATCTTGGAGCATTTCATTACAAATTTGTTAAAATATATTTATAACATTGATAAAACTATTTATATTTTATAAAATATATTTAATAATATTGAGTCTTGATATAAATGTATATGTTAAACAATTAAAAAAACGTAAATTAAAATACATTTGAAACGAATTTATGAAAATTAATTATTACCTAAAGGAATTCTTATAAACTTTTTTAGGATAATTCAATAACACTTAATACACAAATCCTCTGTCATTCATTGACAGTTCTGATATAAATAAGTAATATATTAAATGTTTTTACAACAATGGGTTTATTAAATATCTATCAAAGTACTTTTTTTAATACTCAAACTTAATTAAAGGAAGACTCCAAAACCTTAAAACAGCTGGAAGAGAATTTAACAGCTATTTAAACATTAGAAAGAATATGCCCGCTCATAATTTATTATATTTCTAATCTTATACAAATATCATACAGGATCAAATTCTTGTAGAAGTATGTTAAACATTAATATAGGTATTATACTGAAAAAATAGAAACCTGTGTTGAACAATGGCATGCATAATGTCTATGATATTAAACATTTATATACATAATGATTACAAAATAAAAATAGAATTATCAAAAGTAGACAAACTCCAAAGAATAGATTACAATTTATTAGATTATGTAAGCCTTCATACTTACATTATTTCATTTTTCTTTACTATAAAAAAAGTATACAACAAAAAACAAATGTCTAGTTATTGGCTCATTTACAAGTTTCGGGCTTATGAGTCCATGTTTGAAGTTTCTTGATCATTGTGACACATTTTGCAATTATTTTAGAACATTCCTTAACTTTAAGGAAAAAGGCTTCGGAATTTTTTATCTAAGGAAACCACAATTTTCCCAAAAATGTACAACTTGTGATTAGGATATTTTTAATTATGAAAGTTTAATACTGGAAACAGCTTTCACGGATTATAATGCAACAACTACAGAAAGGAAAGTAGCTTCCTTTTGCTTTTTCTGGAAAAGTAAAAAAAAGTAGATAGCTAACAAAGTGCTGGGTCGAGTTCTATCAAAATTGAAATATAAATGTGAAAACAATTTCGCTATTTATAATCAAATTTCAACTAAGATTCTAAATTCATGATTCCCAAATGAGAGATGTACTGCTCACATCCTTTCGTGGGAGACATCTAGTCTAAGATTTACTTATTTTTTCTAAATCAAACTTGTGATAAAATCTTGATTGGATATATAATATTAATAATTTTAATGTAAACAAATAATAGTATTAATTTTTATCATTTGTTCGTTTATAGCAAAGTTAAATTTATTATACGATTGCTCTACTACGTCACTTGATATTGTAATTAAAATGATCAGCAAATGAATAGTCTTTAAATTTAGAGCATTCAAAAATGTGATAATACATACAAGTGATAATGTATTAACTTGTACGTTGAATGACATAGACGGCTTGTTTTCAGTGATGAATAATGCTTTATTAATGAGTTAATTTTATTCTTAAGAAGTAGTTTTTAATTATTTTTTAATAATTTAAAAACTTAACCTCTCAAAGTAGTTATTACATTCAATCGTGATTCCAAATAGCAAGTACAAGTTTGGTTATCACTTATCTATACATTTTTATCGATAATTAGGTTGTTTAATATTAACTAAAGATCAAAGTAATGTGATAATAAATAGTTAATCTACTCCAAACTGGCGTTTTAAATTATAGAATCTTTTAGCCAAAACATTAAATATTTCTTAAGAACAACCATCTTTAAAACGTGAAATAATTTACTCAATCTCAAAATCAAATATACCTTTAATCATTTTGTTTATATGTATATTTTGAAAAGCTTAAGAATCTTACATGATATTAAGGGAACTTAATTGAATGTATTGCCACTTATGAATTATGTACACTTATAGAGACTTAAGTCTCTATAGACTTAAAGAGAAAAAAAAATATTCATCTTCTCATTATTATTGTTTCGAAACTTAATAAACTTACTTGAGTGAGATTCATTTAGTAATGTTACTAACATAGAAGGCGATAATTCATTTAATATTAAGTATTATTGGAAGCCATCTTTGGATAGTTCTAAGATAGTTTAGTAAATAATTATTAATATACATTATTTCCTTATTATTAATATATATTATTGGTATGAATTAAGAGATTTGAAGTACTTTATACTCAACTAAAAGTACAACTAATGTTGATGTAATATAATACAATGAATAATAGTAAACATAGAATCATTGAATAGCAAACTCGTTGGTAATCAATTTAAGTTTGTTTCAGCCATATTTCAACCTCTGGGATAAAAATGCATGCATATTGTTAGAACCACTACAGTTACTAATGTCATATTATTATAAAAATCTTTCATACCTCGTGAATTGTTGTTGAAACGTCCGACGAGTTTCGTACGTACGGCATCTTCAAGTAGGACTAATTAAAGTCGTACAATGCTGAGTTTAAATAACTATCAAACAAGCAGTGCCAATATCTTACTAAATTATCTGTTACTAATCTTCGTTTCTTTACTTATTAACTATCTGATGTTATTCTTTTATAATTTAAATCGTCATTATCAGGTTCGCCCTGTCGATTTTCATTTATTATTATTGTTTTAAATAATGTTATTTCACAATATAGTTATTGTAATATAGTTACTGTTATAACTGTAATATTTTAAGAAAAGTAATTATAAATAAACATATTTGAATCATATTACCTAATATTATAGTTATCGTATTATCATTAATATTAGAATTATTACACACAAATAATATTATTTAAATCAATAATAACATTCTGGTGTGGCTTAAATTCGGCTTTACTATAATGAAATAGTATCAAAAAATCAGCTAATTTGATATTATATTCTATACTTTATTTAAATCATCAAGAGAAAAACTACGGGGAAGTACCAATTTTAAATTATACTCCTGAAGCATATGTTTTTTTGATGGGGGAAGTATGAATTTTAGATTCTTTCAGGAGGTATATTCATTATTTTATCAGGAATATTATTGAAACCGATACCATTCGGTTAATTAATGGTATGTTAATTATACATGTTATATGGATATAAGTTTGGATATAAACTTATATCCGAATAATTATAATTTTGGATATATAGATATAAACTTACATACCATACATGGATATAAGTTTGAAATATACCCAAGTAAGTACGATTGCATCAGTTATGATCTATAATCATTGTATAACAAAGTTTATTTTAAACGATCTAATTTAATGGATTTTTTTTTTCTTATTTAAAGGATACTAAACCTGCTCATTTACTTTGTTGACTCTATAGAATATAATGGTGAAATAAATAATTTTCTTTTGACTTTTTAACTCTCACATTTCGATAATTTTTGTAAAAAAATTGCAAATCTAAATAATATTCGAAGATATACAGTTATTGATGTGGAGAAACACCTTATTACTTTTAGGTAACATTAAAACATGGGTTCAACTTATATCTAGTACTTAATTCTGAAATGACAAGAACTGTCATTACACTTACTAATGCTATTAAAACTGATTTTCTAGAACTGAAATATGCATACATTTCTTACAATTGTGCTAGTTTTATTTTACTTATTAATTTGATATTATTCTTTTATAATTAATACAGTCATTGTCAGGTGCGACCTGTCGTTTTTATATTTTTACTTCATTGTAAGTAAAAAATAGTGATCGTGAGTAGTAGAAGAGTTACATTTGTGATGCTTGCAAAGAACATGACATTGCCTATAGCCAGAACAACAAACTGAGTGATAGACATGCCGCAGACAAGGTGTTACAGAAGAAGACTTGGAACGGGTAAAGTCCCTAGATGCAAATTTAAATGAACGTCTCGCAGTCTCGCATCACTCTTGGTGGCTGGTGCTATGAAGGGAAAACGAGTGCTTGGACTCAATAAGAAAAAGAAGAGAAATATAAATAAAAGAGGATGGAAAAAATGTAACAAATAGTGTATTTTTAAAAAAATATATATTTCTTCAATTTAAAATGTCTTTTTTCTTTATCCCTTCCTGTTTATCATAACCTTGAAATTTTACAAGTACATCACCATTTTTTCGTTTCTTTACAATTTTTTCAATTAAATACACATTGGGTACATTGGTCTTCTGTAATTCATGCTGGCAAAAGCGGCTTCTAACGTCCTGTCCATTTCCATCTGGTAAGTCACAGGCAGGGTGGGTAGAATCTTGTTGATGTAGGAAACCTCAGTAGACCAATTCCTCGTGTAGCCTCTTTCAAATGTAGTTCAACATTTGCTAATTCTCCCTGGAGTGTTTAATGCAAGCTTGCCAGGTGTTTTTAATTTTCCATGTCTTTGTCTAACAGCATTAGCAACTCTTTCCAAAAATTTCCTCTCCATTCACTCCCTTTTTTACTTTACTCAGTGCCATCCAATGTTCAATAATATGTGTTATTGTACTGTTGCACAATCTTCGTGGAGAATATCAAGAAATCTATAGGATCCTTGAAGGAGAATTGTTTAAACATTCTTCCCCTTAGTGTTCTATTGAACCTTTCAACAATTGAGGCCTTCATGGTGGAAAATGTCCTGTAGTGAATTATATTGTTCTTTCGGCAAAGCTCTTGAAAATCCTTGTTGAAAAATTTTCTTCCAGCATCACTGTGTATGTATTTTGGTTTGACTTTTACTCTGGTCAAATGGTCTTGAAACGCTCTAGTCACATTGTCGCCTTTTCTGTTTTAAATGTTTTTTGGTGCTAAACGGTTCACTAAAAAAACCATGAATTTTTGCCAACAAATAGAACAAAAAATTAACAATTTATAAAATAAATTCATGAAATTATATAAATAAATTACAGCAATGAGCAATAAAAGTATAAAAAGGTGAATATTGATCCTGGACTAATGATTTAATTGCTATACGTGTCGTATTGGTTTGACTTTGGTAGTATAAAATTCACTTTGATCCACCAAACGGTATGGCTTGCTTGTATCATGCTCACAAGCTTTCCAATTGAATTATAAGTCAGAATTTTTACATTGTTTAGATTGACATATTTTGAGTGAATCCAGTGAAATGAAATTAATGTCAGAGATTTAATGACAATTTTTTAATTAATTTAAGTACTTAATATGAGATGTATAAGAATAAAATTCTTACAAGTGTAAAATCAATGCCAATGAAACAAACTATTTCTGATGCTTTCCATGGTATGATGGATTGTCTCACAAAATATAGTCTAATTGTTCATTACTAATAGTTCTAATAGTTTTTACGAACACTTTGAATTTATAATAATTATCTACATAAACTCTTCCTCATAAATTTGCAACATATTGAAAATGAATTTAAAATTGTGCTCAGCAAATGACTGTAGTCTTATTTATTAGTCATCGTGATTCATTTAATTTTTTTGCAAGGTAGTTACAATGATCACATTTTCCTTGAAATTAGCAAGATAGAGATAGTTGTAAAGATTGAATTAAATAGCTTGTCAATTAACTTAATAATATATTTAATTTTAGCAAAGTTACAAATGCCCACATTTTTTTTAAGATATGAAACATATTATATCGACCTACCTGAAAAGTAAAATACGAAATCCCAGTAATGTCTATTATTTTCATTTTTTGTATTTTATAATAACATTATTTATTTTAAAACGTTCGTTTAATATTAATATCGATAATGTAAAATTATTTTTTGTTGAATACAATTAACTAAATTTATAGGTTTAATTATTTCAAATTTACAATATTTATTTCATGATTATTTCCTGTCCATTGTAAACACTGGCTTAACTAAGCGCCAATCTCATTTATATTTTTTCATCATGGCGTCTTTCCATTGGTGTAAGCGTTAGTTGTTTTAATTGAAGTTAAAAAAAAAATTATATAGTAGTTATTGTTTTAATTAGATTACTAAGTGAAGCACATGTGTGAGCTTATTTTTCTGATTATATAAGTATTTGAAAAGAAAGGAGGAAAAAACTATGGTCTTCAAAGAGAAAGTTAGTACACAATTTACAATAATCTATTTATTATACTTCATTGAGTGTAAATATAAGTATTAGATGATGAAAAAGAAGTGTAGATTGAGAAATGATATACTACATTACAGCAATTCAAAAAAACATTAAAGTCATCTTTATTAGTTATCATAATAAATATTAAACTAAAGAACGCCGCTAAAACGTCCAGAAACTTTTACAACTAACTCATCTACAGTAATATACAATTACAGTGTAATTTAGAAAAAGTTATTCCCTTAAAAATAATGTAATATTCAGAGCTATAATAATGTAATAATAATGTAGTAGCTCCATTTCATTATTTAGAATATTATATACTTAATTGCTTTTCTGTATATTAATAACAATAGATGCAATTCAAATACATTCTTTTATTATTAGAAATAAAAGGTAAATAGTAATATTAATAACTGTATTTATTGAAAGAAATATCACAAATATTAGTAAAATATGTTGTAATATGACTAATGATTTAGTTTCTAATGAAAACTTTATATGAACATTATATATAAAGTTGTAAAATAATTTTAACAATTTTAAAAACAATCAGAAACAGAATATGAATATAAATATTTTTTTTATTCAATTTTCAATGCCAACAATAAGAAACTGTTATTTACAATCATATTTTGTTTTGAACTAATTTTAATAATCTAGTTTAAACCTATTTTTTTTAAATTCAGCTTAAATTAAATTGATCATATTTTTCAAATAGTTGCACAATAATTATTAAACTCATTACTGCTTTTAATTTATTTACTGATAAATAAAGTAATTAATTTTATACATTACTTAAAGAGTCAGAACTTTTTTATGCAGTAATTCCTAAGGTATCTTATGTACGTTATATTGTTTGTTTAATTGTCTGTTATTAATAGTAACATTATTATAAAAAGGGTAACTTATAACATGACTGGTATATTCTGATGTTTTTTCTGACATTAAAAGTTTACCATTTTGTTTTATTGTAGGGTAAAAATCTAATGAAAAAATCTAATCTTTGTTTTAATATTTTTACTTTCCATTGTTAATACAATGAACGTAAAGAAAATATATCTGATTCAATAGTAATATAATATAAAATAATTAGTATACTATTAAAGAAAAATGCTACTAATACATTATTTTTAAATTGATTTCTTTTTTCTCTTCCACGATATATTTAATTACGTTGTTTAATTTAAAGAACACTATATTTTAAGGTCTTTAGTTCTTGTATTACTAATACAATGTATTATTACTATTTCCTAAATAAATGAATTAAATTAGTAAGTAAATGAATTTGCTTTTTTAAAATTAATTTGAGATCATTTTCTTAATTAAATAAGGTAATGCAAGGAGTGCTGAGCCTCATACTAAATCTGTTTAAGTCTTGTGACATATATCATATTAAACTTTAAATTACACAAAGTACGACACAGAAAAGAGAATAAAAAGAACACTTACAGAATTCAATTACTTATATCATATTAATATAAGCCAATTGGAAGAAAATGTTGCTCAAATGAACTCTAAAAAGTATAAAGTTTAGTGGAAAATGTAAGAATCGACCTTCTTTCTTTGATAAAAAGAAATTAATATTTAAATGTGGACTCAGATAATAAATGAAAATAGAAAATGGTGATTTCAGGTGATTGTACAGTGGTGCTGGCAGGAAAGGTTGCCAATGGTAGAAGTACTCTTCCATCAGTGCATTGTAAGTATGCTTGCAGTTCTATGTGAGAGGTGTTTTATTCTGTTTGAATTGCTTTATCAGTTATTGAAAAAATCCCACTACAATTATAAACCACTTAAAAAAATGCTTAAGTAATTGTGTAAAGCCTTATTAATGAAACTGTAATTAAAATAGGTTGGTTTTAATTTAAAAGAAAAAAATCTGGAGTGGCCTACACTCTACTTTACTATAAGTAACTTAATGTCAAATTTCTTGAGTATATAAAACATAACGTCTCATTTAAGCATAACGTAAACATCTAAATGGGATATAATTATTAGCCTGTCATTCCTGAGGTAGTACAGATAGTGATTGAAGGACATATCAATTTATAAGCTTATTTTTGTACATCACAAATAATTTATTATTTGCAAATAATTTCATTAGTATAACTACAGCAGTAATAACATTTTTGAAAAACCAAAGTGAACATTTCTTGAAACGAAATAGTATCCTACAAGAGAACATGGCTATTGTTCAAATAGCCAGTAGATTTCTTACATCGTTTACTTGACATCCTTCTACATTGAATATTAATGTAAAATTTTCAAATTTGAAACAGTAAAATACTCTTTTTTTCTCTGAAAAACTTCTTAAACAGCGAAGAAAATGTTGTTTTAAGGTGATTTGTTAATTAAAGATGTACGATAATTACAGTTATTAATCTCTAAACGAAAGATTTCAATTTTGAATTATCTTTTACATTTTTGGTTTTTTAACAGAATTATTATACTGGAATTTTATGGCTTCTTAGTATTTAATAAGATCATTTTCCTTCCCCTTTGTCAAATAACATATATACGAATTTTTTTTTAATGAGTGTTATCATTTACCTGCACAATATTATTCCTCTTACATCTCTTATAAGTCAATAATATATTTTCATTTTTCCATTAGAAACATCAATTTTATCTCAGTGGATTCGCTCAAAAAATTTCTAAGTCAATGTAAACAATGTAAAAAAATACAAAAAATTCGACAAGTATAGCAGGTGATCTCTTAGTCTAGAATAAACAAATAGTTTTTATATCGTTATTGCTCTTTCCCGTAATTGAAACTTCATGCATTTTTTTTTGTGAATTGCTAATTGTTCGTTCCATTTTTGGTCAAATTTTCATTTTTTTTTAACGAGCCGTTTAGCGTCAAAAAAACATTTTCTGAAAACACAAATCGTACTGTAACGCCCCTTTAGCGAATGTAATTTTAGAAAAAAATATCTCAACTCATTTGCCATATAATGTTCTATTTGTAGGCATAGTTTCATTCTTGTCCGTCAAACAGTATGGCATGTATCGCTCTCACAATGTTTGAGATTGAATTATAAGTCAAAATTTTTACATTTTATTGAAAAAAAAATATTTCCTGATGATATAAAATTCTGAATATATTTTTCGTTTGTTGCATTTGTAACTTCAAAGATAATGTCAAAATTTCAAAACTCTAGGGTTATCAGTTTAGGAGAAATAAATGTTTAAAAAAAACGGTTTTTGGCAACAAAAGTGACTTTCCCATCATGCATAATTCTTCCCAAACAATAGGGATCTTCGTCTAAATGGGGCCCATTTTTGTGTAAAATATCAACTTGATCCATCAAAGATTCTGGACCGTAGCGTGGTAACAAGCAATGCTAACACACGCACCCACCCACGCACCCACCCACCCCACCCACCCACCCACCCACACAACACAGACATCATCGTAAAAACGTCATAAAACGACTTCTGGTACCTCAAAACATGTAATTCCGTCAAAATCTCGAGATCGAATTTTTTCACGATCACTATACTTTACTTATAGTAAAGTAAAAAAAATCTAATATTAAGTTGTAGCAGTCAGTTATTAAATTGAATTAAATAGTAAAATCTTTTTTTTATAATTATATATAATAGATTAATATTAATCGAATTGTAATTCTCCAGTTAATGCAAAATGTAACTGAGAAAGTTGGTTGTTTTTATGTCTTGACTTAAAGTAAATATAGGTGCAGTGATGTGTCTGTGTTGTGTATGTATGTGTGTTTATTTTATATGTGGATGTATAGTTTAGTGTAGAATAATATTTATTAGCATGCTCTATTAAATTTTACAAGCCTTAACATTTACATTATGCGACAATTATTTTTAACATATTATTAGAAACATATGTTGAACATATTATCATACAACAATATATAAATTAGTATTAATAGGTCTCTAGATAATAATAAGCTGATGGAGCATATAAATTCATTGTTACAATAGCTACATTTTGCATTATTTGTGATAAATATTTAAAATAAATCAACAATTATCTGAATTTAAGGTATCGTGTCGTATTGGACATATAGATTTACAGTTTTTCTAATATTTAAATTACTATATAATGGCATAAATGTTTACCATTCTTTAAATATTATAATTTATATTTTGGGTGCTATAGCATTTCAAAATCAATAGTGCTCCTATAGTTAGTGAAACAATGTATATTTTCCTTTATATCTTGATGTAAATAGTTGGAGACTATACACAATAGGATAATCGTTTGTATAATTGTGTTCTCTCTCATAAATGACACCACTCGTACAAAATATGGCTGCATGTTGATTATGAACTGTTGTTACTTCAACAAACAGAAACAACAGGGTTGTGGCCGGTGTCGGCTTTGTCTTGAGTATGCCTCTGGTTTTTCATTTCCTTACTTTACTATAAGTAAAGTATAGTGATCTTGAAAAAATTCGATTTAGTGATTTTGACTTAATTACATGTTTTGAGGCCCCAAAAGTCGTTTTATGAAGTGTTTTCGATGATGGCTGTGTGTGTGTGTGGGTGGGTGGGTGAGTGTGTTAGCATTGCTTGTTACCACGCTAGGTCCAGAATCTTTGATGGATCAAGTTGATATTTTACACAAAAATGTGTCTCATAGGGAAGAAGATCCCTATTGTTTGGGAAGAATTATGTATGATGGGAAAGTCACTTTTTTTGCCAAAAACTGTTTTTTAGAAAACATTTATTTCACCTAAACTGATAACCCTACTTTTGAAATTTTGAGATCATCTTTAAGGTTACATACGGAACAAACAAAATAAATATATTCAGATTTTTAAAACAACAGGAATAATTTTTATTTTCAATAAAATGTAAAAATTTTGACTTACAATTCAATCCCCAACCTTGTGAGAACAATACAGGCCATACTGTTTGATGGATCAAAATAAAACTAATCCTATAAATAGAACATTATGTGGAGAATGAGTTGAGATATTTTTTTTTAAAATTTATATTTGCTAATTTGGCGTTACAGTATGATTTCTTTTTTCAGAAATGTTTTTTTGACGCTAAACAGCTCATTAAAAAATAATGAAAATTTGACCAAAAATGGAACGAAAAATTAGCAATTCATAAAAAAAAAATCATGAAGTTTCAATAACGGGAAAGAGCATTAAACGCTATAAAAACTGTTTGTTTATCCTAGACTGAGAGATCACCTGCTATACTTGTCAAATTGTTTATATTTTTTTACATTGTTTACATTGACTTAGAAATTTTTTTAGTGAATCCACTGAGATAAAATTGATATTTATAAAGGAACAATTTAAATAGTTTATTGACTTTTATGAGATGTAAGAGGAATAATATTGTTACATGTAAAAAAATCACGCCAATAAACATAAATAAATTACCTTTGTCTTCCATGGCAAGATGGATTTGTCTCATAAAATGCTTTAATAAATCTATATATTGCACTCTGCAGCAAAACTTAATATCAGTTACAATTACATTATAATTGTGAATGTAGTACATTTCCATGATATTGCAATGTAATGAATCGACTCTTTCCTCAAGAAAGAGGACTTATGTTTGTTGAGAAATATCCAGTTTTTTCACTATTCTATTCTGATAGTTCAGATTTATTATTTTCAAAAATGAGAAGCTCCCAACTATAAAAGATTTAAATTATATTGAATAGATTGCTTTGTCTTCGATTTGAGTATGTAAACTGGCTAATTACTAATATATTTTTTCTCAATATACTTATAAAAGCGTACAGAAGGCAGGAAAAGGATAACACTCACTCAGAAAAAATTCGTATATATGATATTTGACAAAGGGGAACTAAAATGATCTTATTAAATACTAAAAAGCCATAAAATTCCCAGTATAAGAATTCTGTAAAAAACCAAAAATGTAAAAGATAATTCAAAATTGAAATCTTTCGTTTAGGGATTAATAAATGTAATTATCGTACATCTTTAATTATAAATCACCTTAAAACAACATTTTTTCTTCGATGTTGTTTGATAAAAAATAAGGTTTTTTTCCTGTTTTAAATTTAAAAATTTTACTTTAATAATCAATGTAGAAGGATGTCAAGTAAACGATGTAAGAAATCCACTGGCTATTTGAACAAAAGCCATGTTCTCTTGTAGGAGAATATTTCGTATCAAGAAATGTTCACTTTGGTTTTTCAAAAATGTTATTACTGCTGTAGTTATACTAATGAAATTATTTGCATCAGCTGTGTGATGTACAAAAATGAGCTGATATATTGATATGTCCTTCAATCACTATCTCTAATATCTCAGGAAAGTATTAGTCTTTCGACTAATGATGATATCCCATTTAGATGTTTACGTTATGCTTAAATGAGACGTTATGTGTTATATACTCAAGAAATTTGATATTAAGTTACCTATAGTAATGTTGAGTGTAGGCCACTCCAGATTTTTTTACATTGACATAAGGATCCATATGTTCATTGACATAGCAATATCCTTATGTCAATGTGAAAAAAATCCATAGTTGAAAACAGGACTAAAACCATGGCTACAATTACCTTGTCCACAGAACAAGCTCAGCATTTTACAACTTCCAATATTAATTTAACATCCATTTCTTTTACCTGTATTATAATTGTTTACCAATTGAAATCATTATGAAGCAAATAAAAGAGTTGGGTAACTGTAAACTTACTTTTGGTTCATTCTTTGTTATCATATAGTTGTTAAATTCATTGAAAATTTTTAATATTTTGAAACTGTAGTTTCTATATATAGTCATATTTATAATTTTGACATTATGAATTGTTTATTATTAAAAATTATATCAACACTAAATGATAGGTTGAGCACCTTAAATGTTCATTACTTGTTCAATCTGTTATAATGTCATATTTCTTCCTATTGGTAGATTAATTAAGTTATTTACTAATTTCATACTAATTCCTCTTGCTAAAAACCTTAATAGTTCAATATTATACCTTAAACATTCATATATTGTATTTAATTTCAACTAATTTACTCTGTTCTTTTCTAACTTCCAATATAAATTTAATATCTATTTGAATTTAATATTAATTTAATACTTGTATTATATTGTTCACCAATTGAAATCTTTATGTAGCAAAGAAAAGATTTGGGCAATTGTAAACTTACTTTTGGTTCATTCTGCATTATCACATATTTTTTTTCAAACTTTGAAACTGTAGTTTCTATATATGATCGATCATATCAATAATTTTTATATTATGAAATCTTTATTATTAAAAATTATATCAACACAATTATATAAAAACTATTTAAGTATCTATGAAATTAGTTTTTAAATGTGTTTAAAATAAATTTAATCCTATATCATGTTTATTAAAGAAGTAATTTGTCAAATTTCTCTAATTTCTAGACTTTTTAACACTTTATTTTGATTATTTGAGCATTTGTTTTAATGAAAACAATGAATTTTTTAAAGGTAATTCAGCAAAAAGAAACTTCATTTATGGTAATAATTTCCTTTTAAAATTATTAAAATTGGATTTGTTTTATTTTAGTAATTACCGATTAAACTTCAAGATGTTTAAAACATTTTTCTTAACTTACTTCAGTATATTTGGTTGTGATATATATTTTATATCAAAGAAATATATATCACAAAGAATAGATTAAGATATATGGTTGTGATTTTTGTTTTAGGATATTCATGTTTGTGATATATTTATAGATCACTGAGTTGTTACCAGTCTTCAGAGTGATTCACATCTATTTTCGTGATGACGAAGCCATCAAAATATAGCAGTGAGTTTCTGTTTCATTTCTGTGTGTTCTTTTTTGTGAATATAGTTTACATATATATATTAATAGTTGGATTTTTATTAAATGTCATTTTTCGTTTTGGTTCTTTTGTTGTTGGCTTTGAATAAGGTTTAGTTTGAAAAGGAACTTGAAAGGATATGGGGAGAAACATACTTTATTTATTTAAATAAGAAATGAATACCAGATCTGTGTTTTTGTTTGAATACCACATTTATTTGTGTTTAAGCAAAACTAAAGTTTGTTTACATATGAAAAGGATGAACATTCCATATCAGTTGCATTTAATTTTTCAATAAATATTAAATATGGCTCCTGACTTTACTTCATCATTCAATTTTGCCTTACTGAAATTTGAGGTTGACAACCTTCTGTTGTAGAAGAATACATGAGGGTTTTCCTATTTTCTAATACAGGCTGTTAAATGTCGTTTTATTATCAATTTTTACTTTACTATAAATAAAGTATAGTGATTATGAAAAATTCGATCTTGAGGTTTTGACAGAATTACATGTTTTGAGGTCCCAGAGGTTGTTTTATGAAGTTTTTTGATGATGTATTTGTGTGAGGTGGGTGGGTGAGTGTGTTAGCATTGCTTATACCATTCTACGGTCCAGAATCTTTGATGGATCAAGTTGATATTTTACACAAAAATGGGCCCTATCATAGTATAGATGATCCCTATTGTTTGGGAAGAATTATGCATGACGGGAAAGTCACTTTTTTTGCCAAAAACCTGTTTATAGACAACATTTTGTCTCCTAAACTTTTAACTTTAGAGTTTTGTTATGTTGGCACTATCTTTGAGGTTACAAATGCAATAAAAGAAAAATATTCAAAATTTAAAAAAACTGCAAATATTTTTTTTCAATAAAATGTAAAAATTAGAACTTCAATTCAATCTTAAAGCTTAAGAGAGCCATACAAGTCATGCCGTTGTGACCGATCAAAACCAAACAATACCTAAAAATAGATCATTGTATGGAGAATGAAATGAGATATTTGTTTTTAAAATTACATTCGCCAAAGGGGCGTTAAAGTACGATTTCTGTTTTCAGAAAATGTTTTTTTTAACGTTAAACGGCTCATTAAGAAACCATGAAAATTTTACCAAAAACGGAACAAAAAATTAGTAATTTAGAAAAAAAATCATGAAAGTTCAATCATGGCAAAGTGCAATAAAGCTATAAAAACTGTTTGTTTATCCCAGACTAATGGATCACATGCTATACTTGTCGAATTTTGATACTTTTTTACATTGTTTACGTTGACTTAAAATTTTTTTGAGTATATTGACCGAAATAATATAATGTTTATAGATATAATGAAAATTTTGAAATGATTTAACGACTTATATGTGATATAAAAAAAATATAATTCTTATATGTAAAAATTCAACGACAATAGAGCATATTAAACATATAATTTCTGATTCTTTTCATGGTATGATGAGTTTGTCTAACAAAATGTTCTAATCGATCTATATGTTGCAACATTCTACAAGGATTAATATCAGATGCTGATTTTTTTATGTTTATGAATGACATTATTTTTGGTTAATACTGAAGTTTGTGGAATGAACTTTTTCATCCTGTAAGAGACCTTCTATGTTTTCGACTAATATCCATTTCTTTCACTATTCTTGTCTAATAGTTCATACCATTATACTTAAAAATTTCAAGCTTCCAGCTTTTAAATTTAAAATTGTACAGAAAAGTCGGCTTCGAACTTGATTTGAGAATACAAAAGTCGCTATTTACCAACATATTTTTTCTCAATATACAATAACAGCAAAGTGTAGAGTACAGCACGTGAGAAAAAATAACATTCGCTCAGAGTAAATTGGATTCTTATGATTTTTGACTAAAGGAAAGAAAAGTGAGTTTTTAAAAAACTCTAGCATGCCATAAAATTTCCAGTATAATAATTTGATAAAAGACTAAAAATGTAGAACATTATTCAGAATTAAAAAAAAATCTTTTAATAATAATAAATGAAATTAACCTACATCTTATTAAAAATTATCTTAAAACGACATTTTTTCTTACATATTTTTGACATTTCAGACAAAAAATTTCTAGTGCTTTTAATATACTTAAAATATTTTTAATTTCTAAATGGGAAAATTTGTCTTGAGTATTAAATGTAGAAGGAGGTCAGATAAATTATGTAAGAGATCCACTGGCTATTGGAGCAAAAGCCATGCTTTCTTGTAGGAAATTATTTCGTACAAGCAAATATTTAATTTACTTTTTATAATGTTATTACTGCTGTAGTTATACTAATGATTGTATAACTGTTAATTGTGTGACATACAAAAAAAGTGGATCAATCACTATCTGTACTACTTCAGGAATGAAAGACTAATAAACATCTCCCTTTTAGACGATTATATTATGCTTAAATGAGACATTATATATTATATACCCAAGAAGTTTGATATTAAGTTTACTTATAGTAAAGTTGAGTGTAGGCCACTCCAGATTTTTTTACGTTTACATTGCTTAGAAATTTTTTGAGCAAATCCATTGAGATAAAATTGATATTTATAAAGGAACAATTTAAATAGTTTATTGACTTATACGAGATGTAAGAGGAATAATATTTTTACATGTAAAAAAATCACCGGCAATAAACATAAATAAATTACCCTTGTCTTCCATGGCATGATGGATTGGTCTCATAAAATGGTTTAATAAATCTATATATTGCACTCTTCAGCAAAACTTAATATCAGTTACAATTACATTATCTTTGTGAATGTAGTACCTTTCTATGATATTGAAATGTAATGAATGGAATTTTCCTCAAGAAAGAGGACTTATGTTTGTTGAGAAATATCCAGTTTTTTCACTATTCTATTCTGATAGTTCAGATTTATTATTTACAAAAATGAGAAGCTCCCAACTAAAAAAGATTTAAATTATATTGATTATCTGGCTTCAACTTTGAGTTGAGTAGGCAACTGGCTAATTACTAATATATTTTTTCTCAATATACATTGATAGCAAACTTATAACAGAATACAGGAGGCAGGAAAAGGATAACACTCACTCAGAAAAAATTCGTATATATGTTATTTGACAAAGGGGAAGGAAAATGATCTTATTAAATACTAAGGAGCCATAAAATTCCCAGTATAATAATTCTATAAAAGACCAAAAATGTAAAACATAATTCAAAATTGAAATCTTTCGTTTATAGATTAATAAACATAATTATCGTACATCTTTAATTATAAATCATCTTAAAACAACATTTTTTCTTCGATGTTTATGATGTTTTTTCAGAAAAAATAAGGTTTTTTTCCTGTTTTAAATTTAAAAATTTTACTTTAATATTCAATGTAGAAGGATGTCAAGTAAACGATGTAAGAAATCCACTGGCTATTTGAACAAAAGCCATGTTCTCTTGTAGGAGAATATTTCGTATCAAGAAATGTTCACTTTGATTTTTCAAAAATGTTATTACTGCTGTAGTTATACTAATGAAATTATTTGCATCAGCTGTGTGATGTAGAAAAATAAGCTTATATATTGATAATGTCCTTCAATCACTATCTGTTCTTCCTCAGGAATGAAAGACTAATAATCATATCCCATTTAGATGTTTACATTATGCTTAAATGAGACGTTATATATTATATACTCAAGAAATTTGATATTAAGTTACTTATAGTAATGCTGAGTGTAGGCCACTCCAAATTTTATTATTGGTTTAATAATATTGATTGTGTAATTTTTAAGCAATAATTATAAAATATATAATTATGTAGTTATATATGTTTACAATGTAATATTAATTAATGTCATTATTTAATAGTGTTTTATTTAGTAGAATATAACTTTGTTTTTGTTAAAATGACTGGCATTTAACCAATTACGATGAAAATTTTATCACAAGTTATAGATTTAGAAAAACTAAGTAAACCCCAAAACTAGATGTCTTTAACCCACAAAAGAGATTACTTTTGTACAATTTTTGTTTTAATTGCTTAAAACTTTTCTTTTAAGCAAAATTTTATTTAAATTTGTAGAATTGCTTTCATATATTTATTTGAATTTTTTAAGAATATGGACCCAGTATTTTATTAGGGATACACTTTTTTTTTTACTTTCATAGTAAATGTAAAGAACTAGCTTAACCTGTTGATCGAATCGCATGTATAGTTATCTACATTTATAACACTGAAAAATTGATGTTAATAATTTAATTTAATGTGAAGTATTGCGGTGTCTGAACTGATGTAACCAGTAGGTAGAAAGTTATGGTTACTTGAAATGGGTTCCTCCAATAAACATGTTGAAATCCATTTGAAATATTGAAAGCCTCTCTGAAAAATAACGAGAGACGATTTTTAACTTTTGCAGGTACTATTTTAATCTATAAAAGATTACGCCATTTTAATTTATTCTTCATTCATTTGTCATAATTATAACATAAATTAATTATCTTCTGAAAATGAATAGCAGTCATTTGTTTATAACTTTGTTAATGGCTACTTGTAAAGTAAAAAAGACATATTAGTGTATGCAAAAGTGTGTAATCAGTTTATTATTAATAGTTTAGTACTACATTCTGACTTTAACAAGAAGGAGATGATTTCAGAATATTTAAAAAAAAACACTTCTCAATTAATAATTATAAACATTTATTACTTGTAAGGGCTTAACAATACGAATCAATATAAAAATAAGTTATTTTTTAATTATATGAAACCAATACAAAGTGAATAATCAAACATTACAAATTTAAATTTGTTTAAAAGTTGTTTCTAATTTCATTGACTGTTTTAGACAGAGACGAAAACAAAATAATTGAAATAATATTAGGAATAATTTTATATTAATTGTAACATTACAATTAGCAAAAGTAATTAAAGTTTTACCTTTCACTTGCAGAATTTAATGTTACAGGAACTATATGAATGAACAAAATAAATTTTGAAAATTAAACGTTTTTAGATCATTTATGAATTAATTTTGATGAACCGTTAAAATATTAAATACTTCTAATTTTATAAACCAAATAAATAATATACATCAACCAATAATGAATATCAACAATTATTAATCATCACTGAAAGGTATTCTAATTGAGAGTATTCCATCTTAATCAATATTATTGAAATCAAGAAGTAGTATATAATAATATAAGTTTATATAATAATAAGTTAATATAATATAATATAAGTCCCAAGACTGTGAAAATTGACATTTTCTGACAATACTGAAAGGAGATTATATACATTATTGATTGAAATTTATGTCTAACCATGTTAATATAAAACAAAATCAGATCATTTCAACGAGTTTGAGATTGCATTTACTAATAATAAACTTAAGTGAGGGAAAAAAAATTTTTAAGGAACTCTTAGAAAACTTCAAAAAACAAATGAAATAAAACTAAAAGTTTAAGCTAATGTTTTATTGGCAAATAACTATAATTTATTGAAATTCATATTTATAATAAGGTAAATATAAGTAGTATAGAGCGTCATACCAAATCTGTTTAAGTCTTGTGACATATATCATATTAATATAAGCCAATTGAAAGAAAATGTTGCTCAACTGAACTCGTAAGGTTTTAAACTTTTGTAGAATAGTCGTCCTTCTTTCTTTGATAAAAAGAAATTAATATTTAAATGTGGACTCAGATAGTAAATGAAAATAGAAAGTGGTGATTTCAGGTGATTGTACAGTGGTGCTGGCAGGGAAAGCTGCCAATGGTAGAACTACACTTCCAGTAGTGCATTGTAAGTATGCTTGCAGTTCTATGTGAGAGGCGTTTTATTCTGTTTGAATTGCTTTATCAGTTATTGAAAAAATCCCACTATAATTATAAACCACTTAAAAAAATGCTTAAGTAATTCTGCAAAACCTTATTAATGAAACTGTTATTACAATATGTTGGTATTAAATTAAAAGAAAAAAATAATCTAATATTAAGTTGTAGCAGTCAGTTATTAAATTGAATTAAAGAGTCAAATTTTCTTTGCATATTTATATATAATAGATTAATATTAATATAATTGTAATTCTCCAGTTAATGCAAAATGTAACTGAGAAAGTTGGTTGTTTTTATGTCTTGACTTAAAGTAAATATAGGTGCAGTGATGTGTCTGTGTTGTGTATGTATGTGTGTTTATTTTATATGTGGATGTATAGTTTAGTGTAGAATAATATTTATTAGCATGCTCTATTAAATTTTACAAGCCTTAACATTTACATTTGCGACAATTATTTTTAACATATTATTAAAAACATATGTTGAACATATTATCATACAACAATATATAAATTAGCATTAATAGGTCTCTAGATAATAATAAGCTGATGGAGCATATAAATTCATTGTTACAATAGCTACATTTTGCATTATTTGTGATAAATATTTAAAATAAATCAACAATTATCTGAATTTAAGGTATCGTGTTGTATTGGACATATAGATTTACAGTTTTTCTAATATTTAAATTACTATATAATGGCATAAATGTTGACCATTCTTTAAATATTATAATTTATATTTTGGGTGCTATAGCATTTCAAAATCAATAGTGCTCCTATAGTTAGTGAAACAATGTATATTTTCCTTTATATCATTATATAAATAGTTATAATATTTTTAATATGTAAATTCTACCATATTGAAATGTATTTATTATTGATCTATTTTTGTAAAAACGCTGCAGTTCTTCGTATAAGCATATTTCATTGAAATACATGGCATCCTCTGCGTTAACGACCTTCAAGCTGGTTTGAACTTAACTTAAGTAAGTATTATTTTTATTCACTATATTTGTTGTTATTCACTTGTATTTTTGTTTAGTGTTATAAAGTTCCGTTTTTTGTTCGTAAAAGTGTTTTTCTTTTGTACATCTGGTCATACCTTAGTAGTACCATATATCTCTTGAGAAAATGATATGGAAGTTAACACCAGGCTACCATAAAGTTGTCAGGTTGTAACGCAGAGGATGCTGTTTATTTCAATGAAATACTTATTTATTATAAATGTATAATATATAATTATTTACTGTTCTATAAATATATTATAAAATATATTTATTCATTAGATGCGTCAAACAAATTAAAACTATATTGAAGATATAAAGGGAAACATTTGTCCTACATCTTCATTGTAGAATAACCTTAGATAAACTTTTTATCTACTGGCTATACTATATTTGAAACGAAAACCATGTATACTGTAAGAAATTATTTCGTAACAGGAAATCTACACTTTCGGTTTTCAAAAATGTTGCTGCTGCTGTAGTTATACTAATGATATATCCATCAGTATTGTGATGTACAAATATAAGCATATATATTGATAAGTGGTTCATCACTATCTGTACTACCTCCAAGAATGAAAGACTCGAAATGACCCCATTTAGGCATTTATATTATACCTAAATGGGACATTATATATTATACATCCAAAAAGTATGATATATATATTGTTTACTTATAGTAAAGTTGAGTATAGGACACTACAGATTTTTATTATGGGTTTAATAATATTTATTGTGTTAATTTTTAATCTATAATTATAAAATATATAATTATGCAGTTATATATGTATCACAATGTAATATTAAGTAGATGTAATTATTCAATAGTGTTTTATTTAGTAGAATATAAGTTTTTTTTTATTAAAATGACTGGTATTTAACCAATTACGATGAAAAGTTTATCACAAGTTATAGATTTAGAAAAACTAAGTAAACCCCAAAACTAGATATCTTTAAACCACCAAAGAGATTAGACCAGGACAACCCTCTTAAGGGAATTAAAAATTTGAAAACTTTTATTTTAAGCGAAATTTTATTTAAATTAGTAGAATTCCTTTCACATTTCTATTTGAATTTGTAAAGAATATGGACCCAGTATTTTATTACAGATACACTTTTCTTTTACTTTTCATAGTAAATGTAAAGAACTATCTTAATCATATAATATGTCTTGTGACATATATCATATTAATATAAGCCAATTAAAGAAAATGTTGCTCAACTGAACTCTTAAGGTTTTAAACTTTTGTGGAAGAGTCGACCTTCTTTCTTTGATAAAAAGAAATTAATATTAAATATGGGCACAGATAGTAAATGAAAATAGAAAATGGTGATTTCAGGTGATTGTGCAGTGTTGCTGTCAGGGAAGGCTGCCAATGGTAGAACTACACTTCCATCAGTACATTGTAAGTATGCTTGCAGTTCTATGTGAGAGGCGTTTTATTCTGTTTGAATTGCTTTATCAGTTATTGAAAAAATCCCACTACAATTATAAACCACTTAAAAAAATGCTTAAGTAATTGTGCAAAACCTTATTAATGAAACTGTTATTGCAATATGTTGGTATTAAATTAAAAGAAAAAAATAATCTAATATTAAGTTGTAGCAGTCAGTTATTAAATTGAATTAAAGAGTCAAATCTTCTTTGTATATTTATATATAATAGATTAATATTAATATAATTGTAATTCTCCAGTTAATGCAAAATGTAACTGAGAAAGTTGGTTGTTTTTATGTCTTGACTTAAAGTAAATATAGGTGCAGTGATGTGCCTGTGTTGTGTATGTATGTGTGTTTATTTTATGTGTGGATGTATATTTGAGTGTAGAATAATATTTATGTGCATGCTCTATTAAATTTTTACAAGCCTTCACATTTACATTATGCGACAATTATTTTTAACATATTATTAAAAACATATGTTGAACATATTATCATACAACAATATATAAATTAGCATTAATAGGTCTCTAGATAATAATAAGCTGATGGAGCATATAAATTCATTGTTACAATAGCTACATTTTGCATTATTTGTGATAAATATTTAAAATAAATCAACAATTATCTGAATTTAAGGTATCGTGTTGTATTGGACATATAGATTTACAGTTATTCTAATATTTAAATTACTATATAATGGCTTAAATGTTTACCATTCTTAGTTCATATATTTCATATATTAGTTTCAAATATTATAATTTATATCTTGGGTGCTATAGCATATGAAAATCAATAGTGCTCCTATAGTTAGTGAAACAATGTATATTTTCCTTTATATCATTATGTAAATAATTGGAGACTATACACAATAGGATAATCGTTTGTATAATTGTGTTCTCTCTCATAAATGACACCACTCGTACAAAATATGGCTGCATGTTGATTATGAACTGTTGTTACTTCAACAAACAGAAACAACAGGGTTGTGGCCGGTGTCGGCTTTGTCTTGAGTATGCCTCTGGTTTTTTATTTTTTTACTTTACTATAAGTAAAGTATGTATAGTGATCGTGAAAAAAATCGATCTCGAAATTTTGACGGAATTACATGTTTTGAGGCCCCAAAAGTCGTTTTATGAAGTTTTTTCGATGATGTCTTTGTGTGTGTGTGTATATGAGTAGGTGGGTGGGTGGGTGGGTGAGTGTGTTAGCATTTCTTGTTACCAGGCTACGGTCCAGAATCTTTGATGGATCAAGTTGATATTTAACACAAAAATGGGCCTCATAGGGAAGAAGATTGCTATTGTTTGGGAAGTATTATGCATGATGGGAAAGTCACTTTTTATGCGAAAAACCGTTTTTTAGAAAAATTTTTTTCTCACAAACTGCTAACTCTGGAGTTTTGAAATTTTGACACTATCTTTGAGGTTACAAATGCAACAAACAAAAAATAAATTCAGAATTTTAAAGCAACGGGAAATATTTTTTTTTTAATTAAATGTAAAAATTTTGACTTATATTGTAATCTAAAAGTATGTATACAAGTCATACCGTTTGACAGATCAAAGTGAAACTATGCCTAAAGATAGGAAATTATGTGTAGAATGAGTTGAACTATTTTTTTTTTTAAATTACATTCTTCAATGTGGCATTACAGTACAATTTCTGTTTTCAGAAAATATTTTTTGACGGTAAAGGGCTCATTAAAAAATCATGAAAATTTGACCAAAAATTGACCAAAAGTTAGCAATTTATAAAAAAAATTCATGAAATTTAAATCACGGCAAAAAGCTATAAAGCAACAAAAACTGTATGTTTATCCTGGACTAAGGGATCACCTGCTATACTTGTCGAATTTTTGATATTTTTTACAATGTTTACATTGACTTAGAAATTTTTTGAGCAAATCCACTGAGGTAATATTGTATTTATAAAAGGAAAACTTTAAATAATTTTTGTCTTACACGAGATATAAGAGGAATTAATTATTACATGTAAAAAATCACCACAAATAAACATTAATAAATCACCTTTGTCTTCCATGGCATGATGGATTTTTCTCATAAAATGCTGTAATAAATCTGTATATCGCACTCTTGTGCAAAACTTAATATCAGTTATAATCAGTTACTTAGCTTTGTGAATTATAGTATCTTTCCATGGTATTGAAATGTAACGAATGGACTCTTTCCTCAAGAAAGAGGATTTATGTTTGTTGAGAAATATCCAGTTTTTTAACTATTCTAGTCTGATAGTTCAGGTTTATTATTTTCAAAAATGAGAAGCTCCCAACTATAAAAGATTTAAATTATATTGAATAGATGGCTTTGTCTTCGATTTGAGTATGTAAACTGGCTAATTACTAATATATTTTTTCTCAATATACTTATAAAAGCGTACAGAAGGCAGGAAAAGGATAACACTCACTCAGAAAAAATTCGTATATATGATATTTGACAAAGGGGAACTAAAATGATCTTATTAAATACTAAGGAGCCATGAAATTCCCAGTATAATAATTCTATAAAAGACCAAAAATATAAAACATAATTCAAAATTGGACTCTTTGGTCCAATTACAATAAATGTAATTATTGTACATACATAATTATAAATTATCTTAAATCGACAATTTTTCTTCGATGTTTATGATGTTTTTCAGAGAAAATAAGAATATTTTCCTGTTTTTAATTTGAAAATTTGACTTAAATATTCAATGTTGAATGAGGTCAAGTAAACGATGTAAGAAATCCACTGGCTATTTGAACAAAAGCCATGTTCTTTGTAGGAGATTTTTCGTATCACGAAATTTTTACTTTGGCTTTTCAAAAATGTTATTACTGCTGTAGTTGTACTAATGAGATTATTTGCATCAGCTGTGTGATGTACAAAAATAGCTTATATATTGATAAGTCGATCAATCACTATCTGTACTACCTCAAGAATCAATGACTAATAAACATCTCCCATTTAGATGTTTACATTATGCTTAAATGGAACGTTATATATTATACACCCAAGAAGTTTGATATTAAGTTTACTTATAGTAAAGTTGAGTGTAGGCCACTCCAGATTTTTTTATTATTCAAACCGTTCATCTAGCGGGTGATAAGGTCAGCCATTTACCGGCTTTTTGTTTGGCCGTTGATCCTACAGATTCTACATTGGGAGTCTGTAGCCTAATTTTGCCTAACTCAAGTGCATTTTGAGTAGGGATCTTTAACAAGTACCTGACATGGTACAGGCTCGGGACCGACAGCTTAACATCCTTCTCCGAGGGACGACGTACTTTGATTTATTCACCTCACGTGTGAATAAATCGAGAGTCAGGGGGGAATCGAACCCTGGACTACCAGCCCAGAGGCGAGCAGCACTGAGCTCACCTGGCCCTATGCCTGTGGTTAGTGGATGTTCTTGACTACTAACTACTATAATTATAAATTCAATAAACGACAATTTTAATCCAAAAAGATGCACGAGGTGTTATTAAAATTGATAAAAAACTGTTACATTTCGAAACAAACTAAAAACCCATATTCTGAAGAAACAAAGATTTTCTATTAATTTTAATAATAATACCGTTTACTGCTATTAATTTAATCCTCAAATATTTTCAGTTTACTTATTTCCACACAATAGACTGGGTTGATATTTAGAGTCAGAAAGAGCAAACTAAGAAAGTTTGCTGGACTAGCTTAGTTTCTTAGAAAATGTTTCTCTGATATTTCTGAGCTCCTGAACTAGATGAAACACATTCCAGAAGTGATATTGCTTGATTTGGGACCTCCTTAAATAAAATACTCAGTTCTTTTCAGATTGTAAACTAATTTTTGATTTCTAAGTGTAAAGTCTTCCTGGTTTAACTCAATTCAACCTTTTGAATGCCTAATATCACTAATACATTTCCTGGGTTCTTATCTTTTATTCCTTATTCTTTAGAACTCATTCTATATTTTCTTAGTTGTTCTTGCTTGCACAAAATATCTCATCTAACTAGCAACTAGACATTTCTGATACTACAATAATTTAGGAAAATATATTTATTTTTATAAATTATATTATGTGAAATGTTATATTGAATGAAACGTTGGAGGAATTCGTTTTCTATCACGGTTGTAAGTCTGAAAGGCTGACGTTATAATAGTTTGTGTTTAGGCGCCGACGAGACTCCTCTGGGAACTAAATTTGCTCTGAAAGCTAGTTGTAACTAATTGTGAACACTAAACAAGCCTTTGTTATTGCTAATAACAAAACTTTGAAGACAACAGTGAATTCTGGTCAGAACTAGAAATTCTAAGCAAATCAGTATTTATTTATACAAACGTAAGGTCCTGCAATAGAATTATTGTAGTTGTATTGAATATAATACATTTACAAATGAGAGTTTAATCTGATGCTAAAGAATTGATCGAGCCTTGATAAACTTTTATTTTGTTTCTACTTCATTATCGATACTTATATATATATATTCGTATATTTGGGGAACAGTCCTTCATTTATACATGTGAGATTAAATTTTCTGCCTACTTTTGTCTTGATCAGTTTTCGAGATTTGGAAAAGAAATCTAAAAAAATGACAAAAGTAGGCAGAAAATTTAATCTCACATGTATATATATATATATATAAAGATTTCACATAAACACGTGAAATAACAATCAATGATCAAACCACAATAAGAAAATGGGAAAACAAGACTAAGATCTTTCAACCGTAACAAGCAGTCTTCGTCAGAGTTGGGTTTTTTACACTGACGAAGACCGCTTGTTACGGTTCAAAGATCTTGTCTTCCCATTTTCGTCTTGTTTTCCCATTTTCTTATTGTGGTTTGATCATTGTTTTTATATATATATATATATGATGTTATTAAGATTATTATCGAGTCCTTATCAATACAATTTAATAGATTTAATGCTATAAACATTAGTAATAGTTTATTCAAGTTACAGTTAGAGTTAACGAAAGTTGGTTTATTTAGATGTTATATTTTTCGTTGTTACATCAAATGCTTCATCGTGTGATATAAGTAATAGACACCCAGGTTGGAGTCCATCGGTTCTCAGGTTACCTCTGACGCAACAGTGTCAGTGGATCTGTTTACTGTTTTTTACCCTAATTAGTTCCCTCTTTCTTTTTTTTTTCTTTAAAAACATTTGGAAGGTTAGGCAAGTCAGAACTATATTGTCTTGTTTGCTTCCGCACAATATAAACTTATGTGTTTCACTGATATTGAGATACAGGATTACGATACTGATGTAATAAGAATGACGTTGCCAGGAAAGAAGATAATGTTGGACAGGTCTGAAGTGGTTACTAATGGGGCACACGTGGGTCAAGCCTCTTGATGAGGCAGCCAAGTGTTTCCTCGACTAGGGCTGCTCTAAGTCAAGAGGATATTAGTGCACGCTGTTTTTTTTTCACATGTCACGGGCTTTGTATGGCTGTAATGGTCCGGTGGAGGAGGTCTGTCATTAGTCTGTACCTAACTATTTCCTTTTGATAGCCGTTCTCAGCCAGTCCAATGGACTGAGTGCCCACTCGCCTTCCCTCTGCATGTAGTCACTCGTCACTCCTCTTAAAGCAAACCCTTTAAACAGCCTTCAGCTCATTTAAAATGAATCAGTCATAAATTTAGAGTTTTCATATTTTATTAAACATAAGTTGAAAGGTCAGAGAGTGTACGTCATTGCAGGCCTGCTTTCTTCATACCTTTTATTCCTGTTATACTTCAATCTTGTTTTCTCAGTCATACAATATAACATAGCAAATGTAATATTTTTAAGTTTTGCTACTGTTATATAAATGTTTCTATTGAACTTCCTGTTTCTCGTTTTTGTAAATTCATCAGTACTGTGCAATCATTTGTACTCTGGTCAGGTAGAAGTGATCTTAAATGAATATCATACAAACAAATAAGGACTCTTATAATGTAATATTTCATTATGTACCTTGTGAATGGCATATATACTTTCAAACGATGCTTCTTGTTGTCGACATTATTTTATGATATTAGTTTGGCATGTTGAGTAGTCCTTAATGCCGAATCTAGATCAACTTTGTCAATTGAAATATTGACTTCTTCACAGTATTAAATCATTCTGGTATTATTAGTTGATTAAGTTCAAGTTCTATTTCCTGTAAAAACTAGAACAATTGAAATATATTTAATGCCATAAATGTTGTGACCTTTGTCTGAATAAGCGTATAGCTATAACAATAGAGCCTCTGATGTCCTTTTAGGGCCCTTAGTTTCCTTGCAGTTTACGTAAAGCAAAGGCTCTTATGGCTTCATAGGCGAGATAATTGCTCTTCTCGACCGGCGCTTGCCTTGAACGGCTCATGTCACCCTCTATACACTAATATTTCTCTCGAAGAGAGACCTGCAGCCCTTGGGCGTTTCCTTGTCTAGCTCTTTACTCTCGACTAATATCCTCGTCTCAGGCACCTTTGGCTAGACAATAGATTTCTCGCAGCACCTCCCAGTGTAAAGACATTCGTCTCTCTATTGCTCTGACTAGACTCTGCATGATGCCACTACTTTTCTACTGTGATCACTGACTAATCACACTGTAGTGCCCGAAATATCAAACATAAGGCTTATGATTAGCATCTATTATAATTAAACAATTTAATCACACTAAATAATATACAGCACTCAAAATACAAAACAATAAAATCTAAACACCCAAGTCTTTTCCCTGTTTGTATATTTTCATGTTATATTTGTTCCTAACTAAATTCAAGAATTCCAGTGTTCACTACTCCTGAGAAATATGCTTTTCCGCATTGTGAGATACCTATTTTCCAATGATGTCATTTCAAATATGGTCTAAAAGTTACTATGTCTTCTAAACCTAACGTTCAGTTTTCCGGTCATTCATAAAAGCATCTACTTTTTTATCAAGTTGGAACATATAAAGAAGAAGTTGGTACACCATAGGTTTCATCGCATAATGGTATAATATGATTTATTAGGTCTAAAATATCAGTCTAATTAGTAATTCGACGAATTGGTTAGACCAATTAATAAAGTTAATTAGCTAGACAAGGTGGTCTAATTATTAATTGGACCAATCTATTATTAATTAATCTAATATGATAAAAAGTCTAATAGGCTTATATGATTTTTTTTTAATAAGTATTGACAGATAGGACTGCTTTGTCAATGAATTTGTTTAAATATGATACACAATATTCTTTCTTAAACACCATTAACGCATACTAAGTAAAGTATAGTGATCGTAAAAAAATCGATCTCAAGATTAAAAAAACGGATTTCCGTGATTTTGGGGCCCCAAAGTTGTTTTATGACGTTTTTTCGATGATGTCTGTCTGTCCATATGTGTGTGTGTGTGTGTGTGTGTGTGTGTGTGTGTGTGTGTGTGCGCGTGTATGTGTGTATGTGGCTAAGTTGGTGGGTGGAATATATCCAAAAGTTTGTGTACACGCTACAGTGCACAATCTATGATTGATTAGGTTAATATTTTACTCAAAAAGTGGCCTCTTAGTGTAAAAGAACCCTATTGTTTGGGAAGAATTATGCATGATGGGAAACACTTATTTTCCCACCTTATTATTTGCCAAAATGTGTTTTCAGACTACATTTTTTTCTCCTAAACTATCGTACTTACTCTAGAGTCTTGTAATATTGGTATTATCTTAAAAACTGCAAAAAGAATTACTGAAAAAATCCTCACATTTTTCATACAACTGAAAATATATTTTTTTTTTCAATAAAATGTAACAAATTTTGACATAATTCAACCTGAAAGCTTGTGGATTGTGTGATAGGCAGGGACAAGTGTATGTTCTCTGATAAACGATGCCAAATACTTGATTTTTATTAGAATAAAACACTTGGTTTGATGAGTATAAAATATAATGGAATTATTACATTCATCAGTAAATATATGACGTTTGGTGTAATCGCAGGTTTTGGTATTCGTTTTGGGTAACGAGAGTTACAAAAAAATTACAAACATTTATAAAATTTAAATGTATTAATATCACGTTCTTTGTTGATCCTAACTACAATATCAAACAAAGCAATTTATTTTGTAGCCATTAAAGTCAGTATAAGTTATATTCATTATTAGAACGACTCTTAATGGCAACTAATTGAGATTGTCAAGTAGGTGTTTTTTTTAATAGACAAATGAATACAGCCGGAGTTTATAAACTTACTTCTCCGATCCTGAACTAATATAAGTGATATTCCATCAACTGGAACACAATCCAATGTACGTGATATTGGCCAGATTAGAACAGGACGTTGTACCTAATGAATATATCTAATTCATAATAGTTAAATAAAAATAATACAAAAAATAATTATTGTGTGTCAAAAAGTTTGATATTATACTTACTTGTAGTCTAAAGTTCAGTGTAGTTTACTCCAGACTTTTATTACAAAGAGGAAGAAAGACTAAGTTTCCACTCACAAAAAAATATTTTATAAAACGACGACAAGTTCCAAACACTTAGTGTTCAGCTTCAGGTTGCATTTGCCTCAGTAAGGTGATATTGACTGTTTAAGGAGTCAAAGGATACTGACTTCTTGTGTGTGAAGACTTAGTGTTCATCTTCAGGTTGAATTTGCCTTAGTAAGGTGATATTAACTGTTGAAGGAGTCAAAGGATACAGACTCCTTGTGTGTGAAGACTTAGTGTTCATCTTCAGGTTGAATTTGCCTTAGTAAGGTGATATTAACTGTTTAAGGAGTCAAAGGATACATACTCCTTGTGTGTGAAGACTTAGTGTTCATCTTTAGGTTGCATTTGCCTTAGTAAGGTGATATTAACTGTTTAAGGAGTCAAAGGATACAGACTCCTTGTGTGTGAAGACTTAGTGTTCATCTTCAGGTTGAATTTGCCTCAGTAAGGTGATATTGACTGTTTAAGGAGTCAAAGGAGACTGACTTCTTGTGTGTGGATATTTAGTGTTCCTTCACCTTTCTAATCATGTTTAAATACCACACAAAACTGATTGCATTGCTGGTGAGTTAGTAGAATAATTTTTTTTTCCAAATAACTGAATTAATTAATAATGTTAATAAATTAAACTAATTTATATATTAAAATAATTAAATAAAAGAAATTACAGAAATAATTACACGACTTCGAATAAAATGTAGTTGATAAAATAATAAATTATGCAATATTTAGAAATATAGTGCTCTCAGAAAAATTTACAAGAACTTTCTTACTAAAGGTATTATTTCTTTGTTTTTTACAAGCTCTTTGAACTATGTAAACTGTACCGTATAAATTTGCAACATATTGAAAATTAATTTAAAATATTACTCAACAAATGACTCCAGTTTTAATTATTAGTCATTCTGATTCATTTGATCTCTTTACAAAGCTGTGACATCGATTAAATTTTCGTTAAAATTAGAGAAATAGATATAACTAAATTAAAACGAAACATTGAATTAAATAGCTTCTCAAGTAACTTAATAATATATTTACTTTTAGTAAAGTTGAGAGCACACTGAAAGAATTTTTTTTAAATATAAAACATCGACTGACCTAAAAAATGAATTACTAAATTCCACTAATATATGTATTATATCCATTTTTGTCTTTTATTATAAAATTATCTACTTAAAAATGTTTATTTAAAATCAATACCGATTAAATTAAGGAAAGTCATTTTTTTTAATGCAACTCACCGAAATTAATAGCTCTGTATTTAGTTCATTATTATTTCCTGTTCATTCTGTATACAACACTGGTGCAATTAAGAGCCAAATCTCTTATATTTTTTCAAATCATGGCGTCTTTATAGCTGTGATTGTTGGTTTTCATAATTATAGTTTAAATAGCAATTATCACTCATAGCAGTTTAAAACTGATTTATAGTGATTAATTAGATTACTATGTGATGAACACGTGTAAAATGATTATTTTGTGTTCGTATAAGTGTTTGAAAAGAAAGATGAAAAAACGTAGTCAACAGAAAGAAGGTTAGCATGAATTTACAATTATCTTGTATTTTCTTACAAAATTACGTTGAATTAAACTATTAAATGATGACAAATGAAAGTAGATTGAGAAATTATAGTAATGAAAAAAAAGAATGAAAGCTATCTTTACTAATTAGAATAAGAATTATATTTAACGAAAAGATGTCACTAAAGCTTTCAAAACCTTTTAAAACCAAATCATTTAACTTAATATACAATTAAAGTGTAATTTAAAAGAAGTTACTCCTACAAAAAATAATGTAATATACTTATATTCAATTATTTCTAATTATTTAGAATATTATTTCATTATTCGGTTTCCTATATATCAACAACAATAGATTCAATGGAAAATAATCCTTTAATATTAGAAAAGAAGGAAAATAGTAATATTAATAACTATACTTATCGATGAAATATCACAAAGATGTTATAATATGACTAGCGATTCAATTTTTAATGAAATTTTAACTTTTATACTGCTTACAACGTTATATATACAGCTGTGAAATTATTTTAACAATATTAACAAAAAATTCAATTACAGAATATGAATTTCACTTCTTTTATTTTACTTCTTTTTAATCAATGTCTTGATAAAACATTAATGTACTGTTATTTTATAACCATTTGTTGTTTTAAACTATTTTATAATATGCTTGTTTAAACCTATTTTTTTTTTAAATTCATCTTAAATTAAATTGATTATATCTTGAAAATAGTTACAAAACAATTATTAAATTTATCACTGCTTTAAATTAACTATTAATAAATGAAGTAATTAATTTTAAACATTATTTCAAATGTGAGAATCTTTTTATGCAGTGATTACTCCGATTTATATGATATATGATATTTATAGTGTTTAATTTTAAATAACTGGTAATTAATAGTTTATTAATAATATTACTAATTATTAATAGGTAATTTATTAATGGATTTAGATTTGAAAGAAATAATTATAGACATATAATAATGCAAATGACTGGCAAATTGGGATTATTCTTCTGACATTAAAAGTTTGCCAGTTTGTTTTAATATTTTTACCTTTCATTGTTAATGCAATGAAACTTAAAAGAAAACATATCAGGTTCTGTAATAATATAGTATAAAATAATTAGTATATTATTGAAAACAAATTAGAAAAATGCTATTAATATATTATTATATAATTATATATATATTAAATTATATAATAAATTTACTTTTTTTTTACACAATATACCAATTTAATTACGTTAATTAATTTAATGAACCCTGCATTTTAAGGAATTCAACTCTTGTTTAACTAAAGCAATGTGTTGTTACCATTAACACATAAGGAAGACTACGTTTTGAAATTGTGAATTTACGTTTTGAAAATTACTTTGAGATCATTTTCTTACTTTTAATAAAGATATTCCTTTTTATATATAAATCTTAACTTTATTGCACTATTCTGTCATATTAATATTTATTTCTTATGAGTACTTCATCAAAAGATTATTCTGTGGGAGGCTATATGTAATTCAATTTTATTTAACAAATGTACTTATCAGTTAATAATATTATCGGTTTACATTAATATAGATGTTAAAAAATAAATTAAATTAAACAGTTCTAGGGACTTTTTAGTAAAAAGATGTTTTAAGGGAGTAACACAGAGATAGAAGCAGACACAACTCTTATATTTCAACGATCGTTCAAATATAGAAGTGGAAGAAATGTACGTACCTTTCCTATTCTTTTCATCCGAGAAATGTTAAAATTTCTGTTTCTTATAAATACTTTTTTGAGTGCGTTAAGAGTTTGCTCCCGTGAATTCTTTAATGATGAAATTAATAACATCAGGTAATTTGCCCTATTATTAAAATACCCTCCTCCTATATCGACTTAGCTTTAAAAACCTTGTCTAATATTTCAACAGAACCGCGTTCACTGATAAATTCTATAGTTTTACCCTATCACGAGTCATTGAACCCTTTCTCTATATTAAACTTGATATTGGTATAGTGTTTTCTAATTGTGAAAGCTTAGGCAATATGTTAATAAAAAACTCTCTCTGACAACTGGAGTCCGGTAGTATTTATAAAATCCCGTGCAAAAATTGCTATACGATTTTTATTGGTCAAACTGGTAAATCAATTAAAGACAGGAAAAAAGTAGTACCTTATTCTTGTATATAAATAATGAAAATCATCATATTGATTGAAGCTAAATTGATTAGCTATGAAAAAACGGTGTTGTTATGAAATATTATCGAATCCCTTCCGATAAATTTAATAGATCAAAGGTTTTAAATATTAGTAACGGTTTGTTCAAACTTGACTCAGTCCTAACGAGGGCAATAACCTCATCTAAGAGGGTTGACAGCTAAGAGATAGTTTTTTACTTTTTCTTGCTGTACCAAAAATCCCTCAAAAACCCTCTCTGGACTATTGTCCTTTACACTTTACAACCTTTTAAAATACCTCTCTTCCTTTCCACTCCTCTCAACCCCTCATCATGGTGTTTCTGCATAATTTAATCAAGTATTTAAAATGCATAATACAATGCATATTCACTTTTGCAATATTACAGTACAATATTTTATAAATGCATATTTATTCAATCAAGTGCAAAGTGTATACATTTTGTAATTTAATAAATATTGTATACCATGCAATTAAATTCTTTAGGGGGCGGCAGCAAATGTAATTGTGTCTTAATGGGCTAATGGGTTAAAATAAAATAACATTGAGAAAAACTGCTCTAGAGGCTTCAAATTTTGTTCTCATAGAAGTAAGAAAAGCATTAACTGAAACAACACTCAGATTTTTAAACCAATTGAAAAATATTTTTTTCTCAAAAAATATAAAAAATTGACTTATGATTTAATTTGAAAGATCGTGAGTAAGATACAAGCCATACCATACCGTTTGATGGATTAAAATGAATTTATACTCATAAATGCAGCATTAGGTGATGGGAAAAGCTGAGGTAATTTTTTTTTTAAAATTACATGAATCAATGCGGTGTTATAGTATACTTTATGCTTTCAGAAAATATTTTTTCTACTCCACACCGCTCATAAAAGAACAATGAAATCTTTGCCAATTAGCAATTTACAAAATAATGAAATTTCAATTACCGAAAAGAGTAATAAAGCTATAACAAATGAATATTCATCGTGGAATAATAATTCATTCCTATCTTTGTCGGATTTGTTTACATGAATTTACACTTTTTACAATTACATTTACAAAATGGATACGAATTTTAAACTTATTCTTCGGTGATTCCATGTCATCATATGTTACTGTCATTTCTCAAACAATAGAGAAATATTTTGAAGTCGCAAAGGGAAAACTTTGGCTTGAAACTTTAATGTAGAAGGTCAGGTAAACGACATGGAATAGAACAGATCCTCTGGCCATGTAATGTTAGAAATGGCCATGGCCATACAAACATATGGCAAATGAAATTGTGTCTTAATGGGTTAAAATAAAATAAATAAAATATAAAATAACATTGAGAAACACTGCTCTAGAGGCTTCAAATTTTGTTGTCATAGAAGTAACACAAGCATTAACTTTTTTTTATAAAAGGTCCACTAGCTATGGGAACAAAAGCCATGTTTTCCTGTAACATGAAAGCTTCACTTCGGCTTTATAAAAGGTCCACTAGCTATGGGAACAAAAGCCATGTTTTCCTGTAACATGAAAGCTTTACTTTGGCTTTATAAAAGTGCTATTACTGTTGTGTTAATACCAATGATATTATAAGCATCAGCTGTGTGATATACAAGAATAAGCGTATACGAGTATATTGATAACTGAATCAATCATCAGCTGAACTACCTCCAGGAATGAAATACTAGTAAAGTCTTCCATTTAGACGTTTATGATATGTATAAATGGGATATTATATGCCCAAGAAGTTTAATATTAAGTTTACTAATAGTAAAGTTGAGTGTAAACCACTCCAGATTTTTTTAATGATAGCTCAAAGTGTAAAACTCATAACGCCTTAAAATGCATGGCTTTCATACTAAAGCGTTCTTGTATCAATATATTTTATTATAATTCAATGTTAATACAAAAAACATTAAACTATCTCAAACAATACCTTTTCATATGATATTTTTGCTTTCTAGGAGGGAGGACTTCTCTACTGGGAGGGTGCAGCAGTCTCCCTTCTCTACTGGGAGGGTGCAGCAGTCTCCATCAAACAGGTATTGTTTCTTTTTTTTTAAAAAAACAATTTTTCGTTCTTTAGAAAGAAAACCCTAGAAGTATTAATTCCACCTTGCACTTAAAATGTGCATTAATTATCTCACATTGATTTAAACTTCAGTTTTCAAAACATTGCAACTGCAATCGGAGAAAAAAAAGACTAAAAGATAAAGTACTAGTTATGACAATGTTTTCTCCAGCAAAGAAATGCAAATCATATTTCTAATACTTAATTAAACTGTTAATTATTGTTTTACTTATTAATCAATATATTTTGATTACTCTTAGTTGAATGTAATGTTTTGAAAACTCGTTATGATTTAATAAATTAAAATTATATGAATCCATATTATTATCATTCTATTACGATTTATTGAAAAAGTTTTATTTCATTATAGATAAATGCACAAACATTCAATTTTCATTCCCTTGTTATAATTAAAATTACTTTAATTAGTAATTCCATCAATCGCTACGTTATTTATTTAGTTGATTATCTGTTTTTGTAATTTAATTTAATATAGAATTTAGATAACGAAATAATGCTTTTCGTTTTGATAAACAATGTTTGCATTATCCTAAAGTGAACATGACATATCTATACTTGTGCGTGGACTACATTCAAATTTATATTTTTTAACTACGTATCAACTTAGAAAAACCTTTCATTAATGCTAAATATAAAACACATAATGCAGACGTGATAGATATAATAGTGAGCCGGAGAATAGTAATCTGCGGGAACACTAGTAGATGAGGACACTGCTGTAAGATCTGCTGTATTTATCCAATTAAGATGGAATTTGCCAGGTGTTTTTAAAATTGAAAGATAGTACCTTTTCATTTATTAAATGAATCTATATTTAGTGATGGTGAATTAATAATAGCCAATGAGCGATTACTATGGACAGTAAGGAATTGTTTGAAGTTTTGCATCGACTTACTGTTCTTGACTGCTGGGAGTGAATGAACGCCTAAACAAAGGGATTTGAGCGATAAAAAACACCTCACTATTTCTGTATTTGATATTGAAGAAAAGATATGAACAAGTAAGAGGTTGTATTAGTGAACACCCTAACAGGAATAATGTATTCATGACTAGGTTAGGTTAGGTCGCAGTGGCAGTCCCACAAGGGAACACACGTAGGCCAAGCATTGGCCCTTTGTGATACCACACAATGAAGATTGATTCTACAGTGGGAGTCCTAAATTTTGCTTAACTCAAATGTATTTAGAGTAGGGAGCTTTAACGAGTACCTGACATCGTACAGGCTCGGGACCGACGGTTTAACGTCCTTCTCCGAGGGACGACACGCTCAGATTTATTCACCTCCCGTGTGAATAAATCGAGGACCAGGTGAGGATTGAACCCCGGTCCTATCAGTTCAGAGGTGAGCACGTAACGACTGAGCTAGCCTGGCCCCCGTATTCATGACTAATGAGGTGTGAGAATGAAGAGAGGCTGAAGAAATCTTGACGGGGTTAATACAGCTTCGAGACAGTCAACTAAACTCAATCTAAGACCGATTTGTTTAGCAGCTTGTCTAGTGCTATTCTAAACGAAAGCTGCTTATCTCGCTGGAATCACGCCGGGGTGTGATACCATTTAAGAAAGTTGAGGTTCACAAGCAGAATGACACGTCCAGACTTATTAGTCACAGCAGTAACAACGTCATAATGAAAACCCAGACAGCATCTAATTTAATGAATTAATGAATAGTTTATTAAGGTCTGATTCAGGCTATACAACTCGGCACTAGCTGTAAACAGACCTAGTTAACCCAACGGAGATATTTATCTTTTATATTCTGATTCAATTATAGGAACTTTTCTTAAGGGCTAATTTCAAATAATCTTTTTTTATTTATAGTTGATAAGTGTATTTTCGACTAGGACATTAGCACTGTCTGGTTTTATTCGATTCTCTAGTTCCTCATATTTTGTTGCATAGCTTTATTTCCTTTAGGAATGATGTCACTTCACTGAAATTTTTATTATCAGGGGCTAGTGCTATTATCAATCTTGATGGTATGCCTGCAGACATCCTTTCTTGCTCTAATTGAGGGCATTCCTCTATTGAATGGGTCACCGTCAATACATCTTTACATTTTGGGCATGGGGGTCAAAAAATCTTATTTGATAAAACTATCAAATATAACCTCAACTTATATTTAATTACTATTCTTATATTGCTTGACAGGCTAGTATAATTATTGTATTATAGTGCCCAGACAATATTATATTATTTAAAACAGTATTAAAATACTTGAATAAATAATAAAATTAAGTTTTGGTGACTCTCGTTTCCGGGGTCTCTTGATTCAGAGTTTGTAGAAGTAGCGTTTTTAGTGGTTTTTTGTCGTTTAGACTTTTGAGTAGTGCTGAGTAATAGTAAGGTGGGAAGGTCAAAGACAAAGCTGCACAAGCATCTCTGCCAGCACAGAGAAGCTCTGTCCTATTCCAAGTTAAATCTTGCTCCCTTTTGGCACAGAGGAGGAGATTTTTTATTTCAGATACAATTTGTATTGTATCACTCTTAAAGCTGCTATTATTCCAAGTTTTAAGTTAAGCGAATTGGAGGCATTGGAGCTGCTCTTCATTGTCAAAGCTGTGGATAATCGCAATACTTTCAAGGTTGAATAAATCAAGTTTTATTGCTGTAAAGTAAAGGTCGGTAGAGTATGGTCAACTTGCGATTATTGGGCAGACAAGCCAAATGTGGCACCTTTATGACTGTACCTCACCCACAGCAGAATCTTAAGTCATATTTATTAACAGTACCAGTTTAGACAAACATTTCAGCATTTGTTTCTGTAGAAGAAGCATTCACTGCAGGCTGACTAATAAGCATAGTTAATTCCTTAAAATGAGGAAATAAAAAAGCAGTGCTTGGATTTAGGTTTGCTATATTTTATATTTGAATATAGCATCAAACATAGTCACTTCAACGCCTAGAAATCTCCATAAGTACATAGCCTCAGCAAGTATCAAGAACACTGCAGAAACATGCAACCCTGAAGCCAACTCAGTTATTCTAGAAACAAGTATTGCATTTGTTATAACAAGAATATATTCAGATAATTCCATATTAAAAAATTATTAATGTTACATAAAAATATAAATAATTAGCAAAAAGAATGACACTAAATGGAATGCATTTAAAATTATGGTTATCTCATAGAGAAAGCTTTCCATATGCTGAATACTAAAGTGTCTTCCAAGCCGACAGAGACCTGTTACACCCAAAGGTGACACCAGAATCAATGGTTTTGAATAAATGATTATTGTTTCCTATGCTAGTGTAGTAGCTACAGTGCTGCTTTTAGGTCATTCTCCTCATACTGTGCCGTAATGAAGAAATATCAGTTTCACTGTATTAATCACAGGATTTACTCACCCTGCACTGTTCTGATCTCACTGCTACTAAGTGAAAACATAAGACTGACTTCAATCTTAATAACAAATAACCGAAATATTAATAACTTTATAAATTATGTTTTTATAAATATAAATAAAACTAATAAACTAAGTGAGACCTTGGGAAGGAATGCTGATATTCTTGCTTAATAGTTTTCCTAAAAACGAAAATTGTGTATAATTCGAGAAAAGAGCGAATCGTGTTGATCTGAGTACAATAATCGTAGATGCAAGTGGTGTTTTTGTAAGTGAAAATGTGATCCAGAGACCCTATGAATTTGATTAATGCTACAAATTAACTACACAAAAAAGCATGGGTATTGCACAATTTATTGACGTATGCAAGGAAATCACATAACCTTTCATATTTACTGTGAATTGATTAGTTTTTAATGTATTTGACCGTGTTAAATTCATATAATAATTATTTTTGCATGACACTGCTCATATTGAAATATGTGGTTTGAGAAAACCTATATATATAAAAATACTTATTTTCTGCCAAGTTAATCATGCTTCAAGTAAGAGATAAATTCGCTTTATCAAAGAAAAAAAATTAATAAAATAATAATTTTAATAATGAAATATAATATATAATGATATAATATAGTAATATAATAAATAATAAAAATAATAATAATTAATTAAACAAATTTTTTTTTGAAAATACTAATATTCCTTGTCTAAAACGTTACTATTGTATAGTAACTGCGCTAAATTTGAAATGAATCAAATTGTTTGAATAAACATCTAGTAAAGATGAATACAACTCACATTAATAAATGAAAAGTTACTTACAATGTATGAGTATAGAGAGGCTACAGAGTGAATTATTTTAAACAGCTATTCTTAATTAACATGTAGCTTTAAACATCACCAATAGAAAGAAGTCGAAATGAATGAAACATTAACAGATGATAAAGTAAGAATAATGAAGAGAAAAAACTGTTGGGCAAGAATGGCTGTCTCACTGTCAGATGAACATCGCAATTGAAAGAAATGGCAAACACCATTTTACACTTCGCTAAGATTTTGAGGGCTTAGTGACTTCGCAGAGAAAATGATTCTAATAAAAATGCTACAAAATAAAGTTTGTCATCAACTGCGTTGCTTTAATTTTCATTAAAACTATAAAACATTTAAACTATTTTTATATGAATATTACGCTACTGATATTTCTTAATTATAATTTTTACGGATTCTGAGGTAGTTGCACTTTGTAATTCATGATTTTAAAAAGTCACCTTAAAGACGCGATATAAAACAGATATTTACTTCATTACTAGCATACATTGGAAGTACGGACGGTTAAATCAAGGAGTATAGTGCAAACGTTTCTATTTTGTATAAAAAAACTCGTGCATAGTACATTATTATGAAGGTACAAGTACACAAATCAAACGTATGGTTGTGGAGGTTTATGTGTCAAAATTCTATAAAGGTTTGGTAAAAAACAAGCATACAGACACACTTCATACCTTTACTTTATAAAATATACACTTGTTTAGAAATTCAGTTTTGTTCCCTAAACAATGAAGGAATTGTTTCCTCTAGTGTTGAAGAGAAATTATTAGTGAGAACTATCACTGCCAGTACAAATAATTATCATTTTATTATTGAAGTTTGAGCGATTTCACTAAAATCGATTAAAACATCAATAATTAAAACAAGATTTGGATTATATCTATAACATGCTACATCCCAATGAAGCTTACATCCCCTTGTCACTAAGTGCTGGTATAGTCCCAAGTTATTTCTCTGATTTCTCTCACCTAGATTAATCTATTTGGACCAAATTAAATATTTATTATCTATAATTTAGAATTTTTTGATAAATATTTCTAATTAAAGTTCTTTAAAAGTTTGTTTATTCCTATACAAAGAATTATCTTGAACGTTTCAAATGTTCAAAACAACTGAAGGGTAATTTCTGCTCATATTGCAAGTACTCGTAATATATATATACCAGTTGGGTTATTGACTCTGACGAAGACCGCTTGTTACGGTTGAAAGATCTTAGTCTTGTTTTCCTATTTCATATTCTGGTTTCATCATTCATATACATAATTAACAAAATAAAATTTTATAAGGACTCATATAATTTTATTCAAAATTTTTTCATAGGCAGAAGATAAAATTTTGAAACAGAAAAACTTGAGTATTACATTAGATATTTTTTTAAAAAGAAAACACTGCGAACTTCACCAACAATTGTCTAGTTTGAATAAAGTGTCACGTCTTTATTCAAACTAGATAGTTGTCGCTGAAATTCTCAAAGTTTTTCCTTCTTAAAACAAAAATTTTGAGAGTAATAATTAAGTCTTCTGTTTCAAAATTTTATATTTCTGCCTATGAAAAATGTTTTTAATAAAAAGTGAAACGTTGGCAATGAGAGCTTAATTTGTCCCTGATGAACTGACCGAGTCCTGATAAATATTTATTTTGCAAACTTTTATTTTTCTGCTGGTTTAATCAATATATATATATATATATATATATATACCATGATAAACGAAAAACGGTCCGGCAGGACAAATAACAATTAAAGTAAGCAGTGACACATAAACAGAAACACAACAAAGACTCACTTTTCAATATTTCGACCGTAATGGCGGTCGTCCTCAGGAGAAGAAGTGAATTGACGGAGGGACGACAGTCAACTGAAGAACTCACTGGGTGAGGGCTAAAGCAGTGCTGCCGCAAAGGAGACAAATAAAAAAGGAACTAGGAAGTCGAGAGCAAAAATAAAAAAAAAAAAATGTTTTTGAAAGGTAGAAAAAGGTTAAGAAAAGAAAAAATAAAGAAAATATATAGAACAATTAAAAAAAATAAATAAAAAATAAAAAAAAAATAAAAAAATAAATAAAAAAAAATTAAAAAATAAATAAATAAATAAATAACTAACGATTTAAATTCAAGCCAGGTTTCGAGCGTGCCCCTAGGAGCCAAATGTGGGCTTCCTCAGAAGCTTTTAAAGTAACTTGTCTGTTATCACTGGGGACTTGTTTAAGAACTTGGACTGTGAAACAATCATTGAAACTGAGATGGTGGGAATTAGCGTGAGTGGCGACAGGGAGACTGCTGCGTTTACCAACCGAAAGCCTGTGATTATTCATCCGAAGGTTCAGCATCGTAGATGCTAAACCAACGTAAAAAGCATCACATTGGGTGCATTTCAAGAGGTAAACGCAGTCAGTGGAGATACAGGAGGAAGGACTGTGAATAGGGTAAGAATTAAGATTAGTTAGAGACTCAAATGAAGACCCAGAATCAACAATGGGACAGGTAAGACATCTCCGACGTCCACAACGTTGTAGGCCACCGCTGCTTTGGGGATTCTGAATAAGTTTGCCGGCCCGGTGGGAAAAAATATTTGAGAGATTGGGGGCTCTTCTAAAGGAAATGCGGGGCAACTGGTTAAAAACTGAAACGGTAGAGGGGGAAGAGGAAAGGATAGGGTAAAGTTCTTTAATAAATTTTCTTAATTTATGGACACCAGGGAAATAATTTGTAAGAAGCGAAGCAGTAGTAGTGGGGTCTCTTCTGTTATTAGTGGAAAAGTTGACATTGGCAGGGATGATTCGGCTATTGATTAAATTGGGGGGATAACCACGCTGAGTGAATTTGCATTTAAGTTTTTGAAGATTGGTTTCCCGATCTTGGATATTATTACAGAGGCGATGAAGACGGATTGAAAGAGACCGCGGGATAGATTTTTTTTTTTAATAAAGTTGTCATCCTCCTCATATTAAAAAATCTATCCCGCGGTCTCTTTCAATCCGTCTTCATCGCCTCTGTAATAATATCCAAGATCGGGAAACCAATCTTCAAAAACTTAAATGCAAATTCACTCAGCGTGGTTATCCCCCCAATTTAATCAATAGCCGAATCATCCCTGCCAATGTCAACTTTTCCACTAATAACAGAAGAGACCCCACTACTACTGCTTCGCTTCTTACAAATTATTTCCCTGGTGTCCATAAATTAAGAAAATTTATTAAAGAACTTTACCCTATCCTTTCCTCTTCCCCCTCTACCGTTTCAGTTTTTAACCAGTTGCCCCGCATTTCCTTTAGAAGAGCCCCCAATCTCTCAAATATTTTTTCCCACCGGGCCGGCAAACTTATTCAGAATCCCCAAAGCAGCGGTGGCCTACAACGTTGTGGACGTCGGAGATGTCTTACCTGTCCCATTGTTGATTCTGGGTCTTCATTTGAGTCTCTAACTAATCTTAATTCTTACCCTATTCACAGTCCTTCCTCCTGTATCTCCACTGACTGCGTTTACCTCTTGAAATGCACCCAATGTGATGCTTTTTACGTTGGTTTAGCATCTACGATGCTGAACCTTCGGATGAATAATCACAGGCTTTCGGTTGGTAAACGCAGCAGTCTCCCTGTCGCCACTCACGCTAATTCCCACCATCTCAGTTTCAATGATTGTTTCACAGTCCAAGTTCTTAAACAAGTCCCCAGTGATAACAGACAAGTTACTTTAAAAGCTTCTGAGGAAGCCCACATTTGGCTCCTAGGGGCACGCTCGAAACCTGGCTTGAATTTAAATCGTTAGTTATTTATTTATTTATTTATTTTTTAATTTTTTTTTATTTATTTTTTTATTTTTTTTTTATTTTTTATTTATTTTTTTTAATTGTTCTATATATTTTCTTTATTTTTTCTTTTCTTAACCTTTTTCTACCTTTCAAAAACATTTTTTTTTTTTTATTTTTGCTCTCGACTTCCTAGTTCCTTTTTTATTTGTCTCCTTTGCGGCAGCACTGCTTTAGCCCTCACCCAGTGAGTTCTTCAGTTGACTGTCGTCCCTCCGTCAATTCACTTCTTCTCCTGAGGACGACCGCCATTACGGTCGAAATATTGAAAAGTGAGTCTTTGTTGTGTTTCTGTTTATGTGTCACTGCTTATTTTAATTGTATATATATATATATATATTGAGTATTACATATATGAGTCGTTATCAGCCTTTAGAGTGATTCACATCTATTCCTGACGATGAGGACTTCCAAACATAGTAGTGAGTTTCAGTGATTTCAGTGATATATATTTATATATCTCATTAAAAATATTATGATAATTTATAGAAATTTTCTTTTTTTAAGAAGAACTTATCTTTTTGATTGAAGTTTTTTTGCATCTAAAGCAAGTAATATACTTCCTACTATCAACATGTTTAAACTCTTCCTAGAGCCATCTTCAAGATGAGAATGATTCGATATGTTTTCTCCTTTTACATAGGCAAAGCGGAGGCAGTTAGGAAAAATACGCTATATTACATTTTTCCCTAGTGGCTGTTCACAGAATGTTTGGTTTACACTCATACATCATCACACATCCAGACATCATCAAAAGAGTATCAAAGGGTACAAGAAATGCAAACGTCCAAGTCGATTTTTTCTATTATCTTAATACTTTAGTTACTGTAAAGGTAAAATTCGTGTCTGGAAACCTTAGGGACATTTCATACAGAACTTTGGAGGTGATCTACTGAAGAAAGAAACACTTCTTTCTTCAGTGATTTCAATTTTTACATTTTTACTAGATACCGTTCCGTAGTAACAGACTGTACCATTAATTATTGGACTACAATGTTGTCCCCGTAAATTTTTTTTTTTTAATATTAATAATAATTTCAGACTACAAGTTGGTCTAACGATATATTGATACGTTGTTTCACATTACGTTGCACACATAATACTTAAAACTGTTACTAGAACATGACACTATACTGTTTTATTTCGTATGTTGACTTTGTACCTTAAACCGTTTCAGAACTCATAATACATCAACAGGATGTTGGATGTCTTTAAATATGTCTGTTGTCATTTGTAAGGGGTTATAAATTGTACGACGTCTATATTTGTTTACAAAAAGATTAATAATAATTTACGAGTTCTTATATAGTTCAGGATTAGACTATGAAGACAACGCACGCTGTAAGATGCCATATTATTCTAATTGTACAATTATAAATGATGTAGTACCAAAAGTGGTGCCAGAATTATGTCATTTCAATTTAATCTCAGTAATGAAAGTTGATAGGTGTAAAGAATAAATATAATACATTTATCAATAACTATATAGAATAAATGGCTGAAGATATTATTAAAAACATTGATCTGGAACTAATTGCTTAAAGTAATGAAACTGCCAAAATTTAATTGACATTGGAAAGTGGCGATGTTGGTACGGTGGAAATCCGCAGGGTGCTCTGGCTTCAGTCTCTGCGGGATTCGCAGTCGGCTGCCAGTCATCGTAGAAAACTTTGCACTGCTGACGATTCGCGAACACGCGCTACAAAACATGAACAGCCATCGTAAGGCCATCCTGGCTACCCACAACCTCCTCTAAGTCAAGCCACAAAATATATCAAAGTCACTTTTAGGATGAAGCAAGTTTGAAAATCAAGTAGGCATAACGATGATTGATTGATCACAAAACAATCAAGGTGAGCAAACCATCAAATATTTTTTAAAAAAAATTCTTTTAGATTTTAAAATCATTTGTTGTGATTTACTAAAGCTGGTAAGTTAACCATTGCGTTTTTTTTTCTTAACATAATAGTCTTCGATGCTTTTTTTTCTCTTAGTTAGGTAACTGACTAAGAAGTTTGTTAACTAAGAAAAATCTAAAATTCGAAATATTATCATGCTAAGCCCATTATAACCAGGGGCATTTAAGTAGTACTCTACAAGAACTGACTTGGGCCTTTACTTCCTCTCTGATGATAAGTTTCAATAAAATTTTCTCAAATCCCTCATGAAAAACATGATATTCATTTTGAACTCAGAGTCTCGCCACAAGGGGCAAGCATGCTACCGACCAAGCTACCCTGACCTTCTCTTTAGCATTACCTTTTACCTCTTATTAGTTTTCAACAATAAAAATTTAGTTTTCGACCATTTTTTCTATAAATAGGACATTTTTTTGTTAATTTTCAGTAATTTGATAAAAATAGTGCTAAAATGAACCTAAATAACACTATGAAATTAGAAATTCTTTTAGCGTATCATTTATAATGAAATACCCAAAGTGTTGAAACATCTAAGTGAATAACACCACTACTATTCCAGAATGTCATGAATGGTATTTATTTACAAGTTATGTAAATCAAACGCATTTACATTTCTCGTTCCTGTGCTTATATAGATTACACATGATATATTGAAGTAGTATTAATTAAATTAACATTAATTGAATTGCAACAACTTTGTATGATCCATATATTATTTTCTAGTAAATAAATATTATTTTTTATATTTTTAATTTCATAATATCTTTTGTCTATATTAATATTTCTACGTAATTTAAACAACTAAAAAAAAAGGGAAATGCAATTAATTGAATTATTAATCGCACTTAATTAATTTGTCTAAAGTATATAATTATAGCGTTGTGATGAAAGTCGACTGGGGTTTTTGATTTTTGAAATAATGCTTAAATTAGGCTCTGGCTCCCTCTGACGCTCCTCTTTATTCAAAGGTCCTAAAACACTCCTTTGAGATTCAATGACTGAATAGTCGGGTTATGATCGCCAAATAGCTATGATTTCAAATTTAACAACATTGGGTACATATAACTTTGAATTGTTACAAAGAGAACTTCTTTTTTTTATGTATTCCATCCCTTGTTATTACTGATTGTACTTTTAAAACATAAACTGAATTTTAACATTTTTAACAATCTGGACTCGCTAAATTATTAAAATAATTTCAATGAATTCGCTAAATGCAAACGAATGTGTCACCATATACACTCTAATGTCCGCTGACACCCCTGGAGATACGTTGGAAAGTTGGTATAAATACTCAATTTCTACTGTATGTTCACAGTTCCTACCTGCAAAAACTTTATGAGTATGTTCAGGAGATGTTGTCAACATAATTTGAAGGAGGATAAAACGAAAAAAATAGATATGGTTTTATGAATGTGTACGAGTATGTGTATTTAAATGAAATATGAAAATCTATTTATTTTAAAAGTCATTGTCTATATATATGTTGGATCCTTATAGAAAAGAAGGTCGCGGTGTCTATATAAAAGTTAAAAGTGCTTTCATATGTTAAATTTTCGGAGGAAGACAATAGAATTGTCAGGAATCTCTCTTGCCCTCCTAAAACGGGAAGCTCCCCAATTTAACTACCAGTTCAAACTTGACATTTGTTTACATTGTGGCATTCACCTGTCTGACTGCAGATATGCCTTTTCACAATTCTTATTGCTGTGCACGCTACTGTCACAATTAAATTACTACTTGTTTACTTTATTTTAGTTTGTTTCAAGCAATATTGTTTTAGATGTGAAACTTTTCTTTTATATATTTTGATAAAAAAAATAGGCTACCCATCTCCTCAAAGGTTCTTATTTGAGAAATTCAAAAAATGTTAATTCGATGGAAATAAGAAGAGAGGAGAAGTCAAAAGACAGAAAAAGAAAAAAAGAGGAAGCCAGTGTAAGAAGAATAGCTAGTTAGACTGAAAGATCAAAGAAATCTGGCCCCCAACATAATCAACTGATAGCTGCAATAAAGAATCAGAAATCAAGAATTCAAAGAAAACTCGATTTTAAGATAACAACATGAATAATAGCTCATCGAAACCAAGGAACACAGCGGACACTGAGAACAGTCACTATATTGATTACTAGATAAACACAATTAGAGGAGGATCCTTCACTGATTGAAAAAATATGCATTGAATTATATTTATTGAATTATAGGTACAATTGATCATTTATGCTATAGAATTTAAATTATACAAATTATGTATTATTTTAATATCTTACTAACTTTAAACAATTGATTCCTAATCTTTTACTAATGTTCAATTATTAATATTGAATATTAATGAGTAATATTGTTTAGTTCATATTTTCTATATTTTTATCTTAGTTATTATCCCCTACAGACCAACATGACTTTTTCCCACTCCTGCTGATTAGTCAGACTGTGGTTCAGGCCTCGAAGAGCAGTGGTTGGTCTTGGTTTGAATTTCAAGCCATCAACTATGATCTTATCCTGTTAACGACGGAGGTCCAATTATTAAAGTCAATCTTTATAAGGCAATTTTTTTGTGTTCTTTTCGCACTTAACAATATACATAGCGAGAGATAGTTTACGAGTAGAATACGACACATTCCATGGAAACCACTGACAAGGAACACTTCAACACTTTGAATCTTATCATCGTCAGAAGTGGCTCACTCTACCGTCAGCGTATATATATATATATATATATATATATATATATATATATATATATATATATATATAATATATATAACACAACTTTTCACAACAAACACGTTTAATACAAGCAATTTCAAACCAAAATAAGGAATGGGAAAAAAGACTAAAATCTTTCAACCGTAACAAGCGGTTGAAAGATCTTAGTCTTTTTTCCCAATTTCTTATTGTGGTTTGAACATTCATATATATTTAAAATATATAATATACATATTATATATCATATAGTATATACTTTATAATATATATAATATGTGGTAAACTCAAATAAAAGAGACCCCAAAACACTACTATATTTCGACTGCCTCTTCATCAAAGGCATTTCAACGAAGTTGTCGAAATATAGAAGTGAGTTTTTGTGAGCTCTTTTATTTGAGTTTTTCTGTCAATTTATTTTATTTACTTCATAAAATTGAAAATTTAATTGCTTATATATATATTATTAAATATTTTGCTAATTTTCATATTAGTTCGTTTTCTGGTTAATTTTTCGTTCCTTTTCTGGCAGTTTTCTAAAACTATTTTTCCATCTCTTCAGGTAACATAGGCAACAATTCTCTAAAAAAATTATTACTAAGATCCGTTAAGTTATTACCGTATTGGTTATTAACCAGAAATGAATTAAAATGAGATTGGCAAACTATTTAATGAATCATGTTTGAATGAGAGTCTGTTCTCGGAGTACATATATACATGCATATACGAGTATATATATATATATATATATATATATATATATATATGCTTTGAAAATTTTGAAAAACACGAATAAAAAAACAAATATTGAGAGTCACATTTAATACTCGTATATTGACTCTATACGGATTTCTATCAGAACGGCCGTTCTGAGAAAAGGAAGTTGAGTGGCGAGAAGACGAATACCAACGAATGTATTGTATATATATATTGTTGATATATAAATGTGCAACTTAATGAATATATAAACTTGAATGCAGAAGAATCACAATGAACACGTGATGCAATCAATGAAGTTTAAACCACAAAGGAAAAAGGAAAACAATAGAAATAAATGCTGACCACCTTGTTGATTCTAATCGCTCAGCTTAATGTTTTGTTTAATTTATTTTCTTTTTGTCCTTTTATTCCGGTTTCGTTTGTTTATTTTTCTATTTAAAAAAAATAAATTGATTTTTATAATTAAAATGATATATATTTTTTTTATTAATCATTTATTATTATATTTTTTCTTACTGTTTACTTTGTATTGTTTAATTTTAATGTTTTTTTTTATTATCAAGCTATATTGTTACCTGAATGCTCCAGCTGTTTCGTTACCTTCCTCGTGCATAACTTTTATGTTACCTTCTTTGTTCTTTGTTTGTTTGCTCTCTGGTGTTATAATGTAGAAGACCTCAGAGCATTTATTTTTGTTTTCCTTTTTCTTTTATCGTTTAAGCTTCATAAAGACTTGAAGAATCGTGTGTGATATGTGCGTGCATATGGATTATGTGATGTGTTAGTCTAGTTTGTATGTGTGCGTGTTTGTGTAATATGGCGGCAAGCTAAATTGTCCTTTTCTCATGGTTTGAAAGCAGGGACGCTCATGGATCACTTAGTTCATGTTTACGTGATTGTCTTGCTTTTCAATTAAAACACCGAGTGTATTTTTATATTGTAGTATATATTATAACATTTTCAGTTTAACTAAATTTGCTATTAAATTCTTAAAATGAGACTCTTATTTTTAGAATTATGACGTTCTCTTCAGTAGATTAGGAATCAAGATGTGTTGTAAAATTGTCAACAGATCTCAAAATAACCATTAGGAAAACTTTCCATATATTTCCAAGGTTGTTTAGTTTATTAGCTGTCAAAATATCTATATTTTTGGAAAAGAATTGTACTTACTTTTTAGTATGTAAAGTCATTCCAGTGTCGGTCCATTCATGTGTCGGTCAGGCAGTTCACAACCTGACTCCATGCAACCGTTGGGCTGGGTGGGCCATGGAATCCAGGTGGGGTGCCAGGTTACAGCTAATAAACTAGGATGTTGACAGCCAGTCCTTTTACATGAGGTTAGTAGACAGAGCGCCAAATAAATAGCACACCCGTAGCTGATCAGTAGGTGGGGCGCCAGGTTGACAGCGCACCCGCTGTGGGCTGTAGGCTGTGATACGATGTTGACAGCCAGCCCTTTTACATGAGGTCCGTAGACAGTGCGCCAAGTAAATAGCACACCCGTAGCTGATCAGTAGGCGGGGCGCCAGGTTGACAGCTCATCCGCTGTGAGCTGTAGGCTATGATACGATGTTGACAGCCAGCCCTTTTACACGAGGTACGTAGACAGTGCGCCAAATAAATAGCACACCTTTAGTTGATCATAGGTGGGGCGCCAGGTTGACAGCTCATCCGCTGTGGCCTGTAGGCTGTGATACGATGTTGACAGCCAGCCCTTTTACATGAGGTCCGTAGACAGTGCGCCAAGTAAATAGCACACCCGTAGCTGATCAGTAGGCGGGGCGCCAGGTTGACAGCGCATCCGCTGTGGGCTGTAGGCTGTGATACGATGTTGACAGCCAGCCCTTTTACACGAGGTACGTAGACAGTGCGCCAAGTAAATAGCACACCCGTAGCTGATCAGTAGGCGGGGCGCCAGGTTTACAGCTCATCCGCTGTGTGCTGTAGGCTATGATAGGATGTTGACAGCCAGCCCTTTTACACGAGGTACGTAGACAGTGCGCCAAATAAATAGCACACCTTTAGTTGATCATAGGTGGGGCGCCAGGTTGACAGCTCATCCGCTGTGGCCTGTAGGCTGTGATATGATGTTGACAGCCAGCCCTTTTACATGAGGTCCGTAGACAGTGCGCCAAGTAAATAGCACACCCATAGCTGATCCGTAGGCGGGGCGCCAGGTTGACAGCTCTGTGTAGAGCTTTTTGATGAAGTAGAAGCTGATGGGCACTACCAATTTGATTTGTAATTTGATCTTATTCCGTCATACGGTGAACCATGATTTAAAAGCTAGAAAGACAAACAAACTGTAGTCATATATTAGCAAAAGAAAGGATAATATATTCTTGGGACTAAGTTAAATTGCTTTACAAATGAAACATAAAGATTGACATTTTCTCCGTTAAGAAAACTATTAAATTATTTACAAAACTAATTTTAATTAATTTAATTTTTGTTTTTTCTAAAGATATATTTGCTATAGATCTTGTTATCAATACTAAAATTTAAATGTAGGAGAACTAAATTGTACAAAGAATATATATATAATATATATATATATACCTGAAATTTGACCAACAGATAAACCTTTAAGCCTTGCCTGCATTAGAGAGTTGTTGGCTGAAGTTGGTTAAAGTTGTGCTTTTGATGAATCATGTGCCAAAAAGAAGGAATTCTGGTAAATCTCCTATATAAAGGTTTTGTATTGAGTATTCTACAAGAGTGTTAGAGTAAGGCAATTCAATAAGGGAATCTTGGGAGAAACCTTCAATAGGAAAGGGAAAGGGTTTTTCTTTAAAAGAAACATGGAGCAAAAAATGTATTCTTTATGTTAAGGATAAAATTAAATTGAATTTGTAAGAATTGTTTGCATTAAACCGTTTATTGTTATTTAATAAAACCTGTAGAGGTAGACGGGGTTTTTTCAAAGACTGCTTTTAATTTTCTTTCATTTCCACTGGAGCAATAACACTTTCACTTATGGCTTGCTTTTAAATTTTACGTAACACTTTTAACACCTGCTAAACAGAGGATTACCATTCTATGCATTCCAGATAATTCAAGCCCTCTAACATTCAACTTACCACAGTGAAACTTAACCTGGGGAGCATGAAATTAATCACTCAGTTATATTGTTAAGAATTATGTTTTACGTGAGCTTAATGAAAGGCAACTTATTACCTTATAAGTTTGCACAGGTTGAACATTTTATAAAATATACTACGTTATAACAATGTCCTTGGCGTTATAATTGAAGAGAAAGAAACTCCCGTCAAACTTAAACTAAGTGATCTTAAAGCGTTTGCTGTCTATTAACATAAATAATATGCCGTTACTCTGCATAGGCAGGAAAAATGACAATTTAACCCTCACCTAAAGTACACGACACACACACACACACAAACACATACACACAAATTGTTTATCAGTTTGACTCTGACAAAGACTGCTTGTTTTGGTTGAAAGATCTTAGTCATTCTTCTAATTTTTTACTGTGTTTGGACGTTCATTTTTATTTCAAGTGTTTATTCTGAAATCTTGTTATATATATATATAAGCAAACAGTAGCAGTTTGCTTCTCAACGCGAGTACTTTGCACTTCTTCCCGATGACGACGGATGTCGAAATATCGAAGTGAGTTCTGTAGTGTCTTTCTGTGTTCTTTTCTCTGTGTTAAACTGTATATATATATATATACATATTTGAGTTAGCTTCAGCTATTGGATAATTGGATAAAACAAAACATACATTTATTTACATGGGTTAAACAGTCAAGAAAGGATATAATAAAGACAGGAGGATTATTCCCTATAGCAAATCAATAACTCTGACAGTTTTATAAACTTTAGCACTAGTTTATAAGAAATTGGACGACCATTTGAATGGCGTAATTGTAGAGTAGAGTGATTTAAAATTTTCTCTCTCTAGCAAATATCAGTCTGTAAATATTTTGCATTGCTGTAACCACTACAAATTCTCTGAATTATACATTTATTTTATTTCTTTCGTTTCTAATTTTACTTGTACTGTTAATTGTTTAGTTGATGGAAAAATAGAATATCAGTAGAACAGCATCTCTATGTATATTAATTTACAGGAAAAACAACAAAGAGGTCTCAAAACTCACTACTATATTTGGATTTCCTTGTCAGCAGGTAGGAAAATGTATCACGCCGAACACAGTATGTGTGTTCTTCGGGATTTCGTTATGGAATTGTTTTATTTAATACAATATATATATCATACATATAAAATATATATCACACTTAAAACTAAAAAATCATACAATGTATACCTAAAACTCTTTAATCTATAGGGACCGTGGCTGCTTTTGATTTTTGTTTTTGCTTTATTCTTTTTTTCTAGAATTGAACTTTAATTAAAATTTTATAAAAGTGCAAGGAAAAATGTAGTGAAATTAATGTTATTAATGATGTGAAAAATTGCCATGTCTAGAATATTATATCAGCTGGTGTCTGACGTGATGGTGTTTGACTCCTTGGTTCACTCTGTGGTGAATATTGTTTTACTTGCCAAACTTTCTTCCCACATCTCCTCAATTTTCCAGATTATTATATTTCATGACTCTGACGAAAACAGGTATTGGTTGAAGACGTAGTCTAATCATAACCACACGGAAATGAACATTTATCACAAGAATACATGAACAGAGATAAAAGTTCTATGAACTTTTGCGTTTACTCTTCAGCAATCATCGAAATCAAAGAAAGGAAAAAAAGTAATGAAGAAAAGCAGAAGGTGGGAGGTTCTTTAAAATTCTCGCTTTGGACTTTAGTGGGGAAAATATCCAAAACTGAATCAGACAAGAACCTTTGTTATGGTAATCACTGAAATCGTTTATATCTAAGATTTAATGAATAAAACTGATTCAGTCACTAAGTTTTGATTGTTTAGAATTATTCCTGGTATGTATAAATTACGCTATTTTTGTTAAAATTTTTTGCAAAAGCTGTCTCACAATACAATTTTGCAATGGGTTTTAAAAAAAACTGCTTTCTTTAGTTTCTCTTTAGTTTCATTTAGGAGAAAGCTTAGGTTTTTCTGTTTCGTTATTTATCAAGATGTCACCTCAAAGGGATTATAACGTTTGCCTTGTGATGGATTATTGGATGCTTATATTTATAATGCAAGTGGAAGAGATTTTATAAGCGAGGACATCTTGTGCATTTGGTAACTTGTACCTTTTGAAGTAATACTTCTAGACACGGAGAAATACAAGGGTCGGGAAACTCATAACCTAGCAGTCATTCGCAACTTTATTTCTTCCTTAATGTTTGAGATCCTCTGTAATTATCAGAAATGAAAATATTAACTAAAAACAGTATTTTATGTTTTTAATTAACTGAAAAACTTAATTTACATTCTTAATCACATTAGCTGATATAAATAAGTATTAAACATTATGGAATACATGCTAACTCCAATTTATCATTATTTTTTAAATTAGCTGAGTGACACAAGAGAATAGTACTCTATAGGGATTCGTTTATTTGCTGCATTCGCTCTAAAGTATTCGATTGGGATGTACAATGCCAGCAATTATGGCAAAGATATTAGCTAATTACTCTGATTGGACTAATAGTGTAGGACTTATCAGCTGTTGGTGACCATGGCATTGTAGTATCGGTAATTTGATGGCCTTGTTAACTCTAATATGTGCTGTATAAGAGTCACTTACAATCTTTACATTTCTGAAGAAGACTTTACCACATTTAGGTTGTTATCACTTGTTAAAGATCATGTCAGCGCTCTATTACAGGTTTGGTGGCCTTCTTGACCCCGATGGTCTGCGTTAAGTGTCACTTGAAGTCAAGCAAAGTAATGAACTGTCATTTCTATGAATATTAAATGCACAGATTAGTTCAATTCATCGAAAGAACATGGTCTTACTCTGTACGTTGTCTTCAAATAACGTGACAAGTCTCCGACATGAGAATTATCAAGAGCAAAACTCAAGTTGTTTTGTGATATTGTGCACCTACTAAATTCCCTTGAATACATTGAGAATTCAAGCTCTTCATTTTGATCTAGTCAGTAATATTATTATATCTACAGAATTAACTTAATTTTCGATTTCGTTGATTAATATTTATTTATAATTAGATTCAATTTAATTTTAATTATTTTCTATCACTGTCTTTATCATCAGTTAATTTATTTTATTAGCACAATTGTCCTACTTGTAATTCAAGTTTTATCTAACATATGATAATAAAAGAAAAAAATATATGAAATAAAATTATATTGAACAAAACAAATATACGGCAAAAGATTCATGGGAAGGTAATACATATACAACAGCACAGTTTGTTCTTTGTGATGGATTACGTATAAAACTGTTCGAGAAGGATGATTTTTGATTCAGGTAATAAATTTTAATTTTAAAACTATCTTTATTACTGACCAAAAAAAAAGTTATTTTAAAGATGTTCCATTATAGAACGTTTGTTTCATCGGGCAAGATGTGTTGTATAGTTATTTACGGTTAACATCAATGATTTTGGCAGGTTGGGAACGGATTAGTTAGTTTCAGTTATTTTTTAAAGGTGAAAATTCGTTCGAGATACGAAAAACTCTAGATACAAGTACGATCCAGGAGCGAATTAATCTCGCAATTAGAGGCTTTACGCTTTAAGATTTTTAATGGAGTTCATGCAGTGTAATGGAGCACTCGCTGAGAACACTGATTTCAATTCAATGTAAGATTGACAGTGTGTGTGGCAATGTTGTGTGTGTGTTTGTGTATGCGTGTGTGTGTATGTATGTGTGTGAGCGTGCATGTGTGTGTGTGTGTGTGTGTGTTTTTTTTTTTCCCCACGGGTAGTAACCCTACCATGGGGGAGTTTATTATATTGTATACTAGCAAACGTACCCGTCTTTGACGGAATCAAAAATTCTATTATACTTGGTATTCCAAAATATCAATTATAGTATTATACTAATACTACAATTAGAAGTTATAGAATAGTAGAAAATACCATTATTAGTACAGTGCTAAAAAAAAGCCTCTGTATACAAAGATTAGATTTTAAGTTAGACATACACAAATCTACAATCAATGTTTAAGCTTTATATGTCTTATGGTAGCAATATTTTGTGGACAAACCGACAGACAGAAATTATTCTAAGGGTACATGTGGCTACTCTGAAGTATGAAACGTAAAGAAAACTTGAAATGAGTTAGTTCTAATTAACGTGCTCCCAGTCAAAAGCTAGCACGCAAGCCACTGGGCTACTCTGGTTCCATACCTTACTTTATTACCAGTGTTTATATTACGCAAATATTAAATTAAAAAAAATATTTTTGTTATGTTTATTTATAATACATTTGCACTACTGTCATCGGCGAGCAAGCAAGCTACTGGCAACCCTGGCTAGATCCCTTTACTTTATTACCATCTTTTATATTATCCACATTTTAAATTCAAAAAAATATTTGTTTGTTACATTTATTTATAATACATTTGCACTACTGTCATCGGCGATCACGCAAGCCACTGGGCTACTCTGGTCCCATACCTTACATTATTACCAGTGTATTTATTAAGCAAATATTAAATTAAAAAAAGTTGACAGTTATATATAATACATAGCAAATGTACCCGTCTTTGACGGAATCAGAAGTTCCTGTTTTGGTTTATTGCCGTGTGCCTATTGCCTTTCGGCTATACCACGGAGGAATCAGAAGTTCCGTCATTTTTGGTATTTCAAAATGTCATTAGAAATTATAGAATAGTAGAAAATACCATTATTACTACAGTGTTAAACAAATGCCTCCAGCTTATACACTACATTAGCTGTCTGTCCTTCAGGTTCATGGTAGAAGAAAGAGTTGAAACCTCTGACCGTTGAGCATGTAAACTACATTTGACCATGTGAGAAAAACTTGGTTTTGCTACCTTGTATTCCTGCGTTAGATGAAGTCTCCCTTTGCGACTTAGTTAACGTCATTGCGAAATAGACTCTGACCGGACTTTGCAATCATTTCAACGTAAACAGACAGTGGCTCGGAATCAATGGTATGTGAAGTATACACACAGTCTCCCCAATACCACATCCAGTCATTATGTCCGCCTCTATGGCATATCTGTGTAGAGCACGAACTCAGAGTCGTGTCCCGTTGCACAGTTTTGGGGCACTCATGTTTCGTAACATGAAATTTGTTACTGCTACTAAATTGTAG